>JAMPIV010000697.1:0-327500 GCA_024509875.1 Oreohelix idahoensis
ACAAAGCATTAGCTGCTGAAGAAAGAAAAGCATTGATTGAGGAGAAAAGATTAGAAGCTGAGGGAAAAAAATTACAAAGAGAGTATGAACAAAAGAAATTGCAGATACAGACTGATGAAAAAAGATTCCAGATGGAAATGGAAAAAGAGAAAAGAAAAGATGAAGCTGCTGCAGAAGAGAAAAAATTACAAGCTGCTGCAGAAGAGAAAAAATTACAAGCTGCTGCAGAAGAGAAAAAATTACAAGCAGCCAACATAACCAATTGCTGCAGAAGAAAAAAAAGATTACAAAGAGAAGCTGAAGCAGAAGAGAAAAAAAGCAATAAGAGAGCATGAACACAAAAAAGAACTTTTAGCATTTGAGTTAGAAAAGTTAAAGTTAACAAACATAAGTGATGGTAATCAAGCATCTGGTGGTAATGGTAAACCCTTTACTTACAAGGTCAAGGTACCAGCGTTCAACCTTTCCAGTGATGACATAACATTCTGGCTAAATAGATTTGAACGCTCGTGTCGAGCACATAATGTGGACAAATCACAATATGCTAACCAGTTATCAGAAAATCTGAAAGGTGATTCTCTGACTAGTTTAAGTTTGGTTGAAGAGGCTGACAAAGATAACTATGATGTTATTAGGGCAGCCTTATTAAAGAAGTATCAGTTGTCTGAAGAGGGTTATCGGAAGTTGTTTAAGACAATGGTGCCTGAGGCAGGTGTAGAATTCTCAGAATTCATTGCAAGGACACGTCTTACATTTGATCGTTGGATTGAGCTATCCAAAACAGAAAAGACTTATGAAGCACTTATGGACTTGATACTCAGAGACAAGATTATGTCAAGTATAAATAAACCTTTCCTCGAATTCTTACATGAGCGTAAACCTAAGTCTCTAAAAGAAATGGAACATATTGTACCCAATACGTCACTGCACATCCGGACGTAGCTATTAGCAACAGTAAGGTTAAAGAAGGTATGCCAGTTGCTTCTGCAACACCATACAACCCTAATCACTCTCACAAATTCCAAGGACCTCAAAATAGGTTTAATAAAAAAGGTAACTATTACAGTTATCAGAACCAAGGTAACCAATCATTTCAGGGTTCTTCTTCGAATACCTGGAGAAGAGCTGACAGCCCTCGATTCAGGGGTGGTCATAATTACAGGAACTTTCGCAAAGGAAGTCATTCTAGAAACTATCCAAGTTTTCCTTCATGGAGACAACAAGATCATAATTACAGAGATACTCATTATAATGAATATGATGATAGTAACCAAAGGAGCTATGATTCAAACCCGAGTAGGGTTATAATAGTGGAAACAATGATAAGTACAGAGGCAATAATAACAGAGGTAGAGCACAATTCAAAAAACATAAAGCTCATTACCAGGCGAACTCTGCACAGCAAGAGTCCCACGAAGCCTATAAACAAAATAAAGATAATGATGACTCTAATAATATGGCATGTGCCGCTTTTGATTTTGGGAGAGCATCTCAGTGCCCCCAATGCAAAACATTATTTGAGCCAACCACAGTGTCTACTTTAAGCTGTGGGCATCCTCTTCCCGCTCTTCCTGCGTCAATCGCGCATGATGGGAGAGGTTCTCTTGTCTTACACAAAGGTTTAGTAAATGACAATCCAGTCTCAGTACTTTTTGATTCTGGATGCACAACTATTGGGGTTAGGCAGTCACTCATAGATCCTTCTCATTCTACAGGCAAAGTAGTCAAATGCGTAACATTTGGCGGCACCATAGAGAAATACTCTACCGCTATCATTAGGATTGCTACTCCTTTCTTCACAGGAGATGTACACGCATGTCTTTTGCCGAATCCGATCGCTGATCTTATCATCGGTCGCATTCACGGAGTCAAAGAATGCACTCCGGAGCAAATTTCCGTTTGGGAAAATCAAAATATGCAATCTGCTAATGCGGTAGTCACTAGAGCTCAAGCTCTCAATATGCCTGAAACTTCATCTGTTGAAGATAATGAAGTGCATAACCAAGATGATCCCTTGGTAATTTCTCGTGACTCGTTTATAAAACAACAAGAAGAAGATCCGACTCTTAAGAAATTCTTCACTCTTGTAACGAAAGGTGATCCGAATAAAGATTCAAATTGTAAATCTTGGATTACAATGAAGAATGGCGTACTTGTACGTATGGTGCAAGACTCCACTAAGTCAAGTCATTCTCAGATTCTTGTACCCAAGAATTTGAGAGTTAAGATCTTACAACATGCACACGACTCTCAGTGTGCTGGTCACATGGGTTTTTCCCGTACAAAGTCAAGAGTTCTTGCGGCTTTCTTTTGGCCTTTTGTGAACAAGGACATACGGATCTATTGTCGATCCTGTAAAGTATGTCAAGAAGTCAAATCCAAAGGTCCTCGTCATGCTGCGCCTATTCAGGCTGCAGATATTCCTATTCGTCCATTCCAGAAAATGGCGATAGACATCATTGGTCCATTCAAGATCAAATCTGCTAGAGGACATCAGTTTATCTTAACGTGTAGACATGTGCACACGTTGGCCAGAGGCTATCCCTCTAAAGAGCATTACTACCGCTGACATTGCAGATGCTCTTTGGCTTATATTTTCTCGGCTGGGATTCCCCGGAGAAATATTATCAGATCATGGCACCCAACTGATATCGGATACCATGTCTCAAGTAATGTCTACTCTACAGATAGAGAGATCTTTGAGTAGCATCTATCATCCTATGTCCAATGGGATGGTCGAGCGACTAAATAGAACACTTAAGAACTTATTAGGGAAGATAACTGAGGATCATCCTCAAGATTGGGATAGGGTTTTACCCGCGGCCCTCTTCGCGTACAGAGAGGTCCCCAATGAACATACAGGGTTTTCTCCCTTTGAACTTGTCTTTGGCGCGCGACCGCGCGGCCCAATGTCTTTGCTGCATGATCTTATAACAGCTGACAATATTGACGATGACACAAAATCTTCTTACGAGTATGTCATCGCGCTGAGACAGAAGATTATAGAAGCATGCAAATTGGCAACGTCCTCTTCTGAATTTGCTAAGCAGAAGGCAAGACAATTTGCTAATAAGAAGAGAACTTTACGACAACTTTGTCCTGGTGACAAAGCATTTGTTTTGCTACCTTGTCGTGAAAATAGACTCCTTATTAGTTGGAAAGGTCCGTACGATATAATATCGAAAATTTCAGATGTTGACTACATCGTCGATATCAACGGGAAGCATAAAACCTTCCACATCAATATGCTTACGGAGTTCCATGAACGTCCTGACTATCTACAGCCTATTTTCCAGGCAACGGACGATTCTCATGTCAAACATGGTCATTACTCTCATCACTGTCTGTAATACAGGATGAGGAAACAAGTTTTTCGGATGTTAATCTTCCGCTTCCAATGATCCCACTTCATTCTAGTGAATCATGGAAAGACGTTACTGTTTCTCCTGATTTGTCTCTAGGAGAACGGCGACAAGTTTCGTCTATGTTACAAACATTTCAGGATGTCCTCACTGACATCCCTGGACAAACTCATGTCATTGAGCATGACATTGTTCTAACTGAACATACTCCAATTAGGGTTAGACCTTATCCTATCCCTATACATTTCCAAACACAGGTTGAAAAGGAGTTGGATGAAATGATAGATTTACAAATAATCGAACCATCCACTTCTGCATATTCTTCGCCGATGGTTATTGTTCGAAAAAAAAGACAATAACATACGTCTTTGCGTTGACTATCGCAAATTGAATCAAGTTACGAAGTTCGATGCTGAACCTATGCCTTTACTAGAAGAGTTACTTACTCGTCTTTCTAAATCGCATTTTTTCACTAAACTTGATTTGTCTAAAGGATATTGGCAAGTTCCATTATCCGAACGCGCCAAACCTCTTACCGCTTTCTCTACTCCCAGAGGCCTTTTCCAATGGAATTTTATGCCTTTCGGCCTTATGAACGCACCAGCTACATTTGTACGCATGATGCGTCGAATCCTATCGTATCGGTCAGATGTCATTGCTTATCTAGACGACATCTGTCTTTTCAGCGATACTTGGGAAGATCACTATTCAGGGTTAGTTGAATTATTATCAACTCTGCGTGAGTATAACCTGACAGCAAAACCATCAAAGCTTGTATTGGCTTTAGCGAAATTGCTTTCTTAGGCCATCGAGTAGGTCACGGTTTCTTGAAGACAGAAGACCATAATATCACTAAGATACTTAACATCTCTATCCCTAGGACTAAAAAGCAAGTGCGAAGTCTTTTAGGTCTCATACAATTTTATGGACGTTTCATTCCGAATCTGTCCTCTATCATGGCACCTCTCTCTACACTATTAAAGAAAGGGTCGCCTAACATGGTTCACTGGTCTCATGAATGCCAATCTTCACTAGAGAAGATCAAAACTATGTTTTCATCACCACCTATTTTAGTGTTACCTACAACAGATAAGACATTTGTTCTTCGTAGTGACGCTTCATCCACTGGGATTGGAGCGGCACTAATGCAAGAGTACTCTGGAACTCTGCATCCTGTAATGTATATATCCAGAAAACTTAATGCTGCAGAAAGGAATTACTCGGTTTTAGACCGTGAATTATTGGCAATGGTTTGGTCAATTCTCAAACTCCAAAGATTCCTTCTGGGCGCGCATTTCGTAGTGGAAACTGACCAAAAAGCTCTTACGGCTATCCAAAGTAAGAACTTGAAGAGCTCGAGATCAACTCGATACGCAATCGCTCTTCAACCTTTTCATTTCTCGGTACGAGCTATCCGTGGTTCAGAAAATGTGATGGCGGACATTCTGTCCAGATGCCCACATGATGCCACTTAACTGTTAAATATTGGATCTTTTTTAATATGTATAACTTTACAACAGTTATTTTTTGTTTCTTTACTAAGATACACATTTGTAATTTAATAATAGAATGATGGTATCGCTACTTAGCGGTTTATTGATGTTTATTCACCGCTGTTCTTTGATGATTGTTTCTTCATAAATCATAAATTTAAGATTATAGTGTGTGAATTTTTGGTATGCATTGTATAATTACCAGAATTGTATTATACGTACATCACACCTTCCTGGAAACATTTATTCGTAGAGAAACAATTTCTCTCAGATTTTGAGATATATTCTCACCGGTCATATTAGGAATTATAGTTATTCCTGATATTTTCATCTGCGCAGTATTCTTGCGTTGTGAGCCTATTCTACGTGCTCCTAGATGTATTTAAAAAAAAATTTTTTTTTTTTTTTTCCCGGGAGGTGTGGTAAGACTGTAAAGGGCAATTTTTACTATCTTGCAATATAATACATTTATATACTTATTATGTTCGCAAATATTTTGTAATCAAAGTATTTCCTTTTTAAGTGCTTAAGGAGAAGTCATTTTTGAGTTACTTCCCTTGAAAGTAGTTCCGTCATCTTCGATCGGACTCCGCGGACGAGTCTAGGCCTACTGCGATTTATTCTTTGGCTGGGTAGGAATAGATTGTTCTTGCTTCAGTATATCTATGGCCTGAATTTATACGTAGTGTTTGTATGAGTAGGACGAGTCTGTCTTATATATGGATATCTTTACATTTCTAAGTCGAACTATGTTGGTTGTCGCTAGAAAAGGTCAAAGGCTATGCAGCGGAAGTATCGCTAGCAAGGGGTGTGATTCATGGCTGTCATCCTGTCTGGATGTCGAATTTTGATGTAGCCGGCCTATCGCCGAAAAAATGATCTATAAGTCAATGGGGAAAAGTGATAGTCATTTAGACATGTTGTATGTACTTTACCCCAGTGTTTATTCTCTTTTGCCAAGGAATGGCAAAGTTATATTTCGCATAGAAAGGTAAAACCACAATTTATTATGAACTTGGGCTCGCCATCGTTGTTGATAAACAGATGCACAGTGGTACTTTTGAAAAGAATATTTATTCAAAGGAAGACGACATTCCTATATATCAACACTAGATTGTATGATATTATTCAATCACCTCTATGAGAGAAGCTATGAAGAAATGAGGACATTTAATGAATGACCAATTTTGGGTCTGGGTCCTATAGTGAGTGAAACTCACGAGAGAAGAACAGCCATGTTGAAATTCATATACTTTGTATTTATCGAGTGAGAAAAAGGGATGCCTGTACTATCGCTCGATGAACCAAGAGATCACTGCTACATGTGAGAACCCATGTCTGGGATTCCTATATCTTTATGGAAAATATATATATTGAACTTTACGTGAAGGGATATTCACTAGACGAGGTTAGGTCTAGGAGCCTTCCTATATATTGGTTATGGTCTGACGTGCCCAGTCAGTAAAGCCAGATGATTTACATGATGGAACTCTGAATGCTTATTTACGAATGCTCCATTATGATATTTGCCAAGCATGAATGCTAACTTAAGATGATATTCCTGTGATCAACATTATGCTGTCTATGTCGACATTTGTTCCTGTAACCATACACGTACTGTCCAAGTGTGCGTCCCATTAAATGTTATAAAAAGACCACCGTAGTTCCAGTACTTCTTGAATTCGAACAGTGTGAGTATGAGTGAGGTACTACCAACCTGTCAACTCTATCGAATCATTCTACCATTCGCGTTCTGACATTCCCATACACACTCATTGTTTACACTCACATTCTTGTCGGAGCCTCATCACGTTCCAGGACAAGATGACCTGTATGACCAAAACTGTGCTGGGTTTAATGAGTTGACAATCGTTACACTTTACTACACCAGTCCCAACATCTACATTTATCAACTGGTGGACATTCACGTCATTTAACAAATAAAGCGTGATTCAACAACTAGTAGCCAGTATGAGTTAACAACTAAACAGAGTTTAACACCGCTCCTATTAATGGTCTAGCGGGAATTCATCGGAGATGACATTCCTAGAATTGGACACACGGAGTCGATAGCCTTTGGAATCTTTTGTAGAGGGAGAATCCATATGTGGAATCAAGTTAATGAATATATATATATGCTTCACATGTTTAATATGCCGTTTTACCTATGCCAAAGTCGTGGTATGGATACCGAGAGGTTAGCCAAGATGAAACACTAACCTGGTTGTATTGTTATATCTGCCTTTGTTTGGATTGGATATGCTATCTAAGAATTTTATGAAGAAAGTCTGGGATGCTTACAAATATGATATAAATTATTGCTCCGTGAGAATGAATCCGTTTGCCTTAATAAACGTCCTTGGGAGAAGGTCAACGGACGTTAATACCATGTCTGTTATATGGTAATGGAAGTGATCCTTAGTCACTGGAATATAAGAGAACTTAACTGTTAGAGAATCTACAACAACTATTAACAGTGATATTAACATTTTGACGTATGATCTTCGCATCTGTAACTATGATTGTCTTGTTCCACTTCGTTGGTGTCACGTCAATAAAATATATGTACTGTAATCACCGACTTGTGTGCTGCCAATACTTGCCCAGTTCACCCAATTCAACGATACTTGTTGGAATTTTCGTTTGAAGAACATTGTTGACATTCATTCCGTTTTAACCATTCGCGTTTCAATTTACCTCTTCACTGAACTCAACGATAAAATGGAGTCAACACTATGTCCTTGATACAAGCAATCGTCCGGACGGTTTCTATCGGTAAGACAAGACAAGTAATTGTGAGTTGGTCTAACAATTGTTTTCTTGTACTTAACGTCCATCCTTCTTTTAATATGACTTACCATAGCCATTTTCGCTCGTTCTCTTTTCGTTTCATCCTGGACTATTAAGTCTTTGTTCTTGTTATTTAAAAAAAAAATCTCTTGTACTATGATAAATGCCGGGTATCAGAACGCAAGGTCTTCTGTTATTGTCCACACTGAATACAATCATTCATACCTTTCTTCTTTTTCTTCTTCTTCTTATTCTTCTTCTTCTTCTTCCTTTTCGCTCTTAGTGGAGCGTGGAATTACCATTGCATGTGGCCCCCGTGAAGGAAGTCTAGAAAAAGCTTTCATGTGTTCTAGCAGTAGTGGTTTCAGCAGCAATATGTTTACACGAGGAAGTTGCTAGCCCACTTCACAATCTCATACTAGTCACCTCTTATCTATCTATCTATCTATCTATCTATCTATCTATCTATCTATCTATCTATCTATCTATCTATCTATCTATCTATCTATCTATCTATCTATCTATCTATCTATCTATCTATCTATCTATCTATCTATCTGTCTGTCTGTCTGTCTGTCTGTCTGTCTGTCTGTCTGTCTGTCTGTCAGTCTGTCTGTCTGTCTGTCTGTCTATCTATCTATCTATCTATCTATCTATCTATCTATCTATCTATCTATCTATCTATCTATCTATCTATCTATCTATCTATCTATCTATCTATCTATCTATGTGGCAGAGAGATTAATGATTAATAAATTTCAGATATCTATTCTTTATTCTACACTTGTCTTTTCCTTTAATTCCGCTCTTTTACCTTTCTTTCGCTCTTTTACCTTTCTTTTTGCATACGCTAGATTGTTAGCAATTCGTACCTTTGTCATTTTCCTTGCTAATCTAGCAACGCATTTTATTGCTGTTAAGCTAGAACAGAACAGAACCAACCCAAAGACGACTACCACACTCTTGACCGGCAGGGACAGATAACTATTTTTCGCCTCAGGACAGGGTATAACAAATTGAATAAACACATGCACAAGCTACGATTGTCTGCTTCACCACTGTGTACATGTGGATTAAACAAACAAACTGCTGAGCATGTTCTACAGGATTGTCCTCTGTATGACCAGTTAAGAAAGATATACTGGAATAATGACTCAACACTAAACTCAAAGCTATATAGAGCTAAAGAGGAACTTCAAACAACAGTCGAATTCATCAAACTCGTCTGACGGTGTAAACATCAAAGATGGGATCGCAAGAAGAAGAAGAAGAAGAGAGATATCTACTCGGGGAAATCTAACTTTAATTCATTCAGTACTCCTCAGTTAGAAGACAGCTTCCTTCGTTCTGAATACCTTGTAGAGTGAAGTTCTTAGTTTCTCGACATAGCCGAGTTCTAGACTACCTGTATAAAGGATAGTTCTCAGTTTCGCGGTGATAGCCTGTAGTTGTGTTTTGGAGGTAAATAATATTGACTAGTATTGTCGAGTGATAGAATTGTTAGTTCGAAGTATATCTTCACTAGATTTATGTGCAGAGTGATTAAACGAAAGTCAGTTAATTTTCTCTAAGTTCATTGTGTTACAGTGGATAGCAAAATAAATTACAATTTCTAGCTAAAACTCATACAGCTATAAAGAAATTTAATTAAATTGCTAGTAAACAGTCCGAGGACATTTTTAACTAACTAGTAAATGCACTGATTCATCATTGAGTAGTGACGAAATATATACATACATATATATATATATATATATATATATATATATATATATATATATATATATAATATATATATATATATAATATATATATATATATATATATATATATATATATATATATTATATATATATATATATATATATATATATATATATATATATATATATATATATATATATATATATATGTATGTATATAATTCATGATGACTGATTTTTTTTCAATGACTAGAATTTATTTCACGGGAGTTTTAAACGATGAGACAAGCGCTAAGCTTATAGTCTCTAACTTAAAGTTGATACCCGAAGTGAATATAATATTATATTTTACGCGAGGGTAGGATAGGATGTGTGTATAATAGGGTGGTTAAGTATTTTGTACTTTTCTCTTCCTTATGCAGTTTTGGGTCAGCCCGACCTCTACCAGCGGTTTTGTTTCAGTATATGAGAAAAACAGAGAAGAAACATTTTGTAATTTAAATAAGTGAGTTTCCAAGTTACAACCTGTCTGACATGGTGTTTGCATCAAGAAAGAGACAGAGTACTCATCTCACTAACTTTAAAACTAAATGCAATAACTGGGCCTATCGAGCCAGATTATAATTCTTCCCAACAATCTCATTGTACATTCAGCCTCTGTGGCGAGAGAAATTACAACCAATAACATTTCCGACGTTTTTTTTAACTAATTGTGGTGTGACCAAGAATTTTACATTTGAAAGTAGTTACAAACCTGCCATTTCCCTAAGTAGTGGAAACCTCGTGATTCTGACACTGTGACCCCGTTTAACATTGCTTACCTAAGCTGATTAAAGTGACCTTACTAGAAATCTGAAAATATAGCTATGAAGCGAATGCTCCCCGGAACATCGGAAGAAACCTGTATCTGCAGAGCTGGGATTCGCTTCATCAAAAGAATACAGATTCACTACAGAGAAGTGTCCTGAAGTTTGCGCCAGAAGGCGAAACACAGCACGTGTGTAGGTAAGACTGTATGTCAGGGGCCTCTGCTGAATGAACAGAGAGAAAGCAGAACGAGTGATTCTTTCATTTTATATTCATGCACCCACTTGGAAATTTCTTTATGCAATTTGTGTGGCAAATACTGATTTCCTCTTAGGATAGATTACTATATCAACTCTGTTCTTAAACTATAGAGGAGAAATCATAGAACATAGCGTAAATATCTGTGACTCTTTGGAGGCTATAACTTTTCTGCTAACGGGATCGTGGGCTCTACATGGAGGGAAAGGATTACACCTCTGAGTCTTATGCTCTTTTAGTAATTCATTAACCTATGTGTATTTATATGTGATTGATATTACCACCGTCCTTTTCAGGGCGAACGAGGAAGAAGAAGAAGAAGAAGAAGTGATTGATATTTAAATGTATGGTGTGGGTAAATTGTCTTATGATAATAAAAATTTACATAAACGTATACCAGTGTGTCAGTCAGCTCGTCCCAAATATCTATATTCCATTGTTATAGTTTTTCACTTCTGTGCGTTTTACTGTGTCACTTATGTGTGTGTGTATGTGAGTGGTGTGTATGTGTATATATATATATATATATATATATATATATATATATATATATATATATATATATATATATATATATATATATATATATATATATACGAGGGGCGTTCAGAAAGTAATGCACCACATCGTTTTTCTCAGCAATAATGAAGATAGAAGCATGAAATTTCTCGTTGCAGAGAAGGAAACTGTTGTGAATATTCACAAGCGTCTATGTGATGTGTATGGAAGTTTTGCAGTCGACAGGAGTACAGTCAGTCCCTGGGTTCAGAGAATCAAAGAATCAGGAAGTGGAGATACGGAGCTGCTTGATCGGCCGCGCTGTGGACGTCCTGCCACAGCCACCAACGCAGGAATGTTGAAATGCGCTGAGGGCATTATTCTTACCGATAGGCGAATCACTACTCAGCAATTGGCCTTACAGCTGTCAGTCAGCATTGGTAGTGCAAATACAGTTATATAAATTCTCGGATTTTCTAAGGTTTGCGCAAGATGGGTTCCTCGAGGTCTCACAATTGACCACTGATTACAAAGGAAAGCTATTTCTTCTGAATTTGTTGGAGCGTTTCAATGCTGATGGAGAGAACTTTTTGGCTAAGATCGTTACAGGTGACGAAACCTGGGCACATCATTTTGAACCTGAGACAAAAAGACAGTCAATGGAGTGGTTTATCCGCAATCACCAAGAAGAAAGAAATTCAAGACAATTCCTTCAGCTGGAAAGGTCATGATCAATGTCTTTTGGGACATTGAAGGTGTGGTTCTTGTGGACCTTATGCCAAGAGGAGAGACTATAAATACGCAAGCTTACATTAAGACATTGAAAAAACTCAATCAACGTTTTCGCAGAGTTCGGCCACACAAGAATCCAACAGACCTGCTTCTCCTTCACGACAATGCGCGCCCTCACACAAGTCTGGCAACACGGGAAGCAATCACCAAATTGGGTTGGACTGTACTACCCCATCCACCCTATAGTCCCGATTTGGCACCCTCTGATTTTCATCTATTTGGTCCACTTAAAGATGCACTGCGTGGGACAAGGTTTGAAGATGATGAAGGAGTGATTCATGCAGCGAAGAAATGGTTACATGATCAAGACAAAATCTGGTACGGAAATACATGCTAGGAATACATGCACTTGTTTAGCACTGGCATAAAGCCGTACAAGTTGATGGGGATTATGTTGAATAATACCGATGTTTACATGACATATCCATGTATATTGTGTATAAATTTCATGCTTTTTTAATAAACAGCTCCTGAGGAAAACGACGTGGTGCATTACTTTCTGAACGCCCCTCGTATATATATATATATATATATATATATATATATATATATATATATTTATTTATTTATTTATTTATTTATTTATTTATTTATATATATTCTAATATACTGTCTGACTCCTCTAGATCTGTTGTAGAAGATAGGCTGAAAGAGAGAAGATTCTCGATTTCTGGGACTATTAATTTCTACCATCTCACTCGTGAAAATCTATTTCTATATTATCTCCCACAGAGCTATCACCTATTCTATTTCTATTCAGAAGGGACCAATCTATGTCTTAATTCCCCTATCAAAAATCTACGACAATCTATCTATCTATCTATCTATCTATCTATCTATCTATCTATCTATCTATCTATCTATCTATCTATCTATCTATCTATCTATCTATCTATCTATCTATCTATCTATCTATCTATTTATCTATCTATCTATCTATCTATCTATCTACCTACCTACCTACCTACCTACCTATCTATCTATCTGTCTGTCTGTTTACATATCTATCTATCTATATCTATCTAGACGGAAATCGCATGCTAATAAATATTATTAAAACAAAATGCATGTTAATATCAACTAGACAACAAATTACAAAATTCAGAGAAAACAACACTTCGGATCTACATTGGTACCTCACTAATTGAAAACATTATTAATGAACATAAAACTCTAGGTATAGTCGTTGACCACTATCTAAATTGGAATTCACATGTACATGCGTGACCAAGCAAACGGCACAGAAAGTTTACCAGTTAGCTAAAATCAAACATTTCCTAGATGAAGACGCACGAAAATTATTCTATATACCTCACGTACAAGCAAACCTTGACTATTGCTCCACAATCTGGGATGGTTGCTCAATGTCCAACACAAAGAGACTCCGTTCACTATAAAAGCGTGCAGAGCGTCTAGTCTCTGACAACTGTCTAACTCAGTGTGTAGATCTATATAAAAATCTCCATATACTGCCCTTAAGAAAGCGCTTTCTGCTTAACAAAGCAAAATTTGTTCACAAAATCCTATCACTAAATGCTCCAGCATATCTGTGGCCAATGTTCAAATACAATGAAAGAAGTAATCAACGCTTTAACAAATTACAAGTGCTCAAGCCTAGGCTTGACTTATTCAAGAAAAGCTCAGCGTACTCTGCTGCTCATCTTTGGAACAATCTCAGCCCCTATTAATCGTAGACTTTTCGAATACTTTATGAGTTCTGATTACATGCCCCCCTAATCGGATTGTCTTTTCTTATAATATCAACTGTAGGTTCTAATGACGATGTTTGTACTTTTCAATATATTTTATGTCACGCTTATAAGTAGTTAGTGTTAATATGAGTGTGCTATTTATTTTACTTTACAAAGTTGAATTCCTTGAAATTGATTTGTAAAATGCATGTGAGAATAAATGAATTCAGTATGAAAGATGAGAGAAAGGAAGGGCAGAATGTCAAACGGGCCTACGTGCCCAATTCTCAACCCTTTGAATATAAAGTTCTATCTATCTATCTATCTATCTATCTATCTATCTATCTATCTATCTATCTATCTATCTATCTATCTATCTATCTATCTATCTATCTATCTATCTATCTATCTATCTATCTATCTATCTATCTATCTATCTATCTATCTATCTATCTATCTATCTATCTATCTATCTATCTATCTATCTATCTATGGCAGATTGTTAGACGGGCCTGCGTGCCCAATTCTAAACCCTTTGAAAATAAAGTTCGTTCGTTCTCTCTCTCTCTCTCTCTCTCTCTCTCTCTCTCTCTCTCTCTCTCTCTCTCTCTCTCTCTCTCTCTCTCTCTCTCTCTCTAATGTCAACAGATGGTTCTAATGACGATGTTTGTACTTTTTAACATATTTTATGTCATGCTTATAAGTAGTTGACTCTTTGGGGGTTAATAAATTTTTCTTCTAACGGGATCTTGTCTCAACAGAGGGAGGGAGGATTACACCTAAAAGTCTAAATCGCGATGGTGTCTCAGTGTGTGCGACGGAACGAACGGAATAATTTGTCTTCTCTTTGTTACTTTCACAATTGCCTCCACGGCTGGCGGAGTTGTGGATTAAAGTTGCTACCATAAGTGAAATGGGTTCGTTTTCGATACAAGACAACAGGAGGCTGAGACGCTTGGGAGTCATGACCCAAGTGGGCCCGCCCCCCTTAGAGTGTAAAGGAGTATACTGGGCCGAAACACTTGTCTGATGGGGGGACTTCTTCTGATGATCAGATTGCCTCCTGTTGTATCGCTCTGTAAAGAGTTTCCTATCATCATAGTTAATGTAAATATGAGTGTGCTATTTTAATTTACTTTACAACGTTGAATTCCTTGAAATTGATATGTGTCGTAGATTTTTCGAGTGAAATGGTGAAAGGTAAAGTCTGTCCCTGGATTTTAGAGATAATCTATGAGAGATAATCTAATCCAGCCTATCGATTACGGCTGAGATTCTTAGATCAGACAGTTTCCCTATATATATATATATATATATATATATATATATATATATATATATATATATATATATATATATATATATATATATATATATATATATATATATTTAACCACTCACATCTACACACACACAGATAAGTAACGACAATTAGACGCACAAACGTGAAAACTATCTTAATGGGTGTAGGGATATGTTGGGACAAGCTGACCAACACACGTAAATAAAGTTTATGTAAATTTTATTTATCATAAAAAAAAACTTCACAACAGCAATATTTTGAATATCAAATCAAATACAAATAAACATAAGTTAATGAATTAATTAAAGATTTAGACTTTTAGGTGTAATCCTCCCTCCCTCTGTTGAGACAAGATCCCGTTAGAAGAAAAATTTATTAACCCCCAAAGAGTCAAAGATTTATACCCTATGATCTAGAATTTCCCTCTACAGTAAAGAACAGAGTTACACGTTAATCTCTTCTGAAAGGGGCAGCATTAGCAAAACTTTGCATAGAAAAAATACACAAAGTGAGTACATGGATTCTACAAGATATATATGAGAATTACATTCATTCTTCCTCTCTTCTCAGACAACCGTGGCCACGAGCATTCTTTCTTACCTAATACTTGTGTGGTATCTTCTGGGACAATCTTTAGGACACACACCCACAGCAGATCCAGTGTTATTTTTGGCAAAGGGAACCCCAGCTCCTCAAAGAGATATTAACTTCAATTCTCCGGGGAGCGTTCCCTTTGTTATTTTTATTTAGGATTACTGTTTATGTGACCTTTAGTTGGTCCAGGTAAGAAATTTAACGGCGCTCACAGTGTCAATAGCTTGAGATTTCCAGTACATAGAAATGACAGGTTGGTAACTTCTCTCAGTATAAAATTCCTTGTCACGCCATAAATGGTCAAACGTCGGGAGATATAAATGCTTGTTAAGTCACCGCAACGGGCTGACAGTAAATGAAATTTGCAAAGAAATCTGGATCTATATGCCCAATTACAAAGTCACTCTTAATGGTCTTTGGATTTTGTATTCTGTCTCTTTCTGGGTGTAAACACAGCCTCAGACAGGTTTATCATGAAGAAACCCAGATACTAATTAAATTGTTCTTTTGTATGGTTACTCTAAGATTTATATGGAAGCCGCTGGCAAGGTTTAGGGTTTGACCCAATACTGTGTAAAGGAGAAAAATACAAACACTTAACCATAATATAGTATTCTCAATCCTATCCTTAACCCGCGTAAAATATAATATTTATCCACTTCGGTTATTTAACTTTAAATTATAAACTACAAGCTTAGAGCTAGTCTTGTCGTTTAAAACTCCCGTGAAATAAATTCTAGTCAGTTAAAAAATCAATCATCATGAATTAGAAATAAATACCTATTTCGTTAATACTCATGATGAACAGTGCATTTGCTAGTCGGTTAAAATATTCTCTGACTGGTTACTAGCTATTAATTAAATTTATTTTATAGCTGGAATAGTTTAGCTAGAAATATTATTTATTCTGCTAGCCTATTTAACACAGTAAAACCTAGAGAAATATAAATGGCGGACCTATCTAGTCAATCACTCTGCACAAAATCTAGTGAAATATAATCGACGATTTTACCACTTAAATCACTCAAAACTACTAGTATAGTTTTTACTTTCACACATACTTCTAAGACTATCTCCACCGAAAACTAAGAACTCTACTTAATACAAGTGATTCTAGAATCGTAGCTAGAAGTCTTCTGAATCTGTGGGTACTGGATAACTTGAGTTAGAATGCTGGGATATATATATATATATATATATATATATATATATATATATATATATATATATATATATATATATATATATATATATATATATATATATATATATATATATCTGAAATCAAAGGGAATGGCCACTATTCACCGAAAACCAGACTCCCTGCCGGATTTAGCACCTACGGCGAAATCTCTGCTCAAATTCTAAATCAAAAGGAATCTACACACTATTACCACTGCAAATTCGAGCACCGAGCGAACGGTCTCTCTTAGATCAGGCGTAACGTAATTGACCAGACCGTGCGAGATTTCTTCGATCGAACAAAATCACACTATTTACCGCCTGCAGACATGGTCTTAGAACGAAATCGAGCGAAGCCCGTCCTTTGATCTGGCCTTTCTCACCGTGTTTAATTACTTTCAAACGAACAGTTCAAGGGAAGGTAATAAAACTTGTCTGCCACTTTGTTCCAAGATTTCTGCTCTGATCACTGTCTGATCCAATACAACGATTTTCAATCGCTGGCGTTAAAAATTACAGATACCCCGCTCAGCGTTTAGCTAATAGGTCTGCTCGTGAACATTCATCAAAGGAAAATAGCAAAGAGCAATAAAAATGCATGCTAAATCAGAAAAAGGGACAGATCTCTGGGTTTAGGAGGTTTTTGTGTTAACAACCCATACGTAGATGAAAGCTAGGTAAAAGTAAAGTGTAGATAAAGAAATAGATAGATGAAAGCTATTATCATAATATGTCACAATATGTAAAATGCATGTGAGTATTAATGAATTCAGTATGATAGATGAGAGAAAGGAAGAGCAGAATGTCAGACGGGCCTGCGTGCCCAATTCTCAACTCTTTGAAAAATAAAGTTCGTTCGTTCGTTCTATCTATCTATCTATCTGTCTGTCTGTCTGTCTGTCTGTCTGTTTGACTGTCTGTCTATCTATCTATCTATCTATCTATCTATCTATCTATCTATCTATCTATCTATCTATCTATCTATCTATCTATCTATCTATCTATCTATTTGGTTGTCTGTCAGTCTGTCTGTATGTCCGTTTGTCTATCTATTTGGCTTCTGTACAACTGTCTATATGTCTAACTATCTTTTTGTCTCGCTTTGTATCTGTCTGTCTGTCCGCCCGATGCCTGTCTGTTTGACTGTCTGCCTCTCTATCAATCCATGTTTGCCTGTGTGCCTGTCTGTTAATCCACGTCTATCGATTTTCTGACTGTCTGTCTGTCTGTATGTATGCCCGTCTGTAAATATTTTACCATTTTTGTTGTTTCTGCAGTAACGATATCAAAAGCAGAAGTTGGAGAAAAAAGCGCAATGAAGCTAAAAATTCGACCTTTGCTACGTAGATGGAAAATGCTGTTTATGGCTGGAACCGCCAGTATGTTGCTACTAGTCTATATGCCTCGATTAACCTACTTCCAGAACAGCTATACGTTTTTCTTCGACCTGAATGTCACTTCGAAATTCAGTTTATTGTCCCGCGAGCAACGTAACATTGCGGCTAGCAGCTCTTCATCACCTAGTGAAGACTTCACGAGCTCTCGGAAGAGCGTCTTTAAGAACAGCACGACTACTCAGATGAATTTTGTCAGAACAATCACAAGTATTCAGACCAACTTCACAAAGAATGACACAAATAGTCAAATGCACTTCGCAAAAAAGACCCGAAGTCCTCAGATTAACCTCACAAATAACAACACAATTACTCAGATGAAGGTTACGCAGAAAAACACAAATATTCAAATGAACGTTGCACAGGAAAACACAACAAGTCAGATAAACGTTGCACGGAAAAATACAAACACTTCGATGAACTTTGAATCGAAAATCGCAACTAGTCACATGATCTTCACACAAAATAATATAAATACACGTCCTGTGAATAGCTTCATACGAGTTGAGGTGCATGATGTTACTGGTAACAACGTGACCCTGAAAGAAAGATTATTGGAAGTATCCGACCTCATAAAGGTGGTAGGTGTAAACTGTACAGCTCTATTTAAAGGCTCAGCAGAAGACGAGGCCAAGATGGAAACCACAGCAAAGACTCCGGACATCTGTTTGAACGATCAAGACTACGTTAATTTAACACATGACTGTGGTGTCTTTCAGACATCTCGTGGATACATCATGTCTTCGCTAACACAAGAAGAGGAAGATTTTCCTTTAGCGTATTCTATGCTTGTCTACAAAGACGCGGAGATGGTAGAACGGCTTCTGCGGGCCATTTACCGCCCACAGAATTATTACTGCATACATGTGGACCAGAAAGCATCGGATAATTTCTACAGTGCTATAACAACCATTGCTAAGTGCTTTCCTAATGTTTTTGTTACTAGCAGGAGAATTGCGGTTAAATGGGCGTATTTCACAGTTCTGGAGCCGGAACTATTATGTATAGCAGAACTGTGGAAGTATCCAAGATGGAAATATTTCATTAACTTGACCGGGCAAGAATTTCCTCTAAAGACAAACTTTGAACTTGTGAAAATTCTCACTGCCTATCGTGGTGCAAGTGATGTCATGACATATTTAAAATGGTGAGTTTTGAATAAGAATACCATGCATGAAGGCATATCTGGAGTCATCCTTATATGACCACCAGATAAGCACAATGCTGCAATAAATAGATTTAGAAGTGAACCTTGCATCACCGTCTACTCTATCCGCAGGGATAAACAGGTAAACACATAGAAGTGAACCATTGTCTGCCAATGATAGGCAGGTGGAGCTGAAAAGTGGTTCTGTGTAAGACGTGACAATTTCTTGAGAGAGTAGTATTTTCTCTTTGCCTATTTGGAGAACCCCCTTGAATGGCGGGGAATGCAGAGTACACCACGCACTTCTTCCTACTAGCTTGAGACTAGGTGTGATTGTCCTTTGCATGCAAGCCAAGCTGGAGAAACTGAAGCTCGTGACTTCAACTCACGACTTCAAGCTTGGCAGACTGGACCGTGACGTTACCAGGTTTCGAACCCGGAACCCTGTAACTTTGCCCCGAGAGGCAAGTGCTCTGATCTTATAACAAGTCGGACGCTCTTTAATTGCATTAGAGCCATCTAATACAGAGGATACGACGGAAGCGGCTGTGGGCGACTCTTTGTTGCTTGGACGTCAATTTGTTGGTGACATATCACGTTTTGAAACCGTAGAGACGGCCAGATTATTTAATTAATTTTTTTTTGCTCGGCTTATATTTATTTTCTTGGAGAAAAGATTCAGAATTACATATTTCTCGGAGACAGTCGATGGCATATCTGTTTTTGCCATCCTGATTCCCCCATCCCCCCACGTTATTTGTCAGGGTTACTTAGCTTGGGGTCTACGGATTCCTACGGGATCTACTGGAGGTATGGGGGCTATGAATGGATTCTAGGGGGACCATGTACATAACCTACCATTTAAAATTTCACTTCACCGTTCCTTTTCTACCTTGGGGTGTAGAGGTTTGCCAGAGAGAACGTCATACTATCCTATCGGCTGTCTTCCTCCTGGCCTGGTTCCAAACTAGTCCTCGGTCTTTCAGAGACTGTCTAATGTTGTCCTCCTGCGAACTCTAGGTCGTCCTGGGGGTTTGGATTCCTGGCTTTTAGTTTCCCATATTTGTCATGGTAGCCGATCTTCTCCCATTCTGCAGACATGGCCAAACCATCGTATTTGGACCTGTTCTACTCGAGTCTGCAGGGGCTGAGTTTTGAGGCCATGACGTACCGTCTGGTTGCGGATCGTGTCTCTTCTTGTTTCTTCAACCACCTTCCTCAGATACCTCATTCCTGAGGTTTGGAGCTGTCTTTTAACTTTTAACATTTCAAATTATGCTTTTATACAATTTCTTTTCCGAGAATGGGTCCAAAGCCTTTATCGGACAGTCAAAAAGGACCACAGTCTTCAACGGACAATGAAAGGTGGTCATAGCCTTTATCGGACAATGAAAAGGGGTCATAGCCTTTATTGGACAACGAAAAGGGTCCGTAGCCTAAGGGGTACATAGCCTTTATCAGACAATGAAAGGGGGCCATAGCCATTATCGGACAGACAGAGGTCCATGGCCTTTATCGGACAATGAAAGGGGGCCAGAGCCTTTATCGGACAATGAAAGGTGTCCATAGCCTTCATCGGGTAATGAAAGAGGTCCACGGCACAACAGGATTAAGAAATCCGGTTCTACGTTAATGCTTTTTCCCTATTTGGTAAAGTTGTGCACCTCTTCAATCATCTTATCATCGATCTTTATCGGATTTGTAGTGGTCCAACAGTGACCAAAACTCAAGAGTACCTAATATTGGCTTCCAATGTATCTACCTGCGCGCAAGATTACTCTTGGCAGAGATGTAGATAGAAGGTTAATGACACTTCTACCTTAAGGGAGATTTGACAAGATATTTCCAGAAGTCACGAACAATGTTGCATTGAGCTGAACAATTGTTAACGCTTTTTATCTGGTCCGTCGCCTTTTGTGAAGGATATAAGCAACGGTTTAGCCCGTTCAAGCTCCCAGTTGGTGTAATCCAACGAAATTTCTCGTATAAGTAATAGCTCTGTTTAGAGGTAAATATATATATATATATATATATATATATATATAATATATATATATATATATATATATATATATATATATATATATATATATATATATATATATATACAGTATATATATATTCTTACTTACTTAGTCGTTCCCCTTCTACCGTGAGGTGTGAAGGTTTGGAAGAGAGAGCGCCAGACTATCTTATCGGCTGTCTTTCTCCTGCCTTGGTTCCAATCTAGTCCTTGGTTTTTCAGAGACTGTCTAATGTTGTCCTCCCTGAGGACTCTGGGTCGTCCTCGGGGGTCTGGATCCCTGGCTCTTTGTTTCCCATGCTGGTCGTGGTAGCCGACCTTCTCCCATTCTGCAGACATGGCCAAACCATCTTAGTTGGGACTGTTCTACTTGAGTTTGCAGTGGGTGGGATTTTAGGCCTTGACGTATCGTCTGGTTGCGGACCATGTCTCTTCTTGTTACTTCAACCACCTTCCTCAGATATCTCATTTCTGAGGATTGGATCTGGCTTTTGTGGGTCATAGTCATTGCCCATGACTCGCATCCATATGTCAAGACTGGGACATAGGTGGAGCGGTACACAGACATCTTCGTTTTCATACCAACCTCTCTCTCTCTTGCTGCGGAATCCTCGATTTATGGCCTGAAAAAGTCTCCAAGAAGCTGCTTTTCGAGTGGCCAACTCTTCTTTGATGCCTCCCTTTCGGTCTATAATATCTCCGAGGTATTTAAAGTGGCTGACCTGCTCCAGGACGTGTTTTCCCAGCTTAATCTGATGTCTTACTTTCTTCTCGTGATATCACCATGGAATTTGTTTTAGAGCTGCTTATGACCATCCCTCTCTTCTCCAGCTCTTCCTTCCAGACTTGCAGGTTGGATTAGAGGTGTGCCTCTGATTTAGCAATCAGTGCAACATCATCAGCAAATTCCAGCTCTGAAATACAGACCTGTCTCATCTTCCAGTACCCCACTGAATACTTTCTTGTTCTCTCCTTACGTGCCTTGATGACATCGTCCATGAGGAGTATGAAAAAATAAGGTGACAGGATATCACCTTGTCTTACACCAGTGGTGGTCTTGAACTCTTCTGACTTATGGTTTGCTGTCCTCACATAATTTCTGCAAGACTTGTAGAAGCTCTGTATAGCATGAATCAGAGGTGCTGGAATGTTCTTCCTTGCCAAACAGTCCCAAAGTTTGCTCCAGGGGACCCTGTTAAACGCCTTTTTTAGATCTATGAAACAGAGATGGATCTCAATCTTATACTCAAGGGCCTTTTCACTTAGCAGTCTGAGTGTGAAGATTAGGTTTTGAGTACTTCAGTTTGCTCGGAATCCGCACTGGATCTTATCCAATTGTGGCTCAGCTAGGCGTCGGAGTCTCTGGTCTAGGATTCTAGAGTAGATTTTACCAGGGACACTGATAAGGGATATGCGTCTATGGTTTCCACATTGTCGATTGTCACCTTTTTTGAAAAATGGTGTTATGATGGCAATCTCCCAATCCTTTGGTATGGTATTGTTGCACCACGCTGCCTGTAGGACCCTTAAGAGTAAAAGGTCGCGTTATGCTCCCATGTACTTAACCATTTCTGGTGTTATGCCATCATGCCCTGCTGCTTATCCCATCTTGATTTTCTCCAGTGCTGCCTTCAGTTCTTCCATCTCCATGTAGGCCGCCCTCCTCATTTTTCACCCGGGCTTGGGACCGGCCTAGTCGGAGTTTATATATATAAAATATTCTTGCTCATACGTTTGCTTTCATACATATTAAAAAACTGGAGCGACTATGCTTGTTTAGTTTTAAAACAACATGTAACAATTTTAATAATGAATTAGTTTTTAACAGTTAAAATAAATATGGAAAATTTAATGAAATTTAGATAAAATTTTTCGTCACGGAGACATAGGTGAGGATTTAACAAAAGTCCGTTTTGGTGGTGCCTTTTTACAAGCACTTAACTTTAGCTGAGTCCTGCAGCTGTGGTTCATCAATTCTGTGATGACGAAAGCCTTCTCCACGTTCTCTCCCACTGTAGGCGGTTAGGGTGGATGCTTTTCTCTCGTACTATAGGCGTTAGTACCACA
The DNA here is from genome assembly GCA_024509875.1 of Oreohelix idahoensis. NCBI lineage: Eukaryota > Metazoa > Mollusca > Gastropoda > Stylommatophora > Oreohelicidae > Oreohelix > Oreohelix idahoensis. The sequence goes on from JAMPIV010000697.1 coordinate 23,105, forward strand.
CATCGTCTGATGGCTTGTAACCACGAACTTTAGAAAAATAGAAAAACAAATTCCTTCTGCTAAGTACATTTGTTTGGAGCAGTCTAACAGGCTTACGTTCCCGTTGTCCGCCCACCAATGTGAAACTCTCAGAAGAATTTAATTCTCGAGCACGCACAACGTAACTCCAAGAAGATGGTTACATTTCACCAATATTACTCTGAGGATTAACGGGTAAAATGTGTATGGACAGTGAGAATATGATTTGTGCCTGAATTAACATTAACAAGTTACATAAATCTCACAAAATGATATGCTACACTTGAGGCACATATGATGTAGTCATCACTCATCACTGCTCCAGCCGGAGTCTGGGGGTCACCTCTGCTGTCGGGTTTTCCCGCACGACTAGCAAGAAGAATTCACCAGCATTTGCTGTAGTGGTTCATGCATATACTGTTTTCATCTCTTGAGGTTGCCAGCCTCATATATAACCACTTAGCAAGAAACCTGTAAAATTTACATTAGTAAATAAATTGTTTACACTTACCCCACAATTTTGGGAATACACTATCTCCTTGCACAGATTTAGACTGGACACAGTTCTGTACTAGATGCTTCGAATCACTTAAGACCTGGGAAAACGTTTGTTTAATTCCTCTATGACTTGGTCTGGGAAATTAGAGTTAATTCCTCTGACGGCGGATGTTCTGCAAAATCACTGGCCTGGGAAAACTTTTGTTTAATTCCTCTATGACTTGTGATCAAATTTCTAAGTTTCCAGTCTTGTATTAAAAATGCGGGTTTTCTTGTAAATTCCTAAGTTGCCCAATACTCGATCTGTTACTTATAGTTGTGGAATTTCTAAGTCCAATGTATCCTTTTTCATTCTGGCTTTTAGGAGTCGCTAGTCTGACGTTTGCGCTGCAGTGTGTATACTGACATTGATTTCACTACATTATATTTTCAGTTTCGAATTTCCAATTCCATCTGTGTTTCTGCATAATATTCCAGTGAGATACATTGTATATTTCGGCCTCTCAAATCAACCAATCCAATCGAATCTCGTTCAGCACTATGTGGGTAGGGGGGTTTCGAATTCAAAAAATACCCTCACGTGTTTCAAAATATTAAATTTAATATCCACGCGTGACCTCTTCATATCGTTGTATCAGACTTCCGCCGGCATCTTGTGCTATCTTCACAAACAAATGTTGTGCACTGATACTGCCCCGATGATTTCGTCTGAAAATCTTGAGTTTCCAGACAGATTTATCTGTAATCTCGATACAGAACGTAGTCGGAAGCAATTACCTCATTATCTCCCGTCTTGTTCAAACATAGGGATAGTTGCTGGCCACCTGGGTTCAAATGTTGGACCGTCACGTTCAAAGTGGTCAGCCGGCTTATGAGATAACGTATAGTCGGCTGGCCGGTCTAATTACCTGGCGGAACGTGAATAAGTCTGAGATGGTAAACAAGATAAAGATAGTCCCATAGCCGATACTTCCGCAGGGGAGTGGAGTGTTAGAGACTTCTCTCTACTAGATTCAGCATATAAAGTAAATACCGGTGCATAAAATATGCCACATAATAAAGACAGGGGAGAGAAAATAAGAAAATATCATTCGCACGGGAATGTAATACAATCCTGCCGGAGTGGACTTGAGATCGCACAACCGTATCGTCACAAACACCGCGCGACCATAATGACTGTATCAAAAATAATAATAGCCCCTTCATTCATAACTGACCATGGTAATGCTCCCCTGAGGTGACAGCACTCAGCTGCTTTTTTTCCTCGAGTTCTTTTCGACGTTTTCTTCTCTCTTCTGCTTCCGTGAGGGCTTCTTTTCGCCCAATCTGAGATGGCACCGTAGAGAGCATCGCCACTTGGTGTGACTGACAGGATCAAATAACACATTAAAGCCGTCTCATACCTCAAGATGGGGCATGCCGGACGATTGAACGTGGCAAGGGCTAACTTTAATGTTTCACTGAGATAATTTTGCACACATGTTTTGTTGTTCTTTGCTATTATAAATAACGATCTCCAGCTAAGTATATAATTAATCAAATAGCGAAATTTTGTCACCGACAAACATTATTTCCACAGTACAGCAAGGCATCAGTGGAGATGGAGAAACCAAACTGCACCTTTTGGACCCCTCCAAACTGTAGGATCTGTTCACATAACCGCAAGCAGGTATGAGTACGACAACAGACAAAAGTAAGACAACAAACAGACGAATGAAAGAAAACATTTAAGAACGTTCTTAAAAAATTGACATATACACATATGAACTAATGAGCAGTATGAAGGATTCATTAATATGTATACACCACAAACTACCAATGTTAATTATTGAAGAAATGTCCAGTGGATAAATTTAAGATAATATCAATTAAAGTAAAAAAAAAAGTGGTAAAGAACAATAAAACAAAACTTACAAACTCATCAAGATGCAACAGGGTTAAGATATATATATATATTAGTCTAGGAACACGAAAAGGGGTATCCCATAAACACTACAGACATTAGGTAAAGCCAGAACAAAGAGCAAAAAATTTGCAATCTGGAAGAGCCAACAAAAGAAAAACATCCAACGTAATATGCTACTGTAAATAGAATCCACTTCTTATGTGGTCCTTGGCCGCTGATTGACAAAGCAATCATTGATCATCACGCTTGCTGGTGGTGTCTTGCAAGGCAGCAATAAACTGTCACCATTTTGTAGTCATCCTTCGTGTGGTGCACCAGCTCTGGTTTATGCTTTTTATCTCTGCTTCCACAGTTCTCCGTCAGGTTGCTTTTGGCCGGCCTGTCTTTCATTTTTCACTCTATATTTAATAAAGAACACTATATACCCAAATTATCGTCCACATGGGAGTTAAACCGGGTTCGCATGCATTAAGACAAACAACAGTTTTCTTTGCATGAACCAAAATGTATGCACCAGATGCAGCAGATTTAAACGTTTAACTTTTATTCAGCATTCTTTGGAGCATAGGCATTCAGCAAAGTAATATCAAGCCTTCCTGTCTTGTACAATTCGTTTAAAAGTCTTTCTACAAAAATTGGAGTACAATGTCTGCTGATTTAGGCATTCATATGAGTCCACAACTTCCAGTCTCCAGTACTGTTTATCAATTCTATTTTTGACATATTTCCATGCCTTACTTACTTAGTCGTTCCCCTTCTACCATGAGGTGTAGAGGTTAGGAAGAGAGAGCGCCAGACTATCCTATCGGCTGTCTTCCTCCTGGGCTGGTTCCATTCTAGTCCTCGGTCCTTCAAAGATTGTCTAATGTTGTCCTCCCAGCGGACTCTGGGGCGTCCTGGGGGTCTGGATCGCTGGCTCTTTGTTTCCCATGCTTGTCGTAGTAGTCGATCTTCTCCCATTCTGCAGCCATGGCCAAACACTCTTAGTTGGGACTGTTCTACTTGGGTCTGCAGGGGGTATGATTTTAGGCCTTGACGTATCGTCTGGTTGCGTACCATGTCTCTTCTTGTTACTTCAACCACCTTCCTCAGATACCTCATTTCTGAGGTTTGGATCTGGCTTTTGTGGGTTGTTGTCATTTTGTGGGTTGTTGACTCGCATCCATAAGTCAAGACTGGGTCATAGGTGGAGCGGTAAACGGTCATCTTCGTTTTCTTACCAACCTTTCTCTTGCTGAGGAATCCTCGATTTATGGCCTGAAATTGTCTCCCAGCTGCTGCTTTTCGAGTGGCCAACTCTTCTTTGATGCCTCCCTTTCGGTCTATAATAGCTACGAGGTATTTCCCAAGCCCGGTTGAAAAGGGAGGAGGGCGGCCTGCATGGAGGCAGTAAGGAGGCAGCCCCTCCACCTTGCAAAGGCACAAAAGGCCAATCACCTGTTTGCTTTAAACTTTTGATTATGAGAACTACAAGAGAGAAAACCGGACTGATTCTAATGGCGACGAACTGGAACGGACTACGGACTACGACTTATGGAACTTGGAACAGAAGAAGTATAAATGGGAAAGAAGAGGAGCTGGTGGAAGAGATGAGGAAAGCAAAACTAGAAATCCTGGCTATTACGGAAACGAAGAAAAAGGGACAAGGAGTCATGGATCTCGATGGCGACACGCTGCTCTACAGTGGTGTACCCACATCTGAAAGATCTAAAGGGGGCGTGGGTTGCATTGTGGCCAAAAACCAAAAAGATAGTATCAAGGATGGAACTTTGTCTCAGAGCGCATTATGGTTGTACAACTAAAAAAGGAGAAACCATAGTCAACATGGTCATAGTGTATGGGCCAAATGAGGATGAAAGAGCAGAGGTCAAGGAGGAATTCTTCGAGCTGCTTCAAAGGACAGTGGATGACTGCCTAGATGAAATTATCATGCTCGGAGATTTCAATGCCAGAGTTGGAAATGACCATGCTAGATGGGGTGGAGTTATCTGAAGATATGGAAAAGATACTCTCAATGACAATGGAAAGCGACTCCTTAGATTCTGCAGTGAGCAGAATCTGATCATTACAAACACAAAGTTCCCCCATAAGCGCATACCTGCATACACTAGATGTGAACCAATAAAGAATGAGAAGTCAGTGATCGACTATGCCAGTGTTAGGAGGAGCTCATTCAAATATGTCCGGGATGCTAGAGTCTGGAGGGGACCAGAGATTGGAATTGATCACTACCTGCTTACAATCAAAAGAACAACTGAAAGAGTTGCACAACATAGGAACTGCCCAACATCACGCAAGAAACTAAGTAAACGAACGGGATGAATGAGCATTAAGACTTACAAGCTGAGAGAGCCAGAAATTAAGACCAGATATCAGGGGCTTATTGCTACAGCGGTGAGAAACACAGAACAACCTGATGACTTGGAAACCCTCTGGCTTAAATTCAAGGACATCATAAAGACAGCTGCTGCAGAAGCATGTGGTAAAGTCCGACTTGGGAAGAAAAGAAAGAGAACACCTTGGTGGACAGAGGAAGTCAAAGAGAAAAATAAGAGAGAAGAAAATGGCATGGAAACAATACTTAGGAGCTAAAAACACAGCAGGACAAATACAGAAATATAGAGAATATGTGACACTCAGAACAGAAGCAAAGAACAAGGTGCTAGCTGCAAAACAGAAGTCCTGGGAAGAATTTGGAGAAAACCTAGAAAAAGATGCGCAAGAAAATCAGAAATTGTTCTATAAGACCCTAAAGAACACGAGGAAGGAAAAACAATGCCCTCTCAAATGTATAAAGGACAAGCAAGGAAAATTGCTTACTGCAACGAAGGAAGTAATGTAAAGATGGAAAGAATATTTCTCAGAACTCCTTCATGGTGAGCAAGGTCAAGCATCAGAAATAATAACCAGAAGAGAAAACCAATGGTGGTGAAGATGACATAAAGATGGAAGAAATGAAGGCAGCACTGGAGAAAATCAAGATGGGATAAGCAGCAGGGCATGATGGTATAACACCAGAAATGGTTAAGTACATGGGAGCATTAGGCGACCTATTACTTTTAAGGGTCCTACAGGCAGCGTGATGCAACAAGGCCATACCAAATGATTGGGAGATTGCCATCATAACACCGATTTTCAAAAAGGGTGGCAATCGACAATGTGGAAACCATAGAGGCATATCTCTTCTAAGTGTCCCTGGTAAAATCTACTCTAGAATCCTAGAGCAGAGACTCCGACGACTAGCTGAGTCACAGATGGATGAGGTCCAGTGCGGATTACGAGAAAACCGAAGTACTTAAGACCTAATCTTCACACTCAGACAGCTGAGTAAAAAGGCCCTTGAGTATAAGAGTGAGATCCATATTTGTCTCATAGATCTGAAAAAGGCGTTTGATAGGGTCCCCTGGAGCAAACTTTGGGACTGTTTGGCAAGGAAGAATATTCCAGCACCTCTGATTCATGCTATACAGAGCTTCTACAAGTCTTGCAGAAATTATGTGAGGACAGCAAACCATAAGTCAGAAGAGTTCAGGACCACTACTGGTGTAAGACAAGGTGATATCCTGTCACCTTATCTTTTCATACTCCTCATGGACGATGTCATCAAGGCATGTAAGGAGAGAACAAGAAAGTATTCAGTGGGGTACTGGAAGATGAGACAGGTCTGTATTTCAGAGCTGGCATTTGCTGATGATGTTGCCCTGATTGCTAAATCAGAGGCACATCTCCAATCCAACCTGCAAGTCTGGAAGGAAGAGCTGGAGAAGAGAGGGATCGTCATAAGCAGCTCTAAAACAAAATCCATGGTGATATCACGAGAAGAATGAAGACCAGATTAAGCTGGGAGAACAGGTCCAGGAGCAGGTCGACCACTTTAAATACCTCGGAGCTATTTCCGTGCCATGATGTTAAACTGTTCAGTATCTTGTCTTTTTTGTTCTCTTCGGTCGTTTTTACCTTTGTCGTGAAATGACGTCTGTTTCATTTCACGAATTCTAATAACTCTGGCCCTACGGCGCGCCATACATTGTAAAAAGATATGATACACCGACCAATGAAAACGCTTTCTTGGCCCTGTGTTTACAACTGCTGGGAAAATAAAGATGGCAAGACCCTATTTTTGTAACATGATTAACTTCGGAATATTACTACAGCAGTATGGAAGAAGTACCACTTGGCAGAGGTTATCAAAACAATATTAGGGATGTTACTCTACCCGTAAGTAGTAATAATTTTACTAATAATATTATAGGACGGGAGAAATCTTAGGTTAAATGCATTCGAAGCTTCAGGTTGGCCTAAGTTTAGGTGTTTAAACTATGCATAACAGAAAATGCAAGTAGTAACCAAAAAGATTATTATATAGATATGTAAAGCATAATTCCAAGTATAATGTAAGCTTTAACTGACTAAAATCGCATCAGGAAAAAAAGAAGATAATTAAAAAGTAGTTTTCCTACATTGTACAAAAGGCCAAACGGTACCCATCTGTTCGTATAGTTATTGCATTCCTCGGGGATTCCATCTCGTACGTTCGAGGTCAGACTATAAATAGACTTGCCTAACAAACTCCGGTCAGTCACGATTTGAAAACACAGAGAGCGGGGAAAGCAGAGCATATGTTAATGCCAGCGTTTGCCTTCTGCACTTGTTAGCAGACCTCAATCAACCATTGAGGGCTAGTCTGTGTGTGCCTGAAGGTAAGGACGAATCTATATATATATATATATATATATATATATAAATGTATATAATTGTGTGTAATTATATTGATTAATCCAACTGTGCGATACGACGTGTATAAGATGTGTTAGGAATGGACAGTGTGTACTGATGAAACTTGCAGACTCATGTGTAATTCGAGAGGCAAAGCCCGCCTTCGGAAATATTAATATATTGAGACAGATGGTCAATTGTGTCTGTAAGTTGGGAAAGGTATTTAAAGAAGTATTTCTTGAATAGAATGAGACACCTACCAGGAACATAAAGAAGGATGAAAGGGATTGATTCACAGTATCGATTGACATATTACTTAATAGTTTTACCCACAACCAAATTATTGTATGGAGGCGAATCATGGGAAAATACTTATAATTAAGAAGGTAGAAGTAAATTGTGATCACTTTGAATTAAAATGGGACCCAAAGACGCTACAACAGATAATGCAGTCAGCGACCCATAGCTTGACTGCCTGCGTAAGGATCAGCGAACCAGAGCTGACCAAGACCCTACTCCACCTCCAAGTGGTGGTCCTGAAAAAAGGCTGCATCGCTGGCTGAGAGAGTAGGGATTGAAGAGGGAAGGCAAACCCGGTCCCAAAAATGCCGTGCTGAAGTCGGATGTGTCGGCCAAAAGGCGCAGCTTTACTGGAAACAGACACAACGCAACCAACGTCCTTTTCAGGACCAACGAGGAAGAAGGAAGAAGAAGAAGAATTACAATGATTTTTGATATTATACTATACGTTGTGCATCTGCTAGCACGCTTATCTGAAACTGTCTATCGTCCCCATCTGTGTCATAAGAGGGATATGGATAGACAAATACAGGGATTGCGTTTGAATTCATTGCAGGTTTAATCCTTTAACCAAAGTCTCCAAATAAGAAGAGGCTTCTCTTACTAACGTTGCAACGAATGCAGTGCCAGTCTGTGATAGCAGGCCAGTCATAATGTATGTAACTGCTGGAGATTTCATCTGAAGATTCTATCCAGCATCTAAGGGCGCCATCGACAATGACTCAGATAAGTTGCTTAAGGCAACTGTGCAGCTTATCCATAATCACCAAAGACATATACACATCCAGTTTGTGATGACCACAATAGTATAGAGTTTCTATAAACTTATAATAATACTAATAAAAATTCTTCAAGTGAATGATCAAGCAAGCTAATTTTGTCTACAAATGAAAAACATTTGTTGAACAGTTTTATTTATTTACTGTTGTAAAATCTTTGGTTTAAAAACCTTTTCAAAACAGAAAAGAGTAACTGTTTAATTAAATTGTACATATTCATCAGAAGACTTTCTTAAATTCTTTAATTTGAATTACAGTTCTTGTTGGTGAATTTAGTTATAAAATTACCCCTAGCAGAGTCAATAACAATATTAAATACCATAATCACAGAGGCGGATCAGGAGAGGTAGCAGTTAGGGACTCAGAGTACTACATCACCATCTTCTCCGGGAACTTACATAGCTTGACCCTACCTTTGTGTCTATACACCCTAACTCTCTTCAGAGAAGGGGGTAGTACTGATAAGGCCAGACTCTTATCTGGCACTATCCTGGTATCATCTGATACATCTTTATATCCAGGATATCTTCTTTTTTTTAAATAACATATGAACCTCTCGCGACATCTGTTGTCTCAGTCTGGGATATCATTTACTACCCTGGGGTCATTTCTTTGAGACATTCAGTCTTTTAATAGTTACTTACATCCTCTGAGTTAGCAGTGGGAGTAAGAATTAAAAATAAATTAAAAGTTAGAATAAACTTAAGCTAAATAAAGCGCAGTGAAGTACCATTGAGTACAAAACAAATGTTTGGTGACTGGATACTCTGACAGTGGTCTTGTAATTAATTAGTCTTATATTAATGAAGTGTGTGTTTGGTCTTTTGATAGTAGTGATTGAGGGTCTGCAAACTAGTAGTATGGCCAACTTGGCAAAGTTTAGGTCTGCTACAGTGCAGGCGGCAAAATAGTTTGGATTAAGTGGGGAGGCTCTTATTCAATATGTCACTACTGAATGTGACAAGTATATAGACAGAGAAGATAAGAAGTTGGAAACAGAAAGGAGATTACAAATAGAAGCTGAAGCTAAAAGATTACAAATAGAAGCTGACGCTAAGAAATTACAGATAGAAGCTGATAGGGAAGCTAAGAAATTACAACTAGAGGCTGATAGGGAGGCTAAACAGATAGAAGCTAATAGGGAAGTAAGGAAACACGTTGCTGAAAGGGAGGCTGAAGAAAAGAGATTGCAAAGGGAACATGAATTGAGACTGACAGAACTTGAACTTCAAGTACATGTTACCGGAAATGGAAGTAGCCCAACTAAATCTGACAATAGTGCAAGTCGAGGTGCCTCAAATGGTGCCATGAACTTCCATTTGGATCCATTTGTGGAGAAAGAAGATGACATTAAGTCTTATCACAGTAGGTACGAGAGATTAGCTACTAACTATGGCTTAGAGAAAGAGAAATGGAGCCTTAAGTTATCACAAGGGCTGAGAGGAGCTTCTTATGAAGTTCTTACTAAACTTGGGAGAGTGGAACAAGAAGATTTTGAAATCTTGAAACAGGCATTGCTGGTTCGCTATGAAAAGAATTCAGAATTTTATAGGAAGAAATTTAGAACTGCCAAGCTCCTTTCTGGAGAAACTTACCACCAATTCTCTGCAAGATTGGAAACCTACTTGGAGAAGTGGACTAATCTTGGAAAGTGTCAAGACCTAAAAGAAATGGTCATGATGGAACAAGTGAGAGAGTCTATGCCTCCAGACATGAGAAAATTTCTTATGGAACAAGGTGCAGAGAGATTGGGAGAGATTTTAACAGTTGCTGAGAGATATCAGGCAGCCCAGAAAGAGATAGCAGGAATTAGGAAGAAGCAAGTAGAAAATAGTAGACCAACCCCAAACCAAGATGAGTATGATAATAGGGACCAACACAAATACAAACAAGACTATAACAAACCCATATTTGATCATAAAAACAGGAACCCTCAGGTACAAGATAAGAAACCCTACAGACAGGGATATAAGTGGTGCAAAATTTGCAAAATGAATAACCACAATACACTGGAATGTGGTAAGAAAGTCCCTCCATATCACGCTGCCTGTATGATAACAGTGGGAAAGGGCATGAAGGACCTGACAGACAGTCAGAAAAACCTCCATCATCCCCCAATCTGTGAAGAAGTAACATGTAATGGCAATGAGATTATGTGACTTTATGATTCAGGATTGGAATATGACTCAGTTGTGAGTGCGACTCTGGTGCACCCTGATCAATATACCACAGAAAAAGTGGAGATACAAGGTGCATTAAAAGGAACAGCCACCCTGACACTTCCTATAGCAAGGTTAAATGACAGAACTCGCTATGTGGAAGGAGTGATTAGTGCAGCAGTGTGTGATGATCCTAATTACCCGCTGGTGTTAGGAAGAAGATATGTTTTCCTAGGGAACCCAATAAAACCTGTGATCATGGCAACACACCAGGTCAGGTCAACTCCTGAGAAGGAGGAGGGAATACCACTAAATATTCATCCGTGAAAGATGAAAAAGGCCCAAGCTAAAGATAGCTCATTAAAACCTTGCTTTGGCAAAGTGCCAAAAAGCCATAACACCCCTAAGAAAGGACAGTTTTTTTTAAATGATGGTTTGCTCTACAGAAAAGCTGGAGCAGGACAAAATGGATATGGACAGTTAGTACTGCCATTGAGTTATAAGGACAAGGCTATGGAATTAACACATGTTGTATCAGACGGTGGACATGGAAAAATTGGTACCACCTGTCAAACAGCATCTGTGAAATATTATTGGCCAGGTATTTTTTTCGATCCTTAGCCGCCGACAGTCAAAGCAGTTAGTGGCCATCACGCCTAGTGGCGTCTTGTAGGGCAACAACAAATTGATTCCACTTTGCTCGGTCGGCGGCCATCCTTCGTACAGTGCCCCAACTCTGATTCATTCTTTGCATCTCAGCCTCCACAGTCCTCCGTCAGGTTGTTTTTGGTCGGTCTCTCTTTCGTTTTCCTTCAGGTGTCCAAAGCATAGCTGTTCTTGTGATGGGATCGGGGTCTCTTCTGAGGACATGGCCAACCCAGCTCTAGCGTCTGCCAGCTATGATGGTGTGCATGTCCTCTTGCTTGCTCCGAGAAAGCAGATCTTGGTTGGTGATGGTATTCGGCCAAAAGATTTGGTGAATTTTTCTTAGGCATGTTGTGTGAAAAGAGGACAATTTTGACATTTCCCTCTCTGTAACTCTCCAGCATTCCGCACCATAGAGAAGCACAGAAAGCACACAGCTTTCATATAATCTTAATTTTGTGCTTGTGCTGTATTGAGAGGACTTCCAGATGTTGTTTAGGCTAAAAAAGGCTGTTCTTGCCTTGTTCATTCTGATGTTGATGTCTTTGCCTGCTCTGCCGTCTGGTGATACTATGCATCCTAGGTATGTGAAGGCATCTATCTGTTCCTTCACAAACCTAGGATGCATAGAACATGGCCAGGCATTGCTGAAGACATATTTCAGTATGTGATCTCCTGTGTACAATGTAGCAGGGTAAACTCCACATGTGGAGAAACTCAACATGACCTAAAAACGCATTGCGGTGAAAATAGGCCTGAAAATAAAAAGGATAAGGTAGACATAGTGGATAGGACAGCACCTTCTCACACCCAGTCTTCCAATAAACCAATTACCATGGCAACTCTCCGTCTCGTACAGAGAGGGGAAGCAACCCATCCCGCACCAGCACAAATGTGTTCTGAATTCTTGGAACTGGCTAAAAATAGAAGTATGGTTAGTCAGCCAAATTTGAAAACGAAACTGCGGGGCAACCCCAGACAAATTGGAAGTGGGAGAGTGGGCAATAGGCCTAATGCTCAGCTCACTTCAACACACGGCTATTAAATTAGCATTATAGGGGCAACGACAACAGTGGTAGTTGGCCGGCCTTACACGGTCCATTGGAAGTTTTCTCACGGACACGGACTGAGATTACATATTATATAGCAATGCTACAGGGAGAATTGATTTCTTTGTGCAGGAAATTCATTTCCCCATATGAATCATATTATCTCGCCAGTGAGGTTTAGCTGAAGAAACCCCTGGTGAAAATAGACTCTGCCTGGATTTGGGAAATAATTACAGTAACAGAGTCACTAGTGAATCTAGATAGGGCATTACCAGATTCCCGTCAAGCCTGTGCTCAGACCATTGCTGGCTGTGAGCACCTCGGAGGGGCACTATGAGTTCCATATGTTGCTTGTTGGGTTGAAGAATACTCCGAGTGTTTTATCCAGGATGATGAAGAAATTACTGGGTCCCTTACATAACTCAGCTATCACCAATTTTATAGATGACATACTCATAACTGTTGGACCTTGAGGAACATCTAAAAACTCCGGACATGTCATGGAGCAGACTCAGAGAAGAGTAATGGAGAACATTGATTGATAATCAGCAATTAGACAGGCAGCAGCACCTGTGCTGTTTATTAACACAACATGCGGTATTATTCCTGGATCTCAAAGTGTTGAGGCAAATTTCTTGAGTAGTGCCTACTTGAAGTCACTCACCTGAAGGAAACCAGGAGAAGAGTAAGGCAGAGTAAATCCTATATTGGAAGAATGTCGTGATTGTGAATCCAGACAAGAAGCTCCAACAGCGGGTTTACGCTTTTGAATTGGGAGGCTCTGTCTTGAAATGACGTCTGTTTCATTTCACGAATTCTAATAACTCTAGCCCTACGGTGCGCCAAACATTGTAAAAAGATATGATACACCGACCAATAAAAACGCTTTTTTGGTCCTGTGTTTACAACTGCTGGGAAAATAAAGATGGCAAGACTCTATGTGTGTAACATGATTAACTTCGGAATATTATTACAGCAGTATGGAAGAAGTACCACTTGGCAGAGGTTATCAAAACAATATTAGGGATGTTACTCTACCCGTAAGTAGTAATACTTTTACTAATAATATTATAGGACGGAAGAAATCTTAGGTTAAATGCATTTGAAGCTTCAGGTTGGCCTAAGTTTAGCTGTTTAAACTATGCATAACAGAAAATGCAAGTAGTAACCAAAAAAATTATTATATAGATATGTAAAGCCTAATTCCAAGTATAATGTAAGCTTTAACTGACTAAAATCGCATCAGGAATAACGAAGATAATTAAAAAGTAGTTTTACTACATTGAACAAAAGGCCAAACGGTACCCATCTTTTCGGATAGTTATTGCATTCCTCGGGGATTCCATCTCGTACGTCCGAGGTCAGACTATAAATAGACTTGCCTAACAAACTCCGGTCAGTCACGATTTGAAAACACAGAGAGCGGGGAAAGCAGTGCATATGTTAATGCCAGCGTTTGCCTTCTGCACATGTTAGGAGACCTGATGTGTAATTCGAGAGGCAAATCCCGCCTTCGGAAATATTAATATATTGAGAAAGATGGTCAATTGTGTCTGTAAGTTTGGAAAGGTATTTAAAGAAGTATTTCTTGAATAGAATGAGACACCTACCAGGAACATAAAGAAGGATGAAAGGGATTGATTCACAGTATCGTTTGACATATTACTTAATAGTTTTACCCACAACCAAATTATTGTATGGAGGCGAATCATGAGAAAATACTTATAATTACGAAGGTAGAAGTAAATTGTGATCACTTTGAATTAAAATGATTGTTGATACTATACTATACCTTGTTCATCTGCTAGCACGCTTATCTGAAACTGTATATCGTCCCCATCTGTGTCATAAGAGGGATATGGATAGACAAATACAGGTTTAATCCTTTAACCAAAAGTCTCCAAATAAGAAGAGGCTTCTCTTACTAACGTTGCAACGAATGCAGTGCCAGTCTGTGATAGCAGGCCAGTCATAATGTATGTAACTGCTGGAGATTTCATCTGAAGATTCTATCCAGCATCTAAGGGCGCCATCGGCAGTGACTCAGATAAGTTGCTTAAGGCAACTGTGCAGCTTATCCATAATCACCAATGGCATATACGCATCCAGTGTGTGATGACCATAATAGTGTAGAGTTTCTATAAACTTATAATAATACTAATAATAACTCTTCAAGTGAATGATCAAGCAAGCTAATTTTGTCTACAAGACGATAGACATTTTGACCCAAGTGAAAAACATTTGTTGAACTGTTTTATTTATTTACTGTTGTAAAACCTTTGGTTTTAAAGCCTTTTCAAAACAGAAAAGAGTAACTGTTTAATTAAATTGTACATATTCACCAGAAGACTGTCTTAAATTCTTTAATTTTAATTACAGTACTTGTTGGTGAATTTAGTTATAAAATTACCCCTAGCAGAGTCAATAACAATATTAAATACCATAATCACAGAGGCGGATCAGGAGAGGTAGCAGTTAGGGACTCAGAGTACTACATCACCATCTTCTCTGGAAACTTACATAGCTTGACCCTACCTTTGTGTCTATACACCCTTACTATCTTCAGAGAAGGGGGTAGTACTGACAAGGCCAGATTCTTATCTGGCACTATCCTGGTATCATCTGATACATCTTTATATCCAGGATATCTTCCTATTTTTAATAACATCTGAACCTCTCGCGACAACCTTCATTCTTTCTTGTTGGGATTCCTGCTTCCTTCTTCTCGTAACATGCCAACAAAAAAAAAGTGGATTGTTTCCGTCTAACATGAATAATAAACTTCCTTTGCGCATTGACCTTTTTATTCATTTAGCTGTCCATCGAATTTTGTACATCCTTTTGTAAAACCACATCTGGACTCTAGAGTTTTTCCTACTTGTTTACTAATTATCCATGAGTTACTTCCATATGTCAGGATTGGTTCTACATAACATAACAATAAAGAACTCTCTTTCTTACTTTCATTGACAAATAAGTGTGGGACGTAATATATTTCAAAAATATATACTACGTAGTGGGTAGTAGTCTCTACGAACACCGACAAAAGTAACAATTTTCTTTCTATTTCTGGAAGATATTTTATAGACTACATTCTTCATAACGACACTGCTAAAGCTATCCTTGACTGGACCAAAAATACGGATGTACCTGATGAGACTTTTTTCACAATGCTCAATGCAAATCCTAAGCTTGGAATTAAGGGTACCTATACAGGTAAGGTTTCTTAAAGCCCCTTAAATATAGTTGATTTAATAATAAAAACCTGCAAAATGTCTATTGTCCAATAACTATTTTTATTGCAAAAGCGCACTTTTAAATAAAGCAGTTGTATATATATATATATATATATATATATATATATATATATATATATATATATATATATATATATATATATATATATATATATATATATATATATATATATATATATATAATTAAGATTATATCATAGCTGTGTGCTCTCTGTGCTTCTCTATGGTACGGAATGCTGGAGAGTAAAAGAGAAGGAAATGTCGAAATTGTCCTCTTTCCACACAACCTGCCTAAGAAAAATTATCCGAATCTTTTGACCGAATACCATCACCAATCAAGATCTGCTTGGAGCAAGCAAGAGGACATGCACACCATCATAGCTGGCAGACGCACGCTGGAGTTGGGTTGGTCATGTCCTCAGAAGAGACCCCGATGCCATCACAAGAACAGCTATGCTATGGTCCCCTGAAGGAAAACGAACTTGGCGGAGGACTATGGAGGCTGAGATGCAAAGAATGAACCAGAGTTGGGGCACTGTTCGAAGGATGGCCACCGAACGAGCAAAGTGGAATCAATTTGTTGCTGCCCTACAAGACGCCACCAGGCGTGATGGCCACTAACTGCTTTGGCGGTCGGCGGCCAAAGAAGAAGAAGAAGTTATATATATATATATATATATATATATATATATATATATATATATATATATATATATATATATATATATATATATATATATATATATAATTTTTTTTTACACATTTCAAACTTCTAACTCTTGAGCAAAGCCACATCCGACTTGTGTGGTTATGATTCAGGTATATATATATATATATATATATATATATATATATATATATATATATATATATATATATATATATATATATATATATATATATATATTAACATTTCAACCTAATTATAGTTATTACAGAGTATGAAAATCTAATTCGGAATAGCGTCCTTCTGAGTGGAACCGTAGGTCGACATCACAGAATAAGCGCTCAAATTCCTTGGAATCTGCCTGGTATAATTTTAACATATATCAGTTTAGTAGTCCACTTTTTTGGGTTTGTAATGAGACGAAGAAAGCTGACATACAAGGTATATCGTGACAATAGGAAAGAGTTCGGGAATAGCCTTATCAGTAACTGCTTCTCACAGCCGATAGGATGGTATGGTACTCTCTCTCTCTCTCTCTCTCTCTCTCTCTCTTTCTCTCTCTCTTCCAAACCTCTAAACCAGACGGTAGAAGTGGAAAGACTAAGTAAGGTAACTGGTCATCACAGATAAAGCTTCTATGATTCCGTACTTCTGAAGGAAAATAAAAATGAATGAATTGACCACAGGAGAATTTAGTGACGTCATCAGAGCATGGAGCAGGAAGGGCACAACATTATTATTTCCCACCATGTTTTGGCGGGTGACTTACTCGCCTCTTATAAACTAATTGTCTTACTAACACGTCTGTAACCAACAATGAAAAATTCCAGCAAGCTTATCGGGAAAATACGGAAAAAGCATGCATTGCACCAGTAAAGGTAGATTGAACACCAATTAAAGGAGCACGCAGGGTTTTGACATTTTTTGATAGTGCATTGACCTTCATTCATAACCCTCCACTCCCAAAGGAGCATAGGCCTTCAACAAACACATGCCAAGTCCTCTTGTCATGTGCCATCATCTCAAGTTCTTTCCACGTTCTCCTTATCATTTTCACCTCTGTTTCCAGCTCTCTTCTCCATGTGCTTCTTGGTCTACCTCTGCTTTTCTTGCCCTGGGGATTCCAGAACAAGGACTGCCTTGTAATGCTATCAACAGGTTTCCTCAGTGTGTGTCCTATCCATCGCTATCGTCTTCTTCTCATCACTTGTTCCACTGGCACTTGTCTAGTTCTTGTCATCAGTTCCACGTTTGCATTGTCCTTAAGTCGTGATAAATTTGACTACAAAGATCCATTGAAGCTGAAGTGGAATGTAAAGAAAAGAAAAGACCCCTGGAGAATTAACGACCTCATTAAGGCATGCAGCAGATATAGCACAACAAAAGGTTGCTCCATAATATCTTGGCGGAATACTTTCTCGTTATTATTTGATAAATAAATAAATACATCTTTGGTGACTAGTACTGTCACAGCAAGGCGATGGCGCCGTTAGGTTGGTCCTAGGTTCGATTCCCGGTAAGCCTATCACTTATATTTTCTTTTCTGTTGTCTAGTGTCATCCTCTATGTCCAACGAGTACCTTGTGACGGTATTGCATCCCCTGCTTTGCAGTAGTGGTCCAACAGTGGCCAAAACTCAAGAGTATCTAATATGGGTCTTCAAATGTGTCTTCCTTCGCACAAGATTACTCTTGGCAGAGTTGTAGATAGAAGGTTAATGACGCTTCTTTCCCTTGGGAGTATCCACAAGATATTCAGAAAAGCGAAAACAATGCTGCATTGGCTGAGCACGTTAATTCTATGATCTGCCGACAACTTTTGTGAAGGATTAAGTAATTATTTTTTTCAGCTCGTCAAGCCCCCACCTCTGATTTACTCAGTGGAACTCTTATTATTCTGGTATAGCTCTGTTTCACCCGTGTGTTTCCAGGGCCCGAAAGGGGAGCAAAGAATAGTAACACTGTACACTACTATCAATCAATCAATCAATACCCTTTAGCTCCCCGAGGAGCATAGGCCTTCAACATACACATGCCAAGTCTTCCTGTCCCGTGCCATACGCTCAAGTTCTTTCCATGTTGTCCTCATTATTTTCACCTCTCTATCGAGCTCTCTTCTCCATGGGTTTTTTGTTCTACCTCTGCCTGTCTTTCCCTGTGGATTCCAGAACAAGGACTGATTTGTAATGCTATCAACAGGTTTCCTCAGTGTGTGTCCTATCCATCGCTAGCGTCTTCTTCCGAGCTCTTGTAATACTTGAACAAAGTCTGAAATGGAATTCACCGCTTTACATCGGATTCGTGGTTTACGAAAACGCATTTTACAGTGTAGGCAGAGAATGGCTTTGGAAACTGATGAGGAATTATGGAGTTCCCATGAAGATCATTAACTTAATAAGGAAGACCTATGAAGACATGACATGCAGAGTTCTTCATGAAGGACAACTTACAGAACCGTTTAGGATAAGAACGGGAGTGACTCAGGGATGCCGCTTGTCTCCATTTCTTTTCTTACTAGCAATAGATTGGGTTCACCCGTATGTTACGGGGGCCCGAAAGGGGAGCAAAGAATAGTAACACTGTTCCCTGCCATGCATGTCGTAGAAAGCGACTAAGGAGGGTTTGGCATGGGGCCGGTTACCCCATCCCGTAGAAAATTTAAACCACAAAAAACTTCAACAAACATGGACAAGAATATTAAAAAAAATAAAACACAGCCATCCAAGACAGGGGAAGGTCCTCTCGCAGGGAAGCATATGATGCAACACAGAGAAAGCCGAAAGGAGTCTGTGTTGCTGACTAACCTTCTTTCTTCAAGGAGAACTTCCAGATTTGGCACCTGGAATGTTCGGACATTAAACGAACAAGGGAAAGTGGCACAAGTAGCAGCAGAGATGAGGGAATATAACATCGAGGTTATGGGAATGTGTGAAACAAAGTAGAAGGGGGTAGACAGGACGAAACTTATCACAGGTGATTTGGTGCTGTCCTCAGGACATGAAGACGAAAGTTCACACCACAGTGAAGGGGTAGCTCTTATGTTATCTAAAGAAGCACAGAAAGCACTCATTGAATGGGAAGCTGTTGGATCCAGAATAATAACAGCTTCTTTTAAAACAGCTAAAAAGAAAATAAATGTACATGTCATCCAATGCTATGCACCAACTAATGACAAAGAAGAGTCGGTGAAAGAAGCATTTTATACTAGACTACAGGAAATTATGGAAAAAGTAAAAAGAAGAGACATCACAATTTTGATGGGACATGAATGCAAAGATAGGTACAGTCAACACCGGCTTTGAAGAAGTCATGGGAAAACAGAGGCTAGGAATAATGAATGAAAATGGGGAACTATCTCAAACTTCTGTGCTTCAAATCAACTGGCTATAGGAGGAAGCATGTTTCCACATAAGAGAATACACAAGGCAACATGGATATCACCAGACCACAGAACAGAAAATCAGATTGATTATATATGCATAAACAAGAAGTTTAGATCATGATTGCAGGATGTAAAGGTATATAGAGGAGCAGACGTGGCATCAGATCACCACCTTCTGATAGCCAAAGTAAAAATACAACTCAAGAGATATGCAACAATGCAAAATTATAGACAACAATTTAATGTAGGACATCTAAGAAATCAAGAAACAAGAGACAAATTTGCGGTCACAATATCCAACAAATTCCAAGTGCTCCAACAGCTGGAAGATGCAGAGAATACAGAAGACTATTGGCAGCAAATCAAAACGGTATGGAATGAGACATGTGAAGAAATACTGCGGAAAAGGGAACGACAACAAAAAGCATGGAAAACAATATAAACCATCAATAAGATAAAAGACAGGAAAAACAAGAAAGCAGATTTAAACACAAGAAAAACCAGAAGTTCCAAAGCTAAGGCTCAAGAAGTGTACACAGAAGCAAACAAAGAAGTAAAAAGAAGTATCAAAAGAGACCAGAGGAAGTATTTTGAGGAGTTGGCAAGAGAGGCAGAAGATGCTGCAGCCAAAGGGAATATGAGAGAACTGTATAACTGCACAAAGAAGCTAACGGGAAAATACAAGCAAACAAGTTGCTTCACAAAGGACAAGAATG
This sequence comes from Oreohelix idahoensis, assembly GCA_024509875.1. Taxonomy (NCBI): domain Eukaryota; kingdom Metazoa; phylum Mollusca; class Gastropoda; order Stylommatophora; family Oreohelicidae; genus Oreohelix; species Oreohelix idahoensis. The sequence continues at coordinate 43,196 of JAMPIV010000697.1, forward strand.
GAAAACTGCTCAGCAATATACAGGAGCAAATGAAGAGGTGGACAGAATATTTTGAGGACCTTCTCAATAGACCAGCTCCACAAAACCCCCCGGACATCCAGCCAGCAGAAGAAGAGCTACAAATTAACGGTGAAAGACCAACGAAGGATGAAATAAAGAAAGCCATAAAGCTTCTAAGAGATGGAAAAGCGTCTGGACCTGATGGCATTCCAGCAGAGGCCATCAAATCAGATATCGACACGGCTACAGAGATGTTATATAAATTACTTGGTAAAGTCTGGGAAAAGGAAGAGATACCAGCAGAATGGAAGGAAGGATATCTGATTAAGTTGCCTAAGAAGGGAAATTTACAAGAGTGCACAAATTATAGAGGAATAATGTTACTTTCAGTGCCAGGAAAAGTATTAAACAGGATTATCCTTGAAAGATTAAAAGAGTCCATAGACAAGAAACTGAGAGATGAACAAGCAGGTTTTCGACAAAACAGATGCTGTACAGACCAGATAGCCACTTTGAGAATAATAGTTGAACAAAGTCTGGAATGTAATTCACCACTATACATCGGATTTGTGGACTACGAAAAGGCATTTGACAGTGTGGACAGAGAATCACTTTGGAAATTGATGAGGCATTATGGAGTTCCCCTGAAGATCATTAAATTAATAAAGAAAACATATGAAGACATGACATGCAGAGTTCTTCACGAAGGACAGCTTACATAACCGTTTGGGATAAGAACAGGAGTGCGACAGGGATGCCTCTTGTCTCCATTTCTTTTCTTACTAGCAATAGACTGGGTTATGAGAACATCGACAACACACAACAGACATGGAATCCAGTGGACTCTGACTAAGCACTTGGATGATCTGGATTTTGCTGATGACTTGGCTCTTCTGTCCCATAACTGTAATCAGATGCAGGACAAATTGAAAACACTCGATGAGAGGTCACAGCAATTGGGTCTGAAAATACACAGGGGAAAGACAAAGATAATGAGAATAAATGCAGGTAATGATAACAGGGTTGAACTTGAAGAAGCATCAATACAAGATGTAGAATCGTACACATATCTTGGCAGCAATATAGACAAAGTTGGAGGGACAGACAGTGATATCAAAATAAGAATACAAAAAGCAAGAGGAGCTTTCATTGCAATGGGAAATATATGGAGATCAAGAGAAATCGGATCCAACACGAAAATAAGAATCTTCAACTCAAATGTGAAGTCAGTCCTATTGTATGGCTCGGAGACATGGAGAACATTAAAGACAACTACCAAAAACCTACAGACTTTCATAAATGGGTGCTTGCGTAGAATAGAAGGACTAAAATGGTATGACAAGGTTACCAACGTGGAACTGATGACAAGAACTAGACAAGTGCCAGTGGAACAAGAGATGAGAAGAAGACAATGGCGATGGATAGGACACACACTGAGGAAACCTGCTGATAGCATTACAAGGCAGTCCTTGTTCTGGAATCCCCACTGCAAGAGAAGCATAGGTAGACCAAGAAGCACATGGAGAAGAAAGCTGGAAACAGAGGTGAAAATGATAACGAGAACGTGGAAAGAACTTGAGATGATGGCACATGACAAGAGGACTTGGCATGTGTTTGTTGAAGGCCTATGCTCCTTTGGGAGTGGAGGGTTATGAATGAATAGATTGGGTTATTAAAATATCAACCACATAACAGAAATGGAATCCAATGGAATCTGACTAAACAGCTTGATGATCTGGATTTTGCAGATGACTTGGCTCTTCTGTCCCATAACCATAATCAGATGCAAGAGAGAATGAAAATTCTCGATGAGAGGTCACAACAAGTGGGCCTGAAAGTACACAGAGAAAAGACGAAGATTATGAGAATAAATGCAAGATGTACTCTACCATGCATGTCGTAAATAGCGACTAAGGAAGGTTCGGCATGGGGCTGGTTACCCCATCCCGTTAAAACCTTTTTACCACAAAAACGTCAACAAACATGGACAAGTCAAGTACAGAATATAAATCAACGCAGCCGCCCAAGACAGAAGAAGGGCCTCTGGAAAGGAGGCGCATGAAGCAACACAGAGAAAGCCGAAAGTAGTCTGTGTTGCCGACTAATCTTTTTTCGTCTAGGAAAATCTCTAGGATTGGCACTGTGGTGAACGTCTAAATACAATATCTAAATTAGAATATAACAGTATAGTGCATAAAGTCAAAGATAGGATAGTACTACAAATTTTCGGCGAGAATCTTAGTCGTCGCCTACGCCTTCAGCTTATTATTTGATAACGCCTTAGCCGAACCAAAAAGGGTACCCAATTTTTCAAATTCGTCCTTGAGACAAACGTAACACTTTCCTAGGTCAACTAAGTATTTGCCTAAATACATTGTAGAAGGGAGGGGGACGGATAGATAACCAACGCAAATCACGTCTCACATTGTTTCTAAAACTAAAACTAACTTGCTAGTAGTGCCCTTTGGCGGTTTTCACAATACGTTGAAAAAGTTAGAAAAAGTGGACACTACGGTCAGGGAAACACGCTTAGCTCTTATTGCGAATGACCTAAACTCTCGTAATTAGCTTGAAAGTACATGAGAAAAGAACTGAACAGGAGGTAGTTTAAAAATCAACAACTAACATGGAAAAAAAAATGGAATATTGAACCAAGCCACGTAGCCCCATAAAAATCATATATTCGTGTACCTGTGGCTTTGCTGACTAAGAATATGTGATCAATTACATAAATAGTCCATTAGATAATCAAATTTTGGGGATAATACATAGAGAATCGGAGATACTGTCAGGTCAAGTCATGTCTGCTTAGATTGGATAGCAAATTTTTTTGGGAAAAATTAGGTGAGAGAAAGGCTAAGATAGTACGATGAAAGGGATTGGATGAAATTTGAAGGAAGCCGTAATATTATTGGCTGACCTAAATATACAAATCTAGTTGGTAATAATAACGCATAGGGTTTGAGATATTTTTTTTTTTTAAAGAATTCATTCAAAAAAAAAGAGATGCTTGGTCTCATTGGCCAAAACTTTTTAACATGATAGGAATAGTAGGATGCTCGCTGCCATTTTTCCAAAATATTCAGAGGAGCAAGAAGCGATGAGCAGACTTGTGCTTCTTTTAATAATACTACCATCAGAAACCAGTCTGAACAGAGGCAGTGATGAAAGTGTGCTATATTCTATTGCCAAATTCATCGTTACTTGTTTATATTTCCTTGATATGTGGTAAGATTGATTTTATTGACTTTTTAATTAACAAAGGGTTGTGTGTAAGAAAAGCCCATGAAAAAAGATTGTAATTAAATGGTTCCATAACAGACTTAGGCATGGCCTAGATGTTGATCCATCATATAAGGGACTATCTAAGAAGTTTAGAACTACAGAACTATATATATATGATGGTCATTCAGGAACATTACACCTATCTTATTGCATGGAAAAGATTATTGCAGGAATGACAGAGGCGTAGCATCCATTAGGGAAGAGAAAAGAATACTGGTAAAATTTGTTCCATCAAACTAAAAGGGGAGAAGCAGGGTTGTCAGAGAGAGCTGACCATGTTCTTTTGTAATGCATATATGTTTACATGTAAATTGGGAGGACTTAGTTTGATATTAAGACAGAACCATAACTTGCATCGACAGGGGTTCCTGCAGCACTTGTCTGGTGCTAGTACTCGATCAGTGAAGAAGTCTGCAAGATTTCAAAGAGTCTCTGGCACCTACTTGTATTCAAGAAGTCAAGACCAGAGGAGACTGAAGTGTTTGGCCAAACCGACTACAACTGCGGCTTATTCCAGGAACCAGATAAGTGCTATATCTGGCCTGGGACAAATTATCACTAATAGATAATAATCTCCTGTGCTTACAAAAACATTCCTCCTAAAGAATATAAGGAACAATCATAGTGAAACAAGAGACATTGGAATGATGACAATCCCCAACCTGCTTCCCATTCACAGTATTTAAATAGAGTAAACAACATCAAAGTGAACATTTGTAACAATGTACTATGTACATATTGTCTGTTGCATGTAAATACCTTTATATATATTTGTAAATATATCTATCCACCTAAATTGATTCTCATTTGAACTGTAGTCCTGACCAAAACAACTTTAGGCTCAGGACCAATAAAGTTTAACAAAAGATATTTTAAATATAAAATTTAACAGCTGGAGTTAGTTGAGTTTATCATAGTACTTAGTATATGTTTGTATATGTTTTTGTATTGAGATTCTTTTACAACACTCTTACAATACCATAGACACTTTATGTAGCTTTCAGTCACGCTAGTCAAAAAGAATATAACTTCGAGTAAGGTGGTAACAAGAAAGGTACTCTGTAATACAGTTGTTCATTGTTTACCTCAGAGACCTTCACAGTTGATCTCACTCAAGTACAACTATACGCACACCATTCTTCTTAACATCAAAACCCACCACAGGCACCTGGAATGTTCGCACTCTATGTGAACGAGGGAAAACTGCACAGGTTGCAAGAGAAATGCCAAATTACAGGATTGATATCCTAGGTCTTTGAGAGACACGGAGGAAGGGCATAGAGAGGAAGAGACTGATCACAGGTGAAATGGTGTTGTCCTCATCACATGAATAGGAAAAAGCCCACCACAGTGAAGGTGTGGCTCTAATGTTGTCTACGGAAGCACAGAAGGCACTTATAGAATGGGAAGCAATGGGACCCCGAAATATAACACCAAGGTTTAAATCAGCCATAAAGAAAGTAGAAATAAACATCATCCAATGTTATGCACCAACAAATGATAAAGAAGAATCTGAGAAAGAAGACTTTTACACCAGATTACAATTTGTCTTGGACAAAAAGAAAGGAAAGGACATCACAATTTTGATGGGGGACCAAAACGTGAAAATAGGAACAGACAACACTGGCTTTGAAGAAATTATGGGAAAGCATGGATTAGGTATGATGAACGAGAATGGGGCACTATTAGCAAACTTCTGTGCTTCAAATCAACTAGCTATAGGAGGAAGCATGTTTCCACATAAAAGAATACATAAAGCAACATTGGATATCACCAGATCACAGAACTGAGAATCAGATTGATCACATATGCATAAGCAAGAAGTTTAGGTCATCATTGCATGATGTAAAAGTATGTAGAGGAGCAGATGTGGTATCAGACCACCATCTTATGTTGGCTAAAACAAAAATAAAACTTAAGAAATTTACAACAGTATATAGCTACTGTATAGACAACAGTACAATGTGGGATATCTAAGAAATCAGGAAATAAGAGAAACATTTTCTAACACAGTATCCAACAAATACCAAGTACTCCAACAGCTGGAAGATGAAGCAGATAGGGAAAAGACCACTGGCAACAAGTAAAAAATATATGGCGCGAGACATGTGAAGAAGTAATGAGGAAAAGAAAACATCGGCACAAAGCACGGATAACAACAGAAACCATTGGCAAGATAGAAGACAGGAAAAACAACCTTTAAACAGAAGCAAAACCAGAAGCTCCAAAGCCAAGGCTCATGAAGTGTACATAGAAGCAAACAAAGAAGTAAGAAGAAACATCAAAATAGACAAGAGGAAATATATTGAAGAGTTGTCAAGGGAAGCAGGGGCAGCTGCAGCCAAAGGAGATATGAGTGGCCTGTACAGCAACACAAAGAAGCTAACAGGGAAATATAAGCAAGCAAATGGCCTCATAAAAGATAAGAATGGGAAATTGCTTAGTAATATACAAGAACAAATGAAGAGATGGGCAGAACATTTTGAGGAACTTCTCAATAGACCAGCTCCAACTAATCCCCCAGACATCCAGCCAACAGAAGAGGAGCTACAGATCAGCTGTGAACGACAAAGTAAAGAAGAAATAAAGAAGCCATAAAGCTTCTGAACGACGGGAAAGCAACTGGTCCAGATGGCATTCCAGCAGAGGCCACCAAAACAGATATTGTGACAAAACGGGCCTTCACCTATCGATCTTTGTTTTTCTCCGGCAGTATCGGTACATTTGTGGTACCGATTTGTATTATGTGCTCTCAAATATCGCACTTTTCTTTCTTTCTTTCTTTGTTATTTTTCTGCTAAGTAGCAGATATTTGAGTATTGTCAAATTGCTTGACACTCCCTGTAGGTGATAATAATCACATTTTCTTGACGCTACCCAGATTTGCTGAGATAAATTACTCGCAGTCGCAAGAAAGTGGCACAGCTTGGCTAAGATTAGCACAAGATCTCGTGTACGCTGAGGAGAGTTATGAGATAAGCGTTTCCTGTCTTACTTGTTTTGACAAAAGTGCTTTCTGATAAAGTAATGATGGTTACATTTTGAACACGCTGTTGCATGACTTTACCGATCTGTCTGTAAGCTTGTGCACAAAGGCATTGGACATCGTATTACCATATATGGGCGAGTTTACCTCTGCCTTACGTTCAAAATTATCCGATGTCGGAATATTTTGAAATTACCCCATAATCCGATTGTTTGAATATGATTGGAGTTTTTTTATCGCTCATAACAAACGAAGGCGTGGGAAGGCAGGGAATACATTCTGACCATTTTCTCAAGCTATTTCACTTGAGAAATCGCTCACCAAACACCAGACTGCTACAGTGAAGAATTAGAATTCAGAATTCCTTCTTAAAATACTGGACAACTTTTAGTGGAGTATTTATCAGGACTTACAATATAGCCCAGGAAATCTCTAACATTTTAAATAAGGAAATCGGGACTGAGGAAACTGAAGGAACACACATGAAGTCAGAGAGGGGACTTATTAAATTAACGACACCCCAGACGCGTGTGAGAGGCCGATTCAAGTCTCTTTTATTCATCTGAGCAAAAAAGTATGTGAGTCAGGATTGGATTATTGGTGGTACCAGCAGAACGTTCTATTTCTGGAACAGGAAGGGAACAGTGGCCTTAGCTTTAAGACGAAAGACGCACATGGTAGACTCTCCTTGACATTTCTGGGAAACGAGCTATCCCCGACAATCTTGACCAGAGACGAGCGTGAGCAGAGTGAAAAGAACCAACCCATAAGAAGGAGCAGAACCGTCATTGGCAGCTAAGTTCAAATACATGCTGCCACTTGAACTTCTTGTAACATCTCACATTCCATAAAGACTGTGATAATAACTTTTCTTGATCCATAACTATTCAAATTATTTTCCAACTGTTAAAGCCTAAAGTAATTATTAAATTTTGTTATTTGTAATGTTACAAATTTAACTTCGATTTAATCATTTTAAAGTTATTGCATGTTTGAGTAAAACAGGGGTGGGGGCTTCAACGAGCTGAAAGTAATAAGTGCTTAAATCCTTCACAAAAACATCGGCAGAATTACAGTGTTAACATACTCAGCCAAAGCAGTATTGTTCTCGCTTATTCTGAATATCTTGTGAAGACTCCCTTTGTAGTCGAAGTGACATGGCCCTTAAATCTACATCTCTGCCAAGAGCAATCTTGTGCGAAGGTAGATACCTGTGAAGCCCATATTAGATACTCTTGAGTTTTGGCCACTGTTGGACCACTACTGCAAAACAGGGGAGGCAATACCGTCACAGATTTTGATACCTCTACAGAGATATTATACAAACTATTTGGCAAAGTCTGGTAGAGAAAGGAAATACCAGCAGAATGGAAGGAAGGTTATCTGGTCAAGTTGCCTAAGAAGGGTAATTCACAAGAGCGCACAAATTATAGAGGAAAAATGTTACTATCTGTTACTGTCATTTTTGCCTGTATTATAGACGTCAACCTGTTTGATACTTTTTGATGGTCTAAGAGAGAGAACTGTCTATTAACTTTTCAGTGACAGTTTTGATTAGTGGTTATCTTCCCCTTGTCTTATTCCCCTATCCTTATAAGGATCGATGTTGACCTGTTTCGGGGAAATGTCTTAAATAGTTGTCATGTCTTAAGTCGCTATTCACATGACCATATAAGGAGCGGTTTTGCCTCTTGTTTCTGGGAAACGCCCTGGTCTGTATTAGCTTTACTCAGGACTGTGCTTATTGCACATGCATTTATTACAAATAAGGGAGGGAAACCTGAGGCCTGTAAACAGTAAATTAATATGAAATTAATATGAAACAAATATAAAGGTATGTTATCAGGCACTCGCAGGAAATAAAGAAGTAGAACACCAGACAACAGAAAAGCAACAGACATGAGTGGCTTACCCAGGATTTGAACACTGGACCTTCCGTGCGACAACCCCGCCTAGCCATGCAAGCGAATCACACTATCCGCTCTGCCATCTACGCATCATCAAAAAAATGATGTTTCAATGGCAGGTCAATAGTGCGAACCACAATACACGACACCAGAAGTCCTCCATGGGCAGTTCAGCCTATTAATGACGCAATCACTTCTGTTGTATTTCTATCAAGCAGTATAGGCCGAATCCAACAAGACCCTTAGGACCTTAATACTGTGTCCAGTAAATGATAGTAGACCAGAACAGTGAGAACAGGATAGTGGGTAGGTTTGGTATTGTACAAACATTTATTACAAATAAGGGAGGGAAACCTGAGGCCTGTAAACAGTAAATTAATATGAAATTAATATGAAACAAATATAAAGGTATGTTATCAGGCACTCGCAGGAAATAAAGAAGTAGAACACCAGACAACAGAAAAACAACAGACATGAGTGGCTTACCCAGGATTTGAACACTGGACCTTCCGTGCGACAACCCCGCCTAGCCATGCAAGCGAATCACACTATCCGCTCTGCCATCTACGCATCATCTAAAAATGATGTTTCAATGGCAGGTCAATAGTGCGAACCACAATACACGACACCAGAAGTCCTCCATGGGCAGTTCAGCCTATTAATGACGCAATCACTTCTGTTGTATTTCTATCAAGCAGTATAGGCCGAATCCAACAAGACCCTTAGGACCTTAATACTGTGTCCAGTAAATGATAGTAGACTAGAACAGTGAGAACAGGATAGTGGGTAGGTTTGGTATTGTACAAACATTTATTACAAATAAGGGAGGGAAACCTGAGGCCTGTAAACAGTAAATTAATATGAAATTAATATGAAACAAATATAAAGGTATGTGTAACTGTCTTTTTTTCTTGTTGAGGTGATCACTGGCCCAAGACAGTATACATGTTGTTAGATGTGTAGTGCGAGCGTATGATGAATTGAGTGTGGGTGCGAATGAAGACGCGAATGTGTTTAGGCTCGTATAGATGTAGATCCTGCAACCCATACTCTCACATGCAGTAATCAAGGATGCTTTGACACTGCAGGCATGTTTCAAGACATTTATTGACGGGAACACACATAATATCAACAGGAACAGTCAGTGTAACAAGGTCATGCTGACCTGACATCGATAGGTATACATTTGGCATTCAAAAAGGTAAACATCAGAATAGACGTGCATGGTCAATAGCAAAGTTCTTCAGTAATGACAGTTCGTAGCGTCGCCCTTGGCGTCTCTGACTAAACGCGTCAGATGCCTTAGTTACCTTGACACACAGGTGCAACTTGGCACTCCCTGCCAATTGCACATAACAGGCTGTAGTATAATAGCCGGAAGCACAGGCCTCGTCCTAACGTCGGCCGTGTACTTCTGTTAAATAGGTTATCATCAACCCTGCAGTAATACTTATTGTAGGTAGAAGTTCCGCCAATCTGCGGCTCCCACAATATATCTTCGTCACTGGATTTCTGGACAATATAAGACTAACAGTCTTGGATGGCTACCTCGAGCACAAATATATATAAGTTCTGAAATGGCGGATCAGTGAGCTGCTGTTCACCCTAGGTAATCCTTTACATGTTCTGCCACCGAAAAGCGTAATAATGCATAAAGGTCGGTATTACCTGGTAAATGAATCCTCAGAACTACACAAGGAATTCTGTCGTCATCCCGACGCACAGAGATTCACTGGGGAAAACTGCCATAGCAGTTACTTCGAAGATTCTCCCCGAAAAACAATGGACTCTTGGTCCCTTCAGAAAAACAGGACCTCCCGGCTTCCCGGAAGTATATCTCACTCCCGCTTAAAAAACCTTCCCATAGGCCTACGCCGAACTGTCAACCTCTGACCCTACAGGTCAAACACAATGAATGAATAAACAAGGGAAGACAACCCCTAATCAACCTGACATCGCAGGTAAAGACACAATTATACTTATGATACAAACATAAGCAAATAACTTGACAGATGACTCCGTCGAAAATGACAGCAACATTACTACCACCCCCCTGTAAAAAAAAAAATGCAATTTTTTTTTTTAATATGTTCATGAGCAAGATAGCACCAGTATCACTTCTGTGCTCATGCAAACAATGAACCTAATATCAGGTACAATAGAAGAGGGTACAAATCATCTCCCAACATAGGAGAAAATATTTCCTTTAAGCCAAACAAACTAAGGGATACCATTCAAGAAACCTAAGTTGCTGGCAATACCAATCATATATCAAACATTACTAAATAATATAATCATAGCAATATACAAATGTCAATGCTATTTTAGCAACATATCACTGATGGATGGACAAAATGAAATTTGTTAAATTATCTAAACATCATCCAAATACATTTGTATTACAACATATTATGATATGAAGGACAGACCTAAGTCTGAAAGTATATCAGGAAAAACTAGGACACAAGATTTAACTGGAATCATGTGGGCATCTAGACAATATGTCCGCCATCACATTATCCGAACCACGGATAGCTCGCACCGTGAAATGGAAAGGCTGAAGAGCAATAGCATAACGAGTAGATCTCGAGCTCTTCAAATCCTTACTTTGCATAGCCGTAAGAGCTTTTTGGTCGGTTTCCATAAAGAAATGCGCGCCCAGAAGGAACCTTTGTAGCTTAAGAATGGACCAAACCATAGCCAACAATTCACGGTCCAAAACCGAGTAATTCCTTTCTGCCGCATTCAGCTTCCTAGAAATATACATTACAGGATGCAGAGTTCCTGAATATTCCTGCATTAGTGCCGCTCCAATGCCAGTGGAAGAGGCATCACTACGAAGGACAAAAGTCTTATCAATCGTCGGTAGTCTTAAGATAGGATGAGATGAGAACAAATTCTTAACCTGATCCAATGAAGTTTGGCATTCTTGGGACCAACGCACCATATTAGGAGAACCTTTTTTCAATAACGTTGAAAGTGGTGCCATAATGGAGGACAGATTCTCAATGAATCTTCCATAGAATTGTATCAATCCCAAGAGACTACGCACTTGCTTTTTTGTCTTCGGAACCGAGATATTTAATATCTTTGAAATGTTTTGGTCCTCTGTCTTCAACAGACCATGACCAACTCGATGACCTAGGAAGGAAATTTCACTAAACCCAACAAAAGCTTTAGAGGGTTTAGCAGTCAAACTATGCTCACGTAGAGTAGATAGCAATTCCTTCAGACCCACATAGTGTTCTTCCCAAGTATCGCTGAAAAGACAGATGTCGTCTAAATATGCAATGACATCTGCACGATCTGATAGAATTCGTCGCATCATGCGTACGAAAGTCGCTGGGGCGTTCATAAGCCCGAAAGGCATAAAATTCCATTGAAACAGACCCCTAGGTGTCGAAAAAGCAGTGAGAGGTTTGGCGTGTTCCGTCAGTGGGACTTGCCAATAACCTTTCGACAAGTCTAGTTTAGTAAAGAATTTAGCTTTAGAAAGTCTAATAAGTAGATCATCTAATAACGGCATAGGTTCAGCATCGAACTTCGTAACTTGATTTAATTTGCGATAATCAACGCAAAGACGTATGTTATTGTCTTTCTTTCGAACAATAACTATTGACGAAGAATAAGCTGAAGTGGATGGTTCAATTATTTGTAGTTGAATCATTTCATCCAATTCTTTCTCGACTTGTGCTTGAAAATGAATAGGTATTGGGTATGGTCTTACTCTGATCGGATTACGATCAGTAAGTATGATGTCATGTTCTATGACATCTGTGTGTCCAGGAATGTCGGTAAGGACATCCTGATATGATTGTAACGTAGAGGATACTTGACGTTGTTCCTCAAAAGACAAGTTGGAAGAGACTGTAACGTCTCTCCACGATTCCGTTGAAGTAAGTGGAATCGCTGGAAGAGGTAAGTTCACGTCAGAAAAAATAGTTTCCTCATCCTGTATAACGGACAGGGATGAGATGTGACCATGTTGAACTGGAGAGTCGTCCGTCGCCTGGAAAATAGGCTGTAAATAGTCTGGACGTTCAATAAACTCTGTTAGCATATTTATATGGAAGGTTTTATGCCTTCCATCCACATCGACAATATAGTCGACATCAGAAATTTTCGAGACTATAGTGTATGGACCCTTCCAAGAAATGAGAAGTCTATTCTCTCTTGAGGGCAGTAAGACATATGCTTTGTCTCCAGGACAAAGTTGACGTAGGCGTCTTTTCTTATTAGCAAATCGCCTAGCTTTTTCTTTCGCAAATTCGGAAGATGAAGTTGCTAACCTGCACGATTCGATAATCTTTTCTCTAAGAGCTATAACATATTCATATGACGATTGTGTATCATCGTCAATATTATCGGAAGTTATCAAATCGTGTAACAAGGACATTGGCCCGCGCGGTTGCGCGCCAAAGACAAGTTCGAAAGGAGAAAACCCTGTATGCTCGTTGGGAACCTCTCTATAGGCAAAGAGGACTGCAGGTAAAACCCTGTCCCAATCTTCAGGATGATCCTCCGTTATCTTGCCAAGTAAGTTCTTTAGTGTCCTGTTAAGACGTTCTACCAATCCATTGGACATTGGATGATAAATACTACTGAGAGACCTTTTAATGTCTAGCGTAGCCATTACCTGAGACATAACGTCCGAAATTAACTGAGTGCCGTGATCCGACAGTATTTCTCCGGGGAATCCCAGACGAGAAAATACGAGCCAAAGAGCATCAGCGATATCGACAGTTGATATGCTCTTCAGAGGAATAGCCTCTGGCCAACGCGTGCACATGTCCACGCAAGTGAGGATAAATTGGTGTCCTCTGGCTGACTTAATTTTGAACGGACCAATGATGTCTATAGCCATTTTCTGAAACGGCCGAATCGGAATATCTGCAGCCTGAATAGGAGCAGCATGTCTCGGACCCCTAGACTTGACCTCTTGACAAATTTTGCAAGATCGGCAATAAATTCGGATGTCTTTATTCACGAATGGCCAAAAGAATGACGCAAGGACTCTAGTTTTAGTTCTGGAAAAACCCATGTGTCCAGCACACTGAGAATCGTGTGCATGCCGAAGAATTAAGGCTCTCATACACTTAGGCACAAGAATTTGCGAGTGCATAGACTTGTCCGAGTGTTGTACCATTCGTACCAATATACCATTCTTCATAGTAATATACGATTTGTGATTCGTATTTTGATTGGGATCCCCTTTCTTTGCCAGAAGGAAGTATTTCTTCAAAGAAGGATCCTCTTCTTGACGTTTAACAAACGAGTCATGGGAAATCACCAAGTGCTCGTCTTGGCTATCAACTTCATTACTATTATCAGATGAAGTTGGGGGATTAAGAGCTTGAGCTCTTGTCACCACTGCATTGACCGTTTGAATGTTTCTTTCTTCCCAACTAGAAATTTGTTGCGGGGTGCATTCCTTAACCCCATGAATACGACCGATTATAAGATCCGCAATAGGATTAGGAAGAAGACATGCATGGACATCTCCTGTGAAGAAAGGAGTGTCAATCCTAATAATAGCAGTAGGATAGCTTTCCATAGTACCACCAAATGTAACACATTTGATTGTTTTTCCAGTGGCACAGCAAGGATCTATTAGAGACTCCTTAACCCCGACGGTAGTACACCCCGAATCGAAAAGTACTGAGACTAGCCTATCATTTATTAGACCTTTATGTAAGATGAGAGATCCTCTCCCATCATGCGCAACTGTAGCAGGTAGAGCAGGTAGAGGGTGACCACAACTTAGCGTAGATACAGTTGATGAGTCAAACAATGTTAAGCATTGGGGGCATTCAGTTGCTCTCCCAAAATCGAAAGCGCAACCAGTGATAGCCCTAGAGTTACCACTATCATTTACTGTATTACAGGCTCCATCAAACTCTTGTTGCGCAGAGTTTGCCTGTTGGTAAGGTCTTTTTTTGTTAAACCTAGGTCTACCTCGATTATCATTTCCCCTGTAATTATTTCGACTATCATTTCCCCTGTAATTGTTATCATATTGCCTATTGTAATCATCATTCCGGTTTGAATCCCGGTTTCTAAATTCACCATCGTCATAATCTTGACGTCGAGAATGATTACCTCGAAAATTTGAATAGTTATTATTTGGATAGCCTTTACGAAAGTGTCTCAAATTATTATTACTAAAATTACGAGAACTACCATCTTGTCTCCACTGCATAGACGAAGAACCATCATGTGTTGGATTACTCCGCTTCTGAGTGTAATTTTGATTACTTCCCCTATTCCAATTTTGTTGAGCACCCTGAAATTTTTTTCTGAAATTAGGGCCATATGGTGTTGCCGAAGCAGCTGGCAACCCTTCTTTCACTTTAGAATTGCTAACTGTAGCATGGGGATGTGCTGTGGCATACTGACAACAGTATTCCTCCATTTCTTTTACGTTTTTAGGCTTACGCTCATGAAGGAATGCAAGAAAAGAATCATTAACAGATGACAAAACCTTATCTCGCAATAATAAGTCCATTAGACCTTCATATGTTTTCTCAATCTGAGACAACTCAACCCATCGTGTAAATGTACGACGTATCTTTGTAACAAAATCAGAGAAATCTACTCCATTTTCTGGCAACATTGTCCTAAAACGAAGACGATAGTCTTCTTGTTTTAATTGGTATTTTTTTAGCAATGCTGCCCTGACAAGATCATAATTAGTCCTCTCATGTTCGTCTATTGTCATAAGAGTAGTCACTGTGTCACCTGTAAAAAATGGCATCAGTTGTTCAACATATTTTTCCTTTTTTATGTTATGCGTATCGCACAAAAATTGGAATCTATCTAGATAATCTGCTACGTCATCCTTTAAAGGATTGAAATGAGGCAATTTAATCCTACTAACAAACTCCTTTGTCGTACTCGAAGTTGTTTGCTGAGCACCCGTACTCGCCAATTTCAATTTCTCTAACTCCAAAATTGCGAGTTTTTCATCAAGTTCCATCTTCTGTTTTCTTTCCTCATGTTCCATTTTTCTAATTTCAGCCTCAGCAGCAGCTTGAAGTTTTTTCTCCTCTGCAGCAGCTTGAAGTTTTTTTTCCTCTGCAGCAGCTTGAAGTTTTTTTTCCTCTGCAGCAGCTTGAGCTTGAATTTTTTTGTCTTCCATTTCCATCTGGAATTTTCTTTCATCAGCTGCAGCTTGAGCTTTCCTCTCCTCAGCCTCTCTTTGATACCTTCTTTCTTCAAGTTCTAATCTTCTATTCTCAGCTTCTAGCTTCTTTAGTTCAGCTTCTGCTTTCAATTTAATTTCCTCTTTTTGTTTCTTTTCTTCTGACTTTAATGCAATGGCGAATTGAGCAGATGAATATTCTTCCAATTCTTTACCAGACTTACCAAGGGTCAACCCTTGCTGGATGAAGAAATCCAATGTAGACATTCTGTCTAATGAGATCAGAAACCTGAAAAAAAAAAATTAAATAAATTACCTTATCCCACTTCAATGGGAGACAAGTCTGAAATGCTAGACTTGTATACTCACTTCACTTTATTTTACTGTCTTAGTCTTAGACAAAGACTTTGTATGTTCCTCTTGTTTATAATGTACCCAAAAAATCACCTGAGTACCTGTGGAAAAAAAAATTCCCTTATATCCCACTCACTATGGGCACAAGTCTTTTTTATAAAGAACTTGAATATGTATTTCACCTTGTCTCAATCTTTGTAGATAACAAGTCTTTTATCAAAGAACTTGTATAAATATCTTATATAATATTATTTAACAAACTCTATATGAAGAGTCTACCTTATCAATAATATCAAAACATGACCAAGTATGTGTATGTAGACTGTGCATGACAGTAATGTAGTACAACCAAAAAAAATACAAAGACAAAAATACAAAACAATACAAATGGCAACACTGTTTTAACCAAAAATGTGTAGAGAAATACACAAGAAAGGAGAGACCTACAGAATACAAACAAAACAAATCGACAATCAAAACTGAAAAACAGACAAAATATTACAAAAACAACGTTAAGTACAATTACATCACAGCTAACATCAATAGCGACCAATTGTTACTAGCAAATTTCCAAATTAAGAAAATTTGCACCTACAGACCGCTTACAGTAAGCCTCGATCAAGTGGCATATTTACCGTAAGACCCACCAACCGAAAAACCCGCCGAAAAATACACCAAAAACAGTAGAAGTGACATAAACATATAGCAATCAATTTCAATGTGTTGCAGAACAAGTTCAGTCACAGCTGAAACTAAAATAAATTTCTTGCTCCTTGCGAACACAGAAACGAAATGTCAAACGCGCACTGAACGTCAAATCCACTGTAACATAAAGTGGTATTCACGAACCAAAGTTACTATGACCTTCTCAAATTAGGGCTTGCACATTGTTACACTGACAGTATACATGTTGTTAGATGTGTAGTGCGAGCGTATGATGAATTGAGTGTGGGTGCGAATGAAGACGCGAATGTGTTTAGGCTCGTATAGATGTAGATCCTGCAACCCATACTCTCACATGCAGTAATCAAGGATGCTTTGACACTGCAGGCATGTTTCAAGACATTTATTGACGGGAACACACATAATATCAACAGGAACAGTCAGTGTAACAAGGTCATGCTGACCTGACATCGATAGGTATACATTTGGCATTCAAAAAGGTAAACATCAGAATAGACGTGCATGGTCAATAGCAAAGTTCTTCAGTAATGACAGTTCGTAGCGTCGCCCTTGGCGTCTCTGACTAAACGCGTCAGATGCCTTAGTTACCTTGACACACAGGTGCAACTTGGCACTCCCTGCCAATTGCACATAACAGGCTGTAGTATAATAGCCGGAAGCACAGGCCTCGTCCTAACGTCGGCCGTGTACTTCTGTTAAATAGGTTATCATCAACCCTGCAGTAATACTTATTGTAGGTAGAAGTTCCGCCAATCTGCGGCTCCCACAATATATCTTCGTCACTGGATTTCTGGACAATATAAGACTAACAGTCTTGGATGGCTACCTCGAGCACAAATATATATAAGTTCTGAAATGGCGGATCAGTGAGCTGCTGTTCACCCTAGGTAATCCTTTACATGTTCTGCCACCGAAAAGCGTAATAATGCATAAAGGTCGGTATTACCTGGTAAATGAATCCTCAGAACTACACAAGGAATTCTGTCGTCATCCCGACGCACAGAGATTCACTGGAGAAAACTGCCATAGCAGTTACTTCGAAGATTCTCCCCGAAAAACAATGGACTCTTGGTCCCTTCAGAAAAACAGGACCTCCCGGCTTCCCGGAAGTATATCTCACTCCCGCTTAAAAAACCTTCCCATAGGCCTACGCCGAACTGTCAACCTCTGACCCTACAGGTCAAACACAATGAATGAATAAACAAGGGAAGACAACCCCTAATCAACCTGACATCGCAGGTAAAGACACAATTATACTTATGATACAAACATAAGCAAATAACTTGACAGATGACTCCGTCGAAAATGACAGCAACAGTATGTTATCAGGCACTCGCAGGAAATAAAGAAGTAGAACACCAGACAACAGAAAAACAACAGACATGAGTGGCTTACCCAGGATTTGAACACTGGACCTTCCGTGCGACAACCCCGCCTAGCCATGCAAGCGAATCACACTATCCGCTCTGCCATCTACGCATCATCTAAAAATGATGTTTCAATGGCAGGTCAATAGTGCGAACCACAATACACGACACCAGAAGTCCTCCATGGGCAGTTCAGCCTATTAATGACGCAATCACTTCTGTTGTATTTCTATCAAGCAGTATAGGCCGAATCCAACAAGACCCTTAGGACCTTAATACTGTGTCCAGTAAATGATAGTAGACTAGAACAGTGAGAACAGATAGTGGGTAGGTT
Source organism: Oreohelix idahoensis (assembly GCA_024509875.1). Classification (NCBI taxonomy): domain Eukaryota; kingdom Metazoa; phylum Mollusca; class Gastropoda; order Stylommatophora; family Oreohelicidae; genus Oreohelix; species Oreohelix idahoensis. The sequence goes on from JAMPIV010000697.1 coordinate 61,254, forward strand.
TGGTATTGTACAAACATTTATTACAAATAAGGGAGGGAAACCTGAGGCCTGTAAACAGTAAATTAATATGAAATTAATATGAAACAAATATAAAGGTATGTTATCAGGCACTCGCAGGAAATAAAGAAGTAGAACACCAGACAACAGAAAAACAACAGACATGAGTGGCTTACCCAGGATTTGAACACTGGACCTTCCGTGCGACAACCCCGCCTAGCCATGCAAGCGAATCACACTATCCGCTCTGCCATCTACGCATCATCTAAAAATGATGTTTCAATGGCAGGTCAATAGTGCGAACCACAATACACGACACCAGAAGTCCTCCATGGGCAGTTCAGCCTATTAATGACGCAATCACTTCTGTTGTATTTCTATCAAGCAGTATAGGCCGAATCCAACAAGACCCTTAGGACCTTAATACTGTGTCCAGTAAATGATAGTAGACTAGAACAGTGAGAACAGGATAGTGGGTAGGTTTGGTATTGTACAAACATTTATTACAAATAAGGGAGGGAAACCTGAGGCCTGTAAACAGTAAATTAATATGAAATTAATATGAAACAAATATAAAGGTATGTTATCAGGCACTCGCAGGAAATAAAGAAGTAGAACACCAGACAACAGAAAAAACAACAGACATGAGTGGCTTACCCAGGATTTGAACACTGGACCTTCCGTGCGACAACCCCGCCTAGCCATGCAAGCGAATCACACTATCCGCTCTGCCATCTACGCATCATCATCTAAAAATGATGTTTCAATGGCAGGTCAATAGTGCGAACCACAATACACGACACCAGAAGTCCTCCATGGGCAGTTCAGCCTATTAATGACGCAATCACTTCTGTTGTATTTCTATCAAGCAGTATAGGCCGAATCCAACAAGACCCTTAGGACCTTAATACTGTGTCCAGTAAATGATAGTAGACTAGAACAGTGAGAACAGGATAGTGGGTAGGTTTGGTATTGTACAAACATTTATTACAAATAAGGGAGGGAAACCTGAGGCCTGTAAACAGTAAATTAATACGAAATTAATATGAAACAAATATAAAGGTATGTTATCAGGCACTCGCAGGAAATAAAGAAGTAGAACACCAGACAACAGAAAAACAACAGACATGAGTGGCTTACCCAGGATTTGAACACTGGACCTTCCGTGCGACAACCCCGCCTAGCCATGCAAGCGAATCACACTATCCGCTCTGCCATCTACGCATCATCTAAAAATGATGTTTCAATGGCAGGTCAATAGTGCGAACCACAATACACGACACCAGAAGTCCTCCATGGGCAGTTCAGCCTATTAATGACGCAATCACTTCTGTTGTATTTCTATCAAGCAGTATAGGCCGAATCCAACAAGACCCTTAGGACCTTAATACTGTGTCCAGTAAATGATAGTAGACTAGAACAGTGAGAACAGGATAGTGGGTAGGTTTGGTATTGTACAAACATTTATTACAAATAAGGGAGGGAAACCTGAGGCCTGTAAACAGTAAATTAATATGAAATTAATATGAAACAAATATAAAGGTATGTTATCAGGCACTCGCAGGAAATAAAGAAGTAGAACACCAGACAACAGAAAAACAACAGACATGAGTGGCTTACCCAGGATTTGAACACTGGACCTTCCGTGCGACAACCCCGCCTAGCCATGCAAGCGAATCACACTATCCGCTCTGCCATCTACGCATCATCTAAAAATGATGTTTCAATGGCAGGTCAATAGTGCGAACCACAATACACGACACCAGAAGTCCTCCATGGGCAGTTCAGCCTATTAATGACGCAATCACTTCTGTTGTATTTCTATCAAGCAGTATAGGGCGAATCCAACAAGACCCTTAGGACCTTAATACTGTGTCCAGTAAATGATAGTAGACTAGAACAGTGAGAACAGGATAGTGGGTAGGTTTGGTATTGTACAAACATTTATTACAAATAAGGGAGGGAAACCTGAGGCCTGTAAACAGTAAATTAATATGAAATTAATATGAAACAAATATAAAGGTATGTTATCAGGCACTCGCAGGAAATAAAGAAGTAGAACACCAGACAACAGAAAAACAACAGACATGAGTGGCTTACCCAGGATTTGAACACTGGACCTTCCGTGCGACAACCCCGCCTAGCCATGCAAGCGGATAGTGTGATTCGCTTGCATGGCTAGGCGGGGTTGTCGCACGGAAGGTCCAGTGTTCAAATCCTGGGTAAGCCACTCATGTCTGTTGTTTTTCTGTTGTCTGGTGTTCTACTTCTTTATTTCCTGCGCGTGCCTGATAACATACCTTTATATTTGTTTCATATTAATTTCATATTAATTTACTGTTTACAGGCCTCAGGTTTCCCTCCCTTATTTGTAATAAATGTTTGTATAAAATACCAAACCTTCCCACTATCCTGTTCTCACAGTTCTTGTCTACTATCATTTACTGGACACAGTATTAAGGTCCTAAGGGTCTTGTTGGATTCGGCCTATACTGCTTGATAGAAATACAACAGAAGTGATTGCGTCATTAATAGGCTGAACTGCCCATGGAGGACTTCTGGTGTCGTGTATTGTGGTTCGCACTATTGACCTGCCATTGAAACATCATTTTTAGATGATGCGTAGATGGCAGAGCGGATAGTGTGATTCGCTTGCATGGCTAGGCGGGGTTGTCGCACGGAAGGTCCAGTGTTCAAATCCTGGGTAAGCCACTCATGTCTGTTGTTTTTCTGTTGTCTGGTGTTCTACTTCTTTATTTCCTGCGAGTGCCTGATAACATACCTTTATATTTGTTTCATATTAATTTCATATTAATTTACTGTTTACAGGCCTCAGGTTTCCCTCCCTTATTTGTAATAAATGTTTGTACAATACCAAACCTACCCACTATCCTGTTCTCACTGTTCTAGTCTACTATCATTTACTGGAGACAGTATTAAGGTCCTAAGGGTCTTGTTGGATTCGGCCTATACTGCTTGATAGAAATACAACAGAAGTGATTGCGTCATTAATAGGCTGAACTGCCCATGGAGGACTTCTGGTGTCGTGTATTGTGGTTCGCACTATTGACCTGCCATTGAAACATCATTTTTAGATGATGCGTAGATGGCAGAGCGGATAGTGTGATTCGCTTGCATGGCTAGGCGGGGTTGTCGCACGGAAGGTCCAGTGTTCAAATCCTGGGAAAGCCACTCATGTCTGTTGCTTTTCTGTTGTCTGGTGTTCTACTTCTTTATTTCCTGCGAGTGCCTGATAACATACCTTTATATTTGTTTCATATTAATTTCATATTAATTTACTGTTTACAGGCCTCAGGTTTCCCTCCCTTATTTGTAATAAATGTTTGTACAATACCAAACCTACCCACTATCTTGTTCTCACTGTTCTAGTCTACTATCATTTACTGGACACAGTATTAAATTCCTAAGGGTCTTGTTGGATTCGGCCTATACTGCTTGATAGAAATACAACAGAAGTGATTGCGTCATTAATAGGCTGAACTGCCCATGGAGGACTTCTGGTGTCGTGTATTGTGGTTCGCACTATTGACCTGCCATTGAAACATCATTTTTAGATGATGCGTAGATGGCAGAGCGGATAGTGTGATTCGCTTGCATGGCTAGGCGGGGTTGTCGCACGGAAGGTCCAGTGTTCAAATCCTGGGTAAGCCACTCATGTCTGTTGTTTTTCTGTTGTCTGGTGTTCTACTTCTTTATTTCCTGCGAGTGCCTGATAACATACCTTTATATTTGTTTCATATTAATTTCATATTAATTTACTGTTTACAGGCCTCAGGTTTCCCTCCCTTATTTGTAATAAATGTTTGTACAATACCAAACCTACCCACTATCCTGTTCTCACTGTTCTAGTCTACTATCATTTACTGGACACAGTATTAAGGTCCTAAGGATCTTGTTGGATTCGGCCTATACTGCTTGATAGAAATACAACAGAAGTGATTGCGTCATTAATAGGCTGAACTGCCCATGGAGGACTTCTGGTGTCGTGTATTGTGGTTCGCACTATTGACCTGCCATTGAAACATCATTTTTAGATGATGCGTAGATGGCAGAGCGGATAGTGTGATTCGCTTGCATGGCTAGGCGGGGTTGTCGCACGGAAGGTCCAGTGTTCAAATCCTGGGTAAGCCACTCATGTCTGTTGTTTTTCTGTTGTCTGGTGTTCTACTTCTTTATTTCCTGCGAGTGCCTGATAACATACCTTTATATTTGTTTCATATTAATTTCATATTAATTTATTGCACATGCGCAGGTTTTTGCGCGCAGATCGAGAGACACTTCCGATCTGGGGATTGTACCTGGGTTTCTGAACGGACAAGAGGTCCGGAGATTTTCTCTGCCATTATTACGGGGAAATGAAGTCCTCTGTGTGACTGATATGACAGTGATTCTTCCCCAAGTTTATTCTGTACGCCAAGGATGGCAAGTGTTGTGTTTGGTGATTTTCTAGGATGCTGCCAAGGTAATATGTACACTTTAATCCTCTCGTATGCCTTGATATGCAGACTAGGTGCTGTCTGCACATAAGAACGATTGATTTTTTGAGGCGACATTTTTGAGTAGAGTTCACAGATGATATGATAGACAGAGCCTACTATTTGTGCTCCATACAGAAACCAAGACTATACGTCTTATTGTTGAATAGAAGCCCAGGGAAGATTGTACTGTTTGGTACCCGCTATTCAGGCGGTATGTTTGGCATAGATGGATATGCCTTGCTTATGAGAAATAACACAGAGGTTACCTTGTTATAGAGGCCCGCTACTTGCGGCCTGATTCTGTCGCCATAGAGGCCCGCCTTTCGCGGCCTATATTCTTCACCAGAAGAAGTACCTGGCGTGTGATGCCAGAAGAGCCATAGACTTTTGTTAAGAAATTGGGAGCCCGCCCTTGTCGTGCGGCATATTTGCTAGAGGTACCTGACGCGCTTAGTCAGGGGTACCTGAGCTTCAGTATGAGCAGAATGTAGATTGACAAACCATTGTCATTAGCATCCTGATGTATGAGCTGATCAAGATTTGTGATGCCAGATGTTTCAACCATTACCATGTATGTGATGTCCCTGATCCATGTGCAATTGACTGTGCTGTTGATGTCACCGTATGTCTCGTATTAAATTGTTGAAAAGGTCATCAGTATTACCAACGTTTACTGACTTCTACATGTGATTGAGTGGGTGCATCGTGAACTTGTCCAAGAGCCTATACGCATTCGTGTCTACCATCTTATCTGATGTCTACTCACCCACACATCATGTCAGCCCACACACTTCTACGAGCACTACGCACGTGAGAGCTTGTATGGTGTTTGAGAGAGAGAGTCAACATTACACCCTGTCAGCGCCTCAACGCTTGGTGACCCAAATATAGATCACAACATTGTACTGTCCAGGTGTGACCTCCTACATTCACCATTAACATTCGGTGGCTACATCCTACTTTAACATTCTGGTAGGCCAGACTCGTGGGGTCTCATCTACGAAGTGAACAGTGGTAAATAGGTCAACCACCGACTCCAGCTTGGTACTTGGCGCCTCATACTGCTAGATGGTCGACAGTTACTGCAGAAGTTGATTTACACTGTGCTACACATATAAACACCTTTCAACACTTTGACAGTCGACGATGTCCATCTGTGTGAACGATCACGTCACGTTGTTTACGTTCGAGCTCCTGTTGTAAACAGTTCCAGCTGTGGTTTACAAGCTACATCTAACAGACATCCCTTTATATATCAACGTTGGATCTTCTGGTCTCAACTGTGTTGGCGAGAATGTCTTAGTAGCTGTACTTTGGAGACCACTTCCTGTTGTCGTCGTTTCTGTAACCTTCGACGGTGGATCTTCTTCCCATTGCTGTCCAGTGTTGTACTTCATTGTTGTCTAAAGGCCAGGATGGTACTTAAGATAAGTGGCAGTTTGTTTTTGGAAACTGTACCGTTGTATTGTGTATAACTGAGCCTTCTTTACAACACACTCTATTATATGCTAGCTGTTTATGTTATATGTTCTTTAGTGTGTATATTTCTGCGGGTTTTCGGTTGGGCGGTGTCTGTTGTAGGTATCCCACGTGACAGAGGGCCTACGACAGCGTTCTTTAGGGAACTTATCGCGAATTTCCCACAGCGGAAACAGCGAGCGACTTCTTGTTGCTTTCGCGATATTTTTGTATTAGTTGTGCCGAGATGTTCTTTCCTCGTTTTTGTGATATTTTTTCTGTTCTTTAGTTTTGCTTTGATTTGATTGTATTTGTCTGCCTCTCCTTCGTGTCATTTATTTTTTATACACCTTTTCGTTTATAACTGTGTTGTTATTCGTTTTGTTTACCTCTTCGCAGTTATCATTACATCCTTTGTAACATTTTCTTTTAGTTTCGCTTTATTGTTTATTTAACTTCTGCGAACGTTTTCGGTTGTTCTGTATGCTTGTCTTTGTGTTCATTAACGTTATGCATTGTTGTCATACACAGTCTATATATATACTTGGTCATTCACAATTATTAATATGATGCACTTTAGATATATAAGTGATTAATGGAGTTCCCCTGAAGATCATTAATTTAATAAAAAAAACCTATGAAGACATGACGTGCAGAGTTCTTCATGAAGGACAGCTTACAGAACCATTTGGGATAAGAACAGGAGTGCGACAGGGATGCCTCTTGTCTCCATTTCTTTTCTTGCTGGCAATAGATTGGGTTATGAGATCATCGACAACACACAACAGAAATGGAATCCAGTGGACTCTGACTAAGCAGTTGGATGATCTGGATTTTGCTGATGACTTGGCTCTCCTGTCCCATAACCGTAATCAGATGCAGGACAAATTGAAAACACTCGATGAGAGGTCACAGCAATTGGGTCTGAAAATACACATGGAAAAGACAAAAATAATGCGAATAAATGCAGGTAATGAAAACAGGGTTGAACTTGAAGAAACACCAATACAAGATGTAGAATCATACACATATCTTGGCAGTAATATAGATAAAGTTGGAGGGACAGACAGCGATATCAAAATAAGAATACAAAAGGCAAGAGGAACTTTCATTGCATTGGGAAATATATGGAGATCAAGAGAAATAGGATCCAACACGAAAATAAGAATCTTCAACTCAAATGTGAAGTCAGTCCTATTGTATGGCTCGGAGACATGGAGAACAACAAAGACAACAACCAAAAAGATACAGACTTTCATAAATGGGTGCTTGCGTAGAATAGATGGATTAAAATGGTATGACAAGGTTACCAATGTGGAACTGATGACAAGAACTGGACAAGTGCCAGTGGAACAAGAGATGAGAAGAAGACGATGGCGATGGATAGGACACACACTGAGGAAACCTGTTGATAGCATTACAAGGCAGTCCTTGTTCTGGAACCCCCAGGGCAAGAGAGGCAGAGGAAGACCAAGAAGTACATGGAGAAGAGAGTTGGAAACAGAGGTGAAAATGATGAGGAGAACATGGAAAGAACTTGAGATGATGGCACGTGACAGGAGGACTTGGCATGTGTTTGTTGAAGGCCTGTGCTCCTTTGGGAGTGGAGGGTTATGAATGAATGAATGGTGATATTATTATATATAAACAAGGTAATTATACAAGGTCTTTGACAAAGACTTGTCTCAAACTGAGATTGGGATAAAAGTGTTATTATTTCGGAGGTATTGATAGCACATTATTAGACAGAATGTCTACATTAGACTACTTTATTGAGCAAGGGAGAGCCCTTCGGATGACTCCCGAGGAGTTAAAAGAATTTGCAATTACTCAATACGACAAAGCGCAGAACTTAGAGGTGGATAAACAGAAGTTTGAAGAGAAAAAACAAAAAGCTGAGGAGAAAAGATTGGAAAGAGAAGCTGAAGAGAGAAAATTTCAGCAGCAAAGGGAGTTTGAAGAGAAAAAACAAAAAATGGAACATGAGAAAAACTCTTAGCTTTGGAGCTGGAGAAATTAAAATTGATTAATATGGGTAATTCTCAAGCAACGTCTAGTAAGACAAATGCTAATACTTATAAAGTAAAATTACCTCTTTTCAACACTGCAAGGGACGACATAACGTTCATCTTGATAGATTTGAACTTACATGCGTATTGCATAAGGTAGATAAGGAACAATATGTCGGACAACTGTTGGAAATACTTACAGGTGAACCATTAAATACTATAATGGCAATAGAAGAACCTGATAAGACTAACTATGGAGTTGTCAGAGCAGCCTTATTAAAGAGATATCAACTTAAAGAAGACGATTATCGTCTTCGTTTTAAGACGATGTTACCAGAAACTGGGGTAGAGTTCTCTGACTTTATTACAAAGATACGTCTTACTTTCTCACGATGGATTGAGCTGTCTAAGACTGAACACACATATGAAGCACTTATGGACTTGTTACTTAGAGACAAAATAATGTCATCAGTTAATGAGTCCTTTCTTGCCTTTATACATGAACGTAAACCTAAAAACATAAAAGACATGGAACAATATTGTTGCCAGTATGTCACTGCGCACCCACAACAAGCGATTAGCAATTCTAAAGTTAAAGAAGGTTTGCCGGTAGCTTCGGCGGCACCATATGGTCCTAATTTTCACGCTAAATTTCAAGGTGCTCAACGCAACTTTGATAGGAAGAGTAGTCGTAACTTCGGACAGGATCAATTCGATCCATCCTGTAATGGTTCTTCTTCAAAGAACTGGAGACCAGCTGACAGTCCTCGTAATTTTGGTTCCAGCAATTTTGGAAACTTTCGCATGGGTAGCCACAATAAAAACTATCCAACATATCATAATTATTCACGGAGACAACAAAACAAATCTAAAAAATATTCTCATCAAGGAGAAAATGACAATCACAACTGTGAAAACTGCGGTTCAAACCAAAACAATAATTACAATAGGTCAAATAACAATAATTCCAGAGGAAATAATAATCGCGGTAGATGGCAACACAACAATAATAGATCATGTCATCATGCTAACTGTGCTCAACAAGAGTCACAAGTAGTTAGTAATGAATCGAACAATAATAAAGCTAACTCTAGTGCTATCCCTTGTCCTGCTTTCGATTTTGGGAGAGCATCTCAATGCCCCCAATGCACAACACTATTTGAACCTACTACCATATCTACCTTGAGTTGTGGTCATCCTCTACCCGCTCTTCCTGCCGCAGCAGCGCATGACGGGAGAGGATCTCTTATCCTACATAGAGGTCTAGTGAATAATAATCCAGTCTCAGTCCTCTTTGATTCTGGATGCACTACTATTGGGGTTAAACAATCTCTTATAGATCCTTCCTGTGCCACTGGAAAAGTGGTCAAATGTGTGACATTTGGTGGCACAGTAGAAAAGTATTCGACTGCTATCATCCACATTGCCACTCCCTTCTTTACGGGAGATGTCCACGCGTGTTTGCTACCGAATCCTATTGTGGATCTTATCATCGGGCGTATACACGGAGTTAAGGAGTGTACCCCGCAGCAGATTGCTGCTTGGGAAGAACAAAATATTCAAGCTGCTAATGCAGTTGTCACAAGAGCACAGTCTTAGAATATGCCTCAGACTTCATCGACCGAAAGTGATGAAGTACTTAATCAAGATGATCATTCGGTGATTTTGCGTGACTCTTTTATAAAACTTCAACAAGAGGACACTTCTTTGAAAAAATTCTTCCTTCTTGTTAAAAATGGTGATCCAAATCAGAACACAAATCGCAAATCCTGGATCACTATGAAGAATGGTGTACTAGTGCGTATGGTACAACACTCAGACACGTCTATGCATTCGCAAATTATTGTACCTACAAGTATGAGTGTTCGAATTCTGCAACATGCTCACGACTCCCAATGCACTGGTCATAATGGGATTTTCACGTACTAAGTCGAGAGTTCTTGCGGCTTTCTTTTGGCCATTTGTAAATAGAGATATACGTGTTTATTGTCGCTCATGCAGAGTATGTCAAGAAGTCAAGTCGAAAGGTCCACGCCATGCAGCACCGATCCAGGCTGCGGACATTCCTATTCATCCGTTTCAAAAAATGGCAATAGACATTATTGGCCCTTTTAAAATCAGATCAGCCAGAGGACACCTATTTATTCTTACATGCGTTGACATGTGTACACGCTGGCCAGAGGCTATACCTCTTAAGAGCATTTCTACTGCCGATGTTGCAGATGCTCTTTGGCTGATATTTTCTCGTCTGGGATTTCCCAAAGAAATCTTGTCAGACCATGGCACCCAACTAATATCTGACACTATGTCACAAGTGATGTCTACTTTTAATATTAAAAGGTCTCTGAGTAGTATCTATCATCCAATGTCTAATGGGTTAGTCGAACGTCTGAATAGAACCCTCAAAAATTTACTTGGGAAGATAACTGAGGATCATCCTCAGGATTGGGACAGAGTCTTACCCACGGCTCTCTTCGCACATAGATAGGTTCCTAATGAACATTCGGGGTTCTCTCCATTTGAGCTTGTCTTTGGCGCGCGACCACGCGGTCCCATGTCATTGCTTCACGATCTTATAACTGCCGATGATATCAGTGATGACACACAATCTTCGTATGAATATGTCATTGCTCCCAGGCAGAAAATCATTGAAGCATGTAGATTAGCAACTTCTGCATCTGAATTTGCTAAAGAAAAGGCAAGGCAATTCGCAAATAAAAATAGATGCCTACGACAACTTTGTCCTGGCGACAAAGCATTTGTATTACTCTCTTCCAGGGAAAATAGACTTCTCATTGGATGGAAAGGTCCTTTTATGATTGTCTCTAAAATTTCTGATGTCGACTATGTTGTCGATATATAGAGAAAGCATAAAACCTTTCATATAAACATGCTTACAGAATATCATGAACGTCCAGAGTACCTGCAGCCTATCTTTCAGGCGACGGACGATACTCCAGTCCCACATGGTCATTACTCATCTCTGTCGGTTATACAGGATGAAGAATCTACTTTCTCGGACGTTAATCTTCCTCTTCCGATGATTCCACTTCATTCTACGGAATCATGGAAAAATGTTACTGTTTCTCCTAAATTATCTACTGAGGAACAGCTGCAAGTCTCTTCCATGTTACAAACATTTCAGGATGTTCTCACGGACATTCCTGGACACACATCTGTCATTGAACATGACATAATACTTACTGATCATCACCCTATCAGGGTCAGACCTTACCCTATTCCTATTCATTTCCAAACACAGGTCGAGAAAGAATTGGATGAAATGATACAGTTGAAAATAATTGAACCATCCAATTCGGCATACTCTTCGTCTATGGTTATTGTTCGAAAGAAAGACAATAACATACGCCTTTGCGTCGATTAATTCTTTTCTGCAGCATTTAATTTCCTAGAGATATACATCACTGGGTGCAAAGTATCAGAATACTCCTGCATAAGTGCTACCCCAATCCCAGTTGACGAGGCGTCACTTCGAAGAACAAAAGTCTTCTCCATAGTAGGTAACCTAAGGAAAGGTGGAGATGAAAATAGAGTTTTAACCTGGTCCAATGAGGATTGACATTCTTGAGACCAGCGGATCAGATTAGGCGATCCTTTCTTCAATAAAGTAGAAAGCGGTGCCATAATGGAGGACAGATTCGGAATGAATCGTCCGTAAAAATGGATCAAACCTAAGAGACTCCGCACTTGTTTCTTCGTCTTAGGGACAGAAATGTTAAGTATTTTTGAAACATTGTGGTCCTCTGTCTTTAAAAGACCATGACCGACACGATGACCCAGGAAAGAAATCTTACTAAATCCTATAAAGGCTTTAGAGGGTTTTGCAGTCAAGTTATACTCGCGAAGAGTAGACAGCAATTCGTATAAACCCAAATAGTGATCTTCCCAGGAATCACTGAATAGACAGATATCGTCTAAGTATGCTATGACATCTGTACGATATGCGAGAATTCGCCGCATCATGCGTACGAATGTAGCAGGGGTGTTCATAAGACCGAAAGGCATGAAATTCCATTGGAATAAACCCCTAGGTGTAGAAAACGCTGTAAAAGGTTTGGCACGTTCAGTTAAAGGAACTTGCCAATAACCTTTAGACAAGTCTAGTTTGGTAAAGAACCTAGAATTAGAAAGTTTATTTAGTAGCTCTTCCAATGAAGGCATAGATTTAGCATCGAACTTCGTAACTTGGTTCAATTTACGATAATCTACGCAAATGCGAATGTTATTATCCTTCTTTCGAACAATAACCATAGACGAAGAGTATGGTGAAGTAGATGGTTCGATTATTTCCAACCGTATCATCTCATCCAATTCGTTCTCGACTTGTGACTGAAAGTGGATAGGTATTGGATAGGGTCTGACTCTGATAGGATTATGGTCAGTAAGCACTATGTCATGTTCGATGACATGTGTGTGTCCCGGGATGTCTGTAAGGACATCCTGAAATGTTTGCAACATCGAAGAAACTTGTCGATGTTCCTCAGCGGAAAGATTAGGAGAAACGGTAACGTTTTTCAAAGATTCCGTAGAATGAAGTGGGACCATAGGAAGTGGAAGATTGACATCAGAAAAAGTAGTTTCCTCATCCTGTATAACTGACAGGGATGAGTAGTGACCATGAGGTACCGGAGAATTGTCCGTTGCCTGGAAAATAGGCTGCAAATAGTCAGGTCTTTCATGAAATTCCGTGAGCATATTTATGTGGAAAGTTTTATGTTTTCCATCAATATCGACAACATAGTCGACATCGGAAATTTTAGCGACTATTGCATACGGACCTTTCCATGCAATAAGAAGTCTGTTCTCCCTTGACGGAAGAAGAACGAATGCTTTGTCACCTGGACAAAGTTGTCGTAGACATCTATTTTTATTTGCAAACTGCCTTGCCTTTTCTTTAGCAAATTCGGATGAAGAAGTTGCTAGTTTGCATGCCTCGATGATCTTTTGCCTAAGAGCAATGACATACTCATAAGAAGATTGAGTCTCATCGCTAATATTATCGGCAGTGATAAGATCGTGTAGTAAAGACATAGGGCCGCGCGGTTTTGCGCCAAAGACAAGTTCAGAAGGAGAAAATCCTGTGTGTTCATTAGGAACCTCTCTATAAGCAAAGAGAGCCGCTGGTAAAACCCTGTCCCAATCCCGAGGATGATCCTCAGTTATCTTCCCAAGTAAAGTTTTTAGAGTCCTATTCAAACGCTCAACTAACCCATTAGACATTGGGTGATAGATACTGCTGAGAGACCTTTTAATATGTAGCATAGACATTACCTGTGACATAGTGTCTGATATAAGTTGAGTGCCATGGTCTGACAATATTTCTCCGGGGAAACCCAAGCGAGAAAATATCAGCCAAAGAGCGTCTGCGATATCAGCAGTTGAGATGCTCTTGAGAGGTATAGCCTCTGGCCAACGTGTGCACATATCGACACATGTAAGGATAAATTGATGTCCTCTGGCCGACTTAATCCTAAAAGGACCGATAATATCTATTGCCATTTTTTGAAAAGGGCGAATAGGAATGTCAGCAGCCTGGATAGGCGCAGCATGTCGTGGTCCTTCAGATTTGACCTCCTGACATACTTTGCAAGAACGACAGTAAATTCGTATGTCCTTGCTCACAAATGGCCAAAAGAAAGCCGCAAGAACCCTTGTCTTTGTACGGGAAAAACCCATATGTCCAGCACATTGCGAGTCATGAGCATGTTGCAATATTTGCAATCTCATACTCTTAGGCACAAGAATTTGTGAATGAGTGGACGTACACGAGTCTTGTACCATACGCACAAGTACGCCGTTCTTCATAGAAATCCAAGACTTTCTATTAGTATTCTGATTTGGATCACCTTTTTTTGCTAGAATGAAAAATTTTTGTAAAGAAGGATCTTCTTCTTGCAATTTTATAAATGAGTCACGTGAGATAATCAAGTGACCATTTTGGCTATCTACTTCCTCATTATTAGTTAATGAAGTTTGAGGTGGATCCAGAGCATGTGCTCTTGTGACCACCGCATTGGTAGCTTCTATGTTTTGCTCTTCCCAAACAGCAATTTGCTGTGGGGTACATTCCCTAACTCCGTGAATACGACCAATAATAAGGTCCGCAATAGGATTTGGAAGAAGACACGCGTGGGCATCTCCCGTATAGAAAGGAGTAGCAATATGTATTATGGCAGTAGGATACTTTTCCAAAGTGCCACCAAATGTGACGCATTTGATGACCTTTCCTGTAGCACAGGATAGATTTACTAGAGATTGCCTAACACCAACAGTAGTACATCCAGAATCAAACAAAATTGAGACTGGATTACTATTTACAAGACCCTTATGTAGTATAAGAGAACCTCTCCCGTCATGCGCAACATTAGCAGGAAGAGCTGGAAGAGGATGACCACAGCTTAAAGTAGTTACGGTAGTTGGTTCGAACAAAGTACTACATTGGGGACATTTATTTGCTCTACCAAAGTCAAAAGAAGAACATCCTATAGCATTAGGGTTTTTATTATCATTAACCTGTGTATCTGCCCCCCCTGAGATTCTTGTTGTACCGAGTTTGTCTGTTGATATCTCTTTCTCTTATGAAGAGATCTACCGCGACCATTATTGCCTCTGAAATTATCATTATTTTCTCTCCTGTAATTGTTATCATGGTTAGTGTTCCAGCTTCCATAATTGTCATTATCATCTCTATATTGATTTGAAAATCTAGTAGATTGATTTTGAGGTCTTCGCGAAAAATAGCTACCTCTATACTGACTACTTTTGCGGAAATGTCTAAAATTATTAGATCCATAATAACGAGGAGTGTCAGCTTGTCTCCAGTTATTCGAAGAAGAATCACCATGTGATTGATTGCTATGATTTTGATCATCATTACGGTTGCCCTTTCTATTAATATTATGTTGAGTACCTTGAAACTTACATTTGAAGTTTTGGCATAAGGTGCTGCCGAAGCAACTGGCATACCTTCTTTTACTCTAGAGTTGCTAACGGTTACGTTTGGGTGAGCAGTCACATACTGGCAACAGTATTCTTCCATTTCTTTTATGTTTTTAGGCTTACGCTCATGAAGAAAGGAAAGAAAAGATTCATTTACAGAAGACATAACTTTGTCTCTAAGTAGTAAGTCCATAAGAGCTTCATATGTATTTTCTGTCTTAGACAGCTCAACCCATCGTGTAAAAGTAAGACGTATCCTTGATATGAATTCAGAGAATTCCACTCCAGTTTCTGGCAACATATTTTTAAATTGAAGACGATAGCCGTCTTCGTTAAGTTGGTATTTTTTTAACAAGACTGCTCTGACAACCTCATAGTTGTTCTTGTCAGGCACATCTACCATGCTTAACATAGTCAAAGCATCACCTCTAAGTATTTTAGACAAATGATAAACACAAAGTGATTTATCTATGTTATGCACTTTACATGAACTTTCAAATCTGTCTATATAAAATGTTATATCATCAATGGAAGCATTGAATGCTGGTAGATTAAGCTTGAAATTACTAGCATTAGTCTTATCAGAAGATGATACCTTATTTGGATCATTAGCATTACTAGTGTTCAACAATTTCATCTTTTCTAACTCTAAAGCTAAGAGTTTTTCTTCATACTCCATTTTTGCTTTTCTCTCATCAGCCTCTCTTTGTAACCTTCTTTCTTCAGCCTCTCTTTGTAACTTTTTCTCTTCAGCCTCAGCCTCTCTTTGTAACTTTTTCTCTTCAGCCTCAGCCTGAAGTCTCTTATTTTCCATCTCAATTTCTAGTCTTTTATTTTCAGCCTCTTTTTCAAGTCTTTTATTTTCAGCCTCTATTTCTCTTTCAAGTTTTTTCTCTTCAGATTATGCTTCTGCTTCTCTTTTTTGTTTTTCCATTTCCATTTGGAATCTCTTTTCCTCCACCTGCATCTGCAATTTCTTTTGTTCAGCTTCCATTTCCATTTTTTTCTCTTCCATCTTTAATGCTTTATCATACTGAGTAGTCGCATATTCTTCCAATTTATCACCAGTCTTACCAAGGGCTTTCCCTTGTTCAATAAAGTAATCAAGTGTAGACATGATGTCTAATATTATAAGTCCTAAACCTGAAATAATTAATTAATTTATCTCAAGATTAATAGTGACAAGACTTAAATAAGTACTTGTATAATCCCAATGTTCACTCCAATCTTTGTGGGAAACAAGTCTTTGACAAAGAACTTGTATTATGCAATGTATAATAATACCACAAGTCACTTCTTAATCATAAGGCACTACACATCCAATAGTGCATAACCACATTATCATCAGTTATTTATCATAACTGCACTACAATAGTGCATAAGCAAAATCCACCAGTTAGTTATGATAA
This sequence comes from Oreohelix idahoensis, assembly GCA_024509875.1. Classification (NCBI taxonomy): domain Eukaryota; kingdom Metazoa; phylum Mollusca; class Gastropoda; order Stylommatophora; family Oreohelicidae; genus Oreohelix; species Oreohelix idahoensis. The sequence continues at coordinate 77,586 of JAMPIV010000697.1, forward strand.
GTGCACTATAAATCAATTGTGCATGAGCAAATATGTAACAATAGTGAAAGCTAGTTTCCCGAAAAGAACTATGTAACCTATAACAAGGAACAAAGACAATGTAAACAATAACAAAGATCAAAGACAATGTAAACAATAACAAAGATCAAAGTCAATGTAAACAACAACAAGATCAAAGTCAATATAAACAACAACAAAGATCAAAGTCAATACGAAAACATTCGCATAAGTCAACTAAGTAAACAGCAGAACTAAAAGGAACATATCACAAAGAATGTGATGACAAAATGCGAAGAATGTACACAAACAAATGACGTCCCAATGTATAAACAAAAATGGTGTATAGAACTGAATAATAGAAAAGGGAAGACCTACAAATACAAACAAATGAAATCGGAACTAAAAAACAGAAAGAAAAAAAATTACAAAAAACAACGAAAATAAAGCACAACTCGTCACAACTAAACAAATATAGCAACGTTTGTCGCTAGCAAATTTCACAATAGGAAATTTGCACAGTCCCTAAAGAAAACGCTAACAGTAGAAACCTCTGTGACGTGGTATCTTCTACTGAAAGACACCACCCAACCGAAACCCGCTGAAATATAAACATATAAATATACAAATAACATATAACATATAAACATGTAGCATGTAAACAGAGTGAAAAGTATGAGAGACAGAAGGCTCAGTTAGAACATACGGGCACAGTTCACATACAAGACAGGCCACTTAACTTCTATGTGTCCAAACGTCAGCACGGTGCAGAACAGGTTGAGATCAGCATTCTGAGGATAATGATCCAACGTTGATCAACATCTGCTCCTATAGACCGCCATGACGCTGGAAAATGAGCTTCTGATACCGGAACAGTTGTTACGGCACTTGTCCTTCTTCCTGACCGATCAGGAAATCGATTCGCTCGGTACTTGTCCTTCTCTCGTAGGAAAACTGCAATTCAGCCGAGCAGCGCCGGGTAGTTTCAAAATATTACCAACTGTCAGTAACGCCGGGTACTTTCAAAAAATTTCATGGAAGGTAGTAGTTGAAGCTGTTATGTTGTCTTGTAGTCTGATGATGATGTCTGGGTTTGTTGACCCCCTTGAGAGCTGGTACGAGAATAAACCAATTTTTGGCCACCATGAAATGATAAGGGTGGATTTAGGCTGACTTCAATTACCACCCCTATCGACACCAGTAAAATTTTAGTTGTAGATGTAGGGTGTCTTATCTGGTTTTGTGTTGTTGTTGTTGCTGTGTATGGTAGTGATGTAGTTCACAGAGTTACAGCACGTAGGGTACGACATGTGAAGTCATAAATGGGTAAACCGCTCTGGACGTTTTTTCATCATTTATTTTGACGTCACAGGTACAAGAACGTACATCCAGTTCACAATAGAGCGAAGTCATGACATTCACAAACATCAGCTTACATAGTTTATCAATGCATTTGGCATATTCTAAAGAGGATGATATGGCGCCAAGGTATTATATGGTTGGCTCCAAATACAAAAGTACATCAACAAAAAATCCTCTTACTGTTCAGATGTGCTAAACGAGTCAAATCATAAATCGCACGAGGATGGCATTCCAGGAGTGCAGGTCAAACTGACCTTTACAGGCATTCCTAAGTCTAACCTTGACGTAGGCATAATCGCTGACACACAGCGACGTTCATAGAACAAAGAACTGTCCTTCGGGCTGAGTATGACCCGTTTACATATAGATCTCAGGTATGAAGATACCTGGGCCGTGACATCTATTAGAAGAACCTTCCTTTCTGTAATGCATACGTGAGCAGAGATCGACCATTGTCAAACATAAGTAAAGTTACAGATTGGATGTAAATGAGGCATTACCTTCGTTCAAAAATCCACACCACAGAAAACATACGCCTCCAGGCGTTTTAGAATACTCAAGAGAAGGACCTTGTAAGCTAACTATCTCACAATAAGGCTCCTAATCCCTAACAAAATCACAGAGACGCCAAAACGCGTCCTTTCTGCTTCACAGCTTTACATCGTCCCCCAAGATAAAGGAACTTCCCAGACGCCCCGCGTCCGGACATGCGCAGAACCTATACACTTGAAATAGCGATCAAACAAGACGATCTAGGAACATTCCAGATAAGATTTAACTAGATCGAGCCTTATTTGGACATGAACAGAGACCTCAACACAGGTTTCAGACATTCCAACAACAGTTGACCGATACTACCAAATAAGGAGAATGGTCACACTTCGTTAATAAAAATATGGACCAACCGTGTCTCGACACAAGAGGAGGTAACATCATATTAAATGATAATCTCAATTATCCAGAGTTATGTAGCTTTGACCGAAACAAATTAAAGTGTACGTTTCAGTCAATCTAATTACACAATGTCTTTAGCAAAAAATGATCATACAACGACTTTAGAAAAATGAAGATCTGTGCGTAACAGTAGGGTTTAGTGAAATTTCTTTTCTTGGTCACCGTGTTGGCCATGGTCTCTTGAAGACAGAGGACCACAACATTTCTAAGATGCTCAACATCATTATTCCTAAGACAAAGAAACAGATCCGTAGTCTCTTAGGCTTAATACAGTTCTACGGAAGATTCATTCCGAATCTTTCTTCTATCACGGCACCACTCTCAACCCTATTGAAGAAAGGGTCTCCTAATATGGTGCGCTGGTCCCAAGAATTCCAATCTTCATTGGATCAGATTAAGACACTATTCTCATCTTCTCCTATCTTAAGACTACCTACAGCTGATAAGACTTTTGTTCTTCGTAGTGACGCCTCATCAACAGGGATCGGGGCGGCACTGATGCAAGAGTATTCAGAAACTCTGCATCCTGTAATGTATGTCTCTAGGAAACTGAATGCAGCAGAAAGGAATTATTCTGTTCTAGACCGAGAATTATTAGCTATGGTCTGGGCGATTCTTAAACTTCAAAGATTCCTTCTCGGCGCGCATTTCATAGTAGAAACCGACCAAAAAGCTCTCACAGCAATGCAGAGTAAGGACTTGAAGAGCTCAAGATCCACTCGATATGCTACTGCTCTTCAACCTTTTCATTTCAAGGTACGAGCTATCCGTGGTTCGGATAATGTGATGGCAGACATACTGTTGCGATGCCCACATGACTGTACTTAACTCTCATGTCTAGATTTCCTGATATACGTCTAGATTTATGACAGTACCTTACTATAACTTTCTATTAGCACATTCGCTGTCACCTTACTTGAATTCATGGTTACAAATCGATTGATTTCTTTCTTTGTTACCGTCTTTGGTATAACAGAGGAAGGTTTGGTTATCACGATATAAAGGTCGGAAATTAATACGGCCACATTTAATACTTAGAAAAGTAGTAGTGATTATAGTACATTATAACATTCTACGAGTGCGTCATTTGTATTTTTCTCAGCGAACCAGTGCTATGCTTTGGAGTACCTATAAAGAGTTATGTTGATGCCTCATGACGTCCATGTTTACCCTGTGGACGCTTATTTCAAGTGCCCTCCTGAATGGAGTGTCGTCTTTAACTCCGGATGTTATCTCCTAGTAGTTTATATATTGTATACTTGTATAGTCATAATGGTATGAAAAGACATTATATTTTTATACTTCGAGAGATTACTATGTTGAATGTTTTCTCGTTGTATTGACATTCATCATTGCTACATATGATGATATTGTACTTTTGATACATGTATATAATTTTTGTTAGCATTGTAACATTTGCTACCACCTTAGGGTTCTTTGATGGCACCTCCCCGGATATGTTTGTACTTGGAGAAAATAGTTTCTCTTACCTTGTGAGATATCTTTTGTTCTCACCAGACTCTCTATTGTGCGTCGATTGAGCCTGACATTATGGCGTTATATTTATGTTGATCCTTTCATCGGCGCATCATTCATGCGTTATGAGCTTGTTGTATATTGCTCATTGATGGACTTCACACACAAAAAAATTTCATTGTTTTTTCCCGGGGGGTGCGGTAATCTGTTACTGTCATTTTTGCCTGTATTATAGACGTCAACCTGTTTGATACTTTTTGATGGTCTAAGAGAGCGAACTGTCTATTAACTTTTCAGTGACAGTTTTGATTAGTGGTTATCTTCCCCTTGTCTTATTCCCCTATCCTTATAAGGATCGATGTTGACCTGTTTCGGGGAAATGTCTTAAAAAGTTGTCATGTCTTAAGTCGCTATTCACATGACCACATAAGGAGCGGTTTTGCCTCTTGTTTCTGGGAAACGCCCTGGTCTGTATTAGCTTTACTCAGGACTGTGCTTATTGCACATGCGCAGGTTTTTGCGCGCAGATCGAGAGACACTTCCGATCTGGGGATTGTACCTGGGTTTCTGAACGGACAAGAGGTCCGGAGATTTTCTCTGTCATTATTACGGGGAAATGAAGTCCTCTGTGTGACTGATATGTCAGTGATTCTTCCCCAAGTTTATTCTGTACGCCAAGGATGGCAAGTGTTGTGTTTGGTGATTTTCTAGGATGCTGCTAAGGTAATATGTACACTTTAATCCTCTCGTATGCCTTGATATGCAGACTAGGTGCTGTCTGCACATAAGAACGATTGATTTTTTGAGGCGACATTTTTGAGTAGAGTTCACAGATGATATGATAGACAGAGCCTACTATTTGTGCTCCATACAGAAACCAAGACTATACGTCTTATTGTTGAATAGAAGCCCAGCGAAGATTGTACTGTTTGGTACCCGCTATTCAGGCGGTATGTTTGGCATAGATGGGTATGCCTTGCTTATGAGAAATAACACAGAGGTTACCTTGTTATAGAGGCCCGCTACTTGCGGCCTGATTCTGTCGCCATAGAGGCCCGCCTTTCGCGGCCTATATTCTTCACCAGAAGAAGTACCTGGCGTGTGATGCCAGAAGAGCCATAGACTTTTGTTAAGAAATTGGGAGCCCGCCCTTGTCGTGCGGCATATTTGCGAGAGGTACCTGACGCGCTTAGTCAGGGGTACCTGAGCTTCAGTATGAGCAGAACGTAGATTGACAGACCATTGTCATTAGTATCCTGATGTATGAGCTGATCAAGATTTGTGATGCCAGATGTTTTCAACCATTACCATGTATGTGATGTCCCTGATCCATGTGCAATTGACTGTGCTGTTGATGTCACCGTATGTCTTGTATTAAATTGTCGAAAAGTTCATCAACCAACGTTTACTGACTTCTACATGTGGTTGAGTGGGTGCATCGTGAACTTGTCCAAGAGCCTATACGCATTCGTGTCTACCATCTTATCTGATGTCTACTCACCCACACATCATGTCAACCCACACACTTCTACGAGCACTACGCACTTGAGAGCCTGTATGGTGTTTGAGAGAGAGTCAACATTACACCCTGTCAGCGCCTCAACGCTTGGTGACCCAAATATACACCACAAAATTGTACTGTCCAGGTTTGACCACCTACATTCAGCATTAACATTCGGTGGCTACATCCTAATTTAACACTATCAGTGCCAGGAAAATTATTAAACAGAATCATCCTTGAGAGATTAAAAGAGTCCATAGACATGCAACTGAGCGCTGAACAAGCGGTTATTCGACAAAACAGATCCTGTACAGACCACATAGCCACATTGAGAATAATAGTTGAACAAAGTCTGGAATATCGGATTCGTGGACTACGAAAAGGCTTTTGACAGTGTAGACAGAGAATAACTTTGGAAATTGATGAGGCATTATAGAGTTCCCATGAAGATCACTAACTTAATAAGGAAGACCTATGAAGACATGACATGCAGAGTTCTTCATGAAGGACAACTTACAGAACCGTTTAGGATAAGAACGGGAGTGAGACAGAGATGCCTCTTGTCTCCATTTCTTTTCTTACTAGCAATAGATTGGGTTATGAAAACAACAACATCACACAACAGAAATGGAATCCAGTGGAATCTGACTAAACAGCTTGATGATCTGGATTTTCAGATGTCTTGGCTCTTCTGTCCCATAACCATAATCAGATGCAAGAGAAAATGAAAATTCTCGATGAGAGGTCAACAAGTGGGCCTGAAAATACACCGGGAAAAGACAAAGATTATGAGAATAAATGCAAGAAATGTTAACAAGACTGAACTTGAAGAAGCACCACTAAAGGATGTAGAGTCGTACACATATCTTGGTAGTAATATAGACAAATTTGGAGGGACAGACAATGATATCAAAATAAGAATACAAAAAGCAAGAGGCGCTTTCATTGCATTGGGAAACATATGAAGAAGAAGAGAAATCAAGTCCAACACGAAAAAAAGAATCTTAAACTCAAATGTCAATTCAGTCCTATTGTATGGGAACAAAAACAACAACTACAAAGCTACAGACTTTTATAAACGGGTGCTTGCGTAGAATAGAAGGACTGAGATGGTATGACAAAGTCACAAATGTGGAATTGATGACAAGAACCAGACAAGTGCCAGTGGAACAAGAGCTGAGAAGAAGACGCTGGCGATGGATAGGACATACATTGAGGAAACCTGTTGATAGCATTACAAGGCAGTCCTTGTTCTGGAATTCACAGGGAAAGAGAGGCAGAGGTAGATTAAAAAAACATGGAGAAGAGAACTGGATACCGAGGTGAAAATGATGAGGAAAACATGGAAAGAACTTGAACGGATGGCACGGGACAGGAAGACTTGGCATGTGTTTGTTGAAGGCCTATGCTCCTCGGGGAGCTAAAGGGTATTGATTGATTGATTGATTGATAGTTCTGTTTAGAGTGTGTTTATCAAATCGATTGAGACAAACATGCAGTACATTTAAAATGATTGAATCGAAGTTAAATTTGTGTATTAACAAATAACAGATTTAATAATCATTTAGTTTTAACAAGGGCCATTAATCGAGGATTCCTCAGCAAAAGAGAAGTTGGCAAGAAAACGAAATGGCTGTATACCGCTTCACCTATGTCCCAGTCTTGACATATGGATGCTAGTCATGGGCAATGACTTCAACCCACAAAAGCCAGATCCAAACCTCAGAAATGAGGTATCTAAGGAAGGTGGTTGAAGTAACAAGAAGAGACATGGTCCGCAACCAGACGATACGTCAAGGCTTAAAATCCCATCCCCTGCAGACCCAAGTAGAACAGTCCCAACTTAGATGGTTTGGCCAGGTCTCCAGAATATTAGAAGATCGGCTACCACGACAAGCATGGGAAATTAAGAGCCATGGATCCAGACCTCCAGGACGACCCAGAGTCCGCTGGGAGGACAAAATTAGGCAATCTTTGAAGGACTGATGACTAGAATGGAACCAGGCCTGAAGGAAGACAGCCGATAGGAAAGTATTGCGCTCTCTCTTCCAAATCTCTACACCTCACGGCAAATGAGGAACGACTAATTAAGTAAGTAAGTAATTATCAAACTCATCAACATCATCTTGGAATTTAACTGTTGCCGTTTGATTTTAACGTTGCCATCATTGTAATATTATCACTACAATTATTATTGCAGTCAGGAAATGATATTTTATTCAACTTCCGTAGGGGTACAAGAAAGCTGTGACCAACGATCTTTCATCACACGCTATAAAATGTGGTTTAATACACCCTGTGCAGGAAGACGAGTCCGGGATATCTGTATACTGACAACAGGTATACGCTACTTTACATCAGTATTCTTCTTCTTCTTTCAGTCTCAGGCGTCTACTTGAATATTTTCAAAGAAAGCAGTCGCCAGCTTGAGGCTATTAGCAGCTCTATAGAGTTTGTCTAAAATAGTACTTGTGACGGCCATATGTGCTTTATGTTTCTCTTATGTTGGGCATCTTTGAAGGGCAGATGTTCAGCAGTCATTTTCTCAGATATTATCTAACTTCTGTGTATTTACGGGAACGCGTGTGCGTGCTCGTCTGTGTGCGTGTGTCTGTAAGTGTGCACACACGCATGTGTGTTTGTTTGCGCGTATGTACTCGTGTGTGTATGTGTGTTAATATGAAATTAATATGAAATTAATATAAAGGTATGTTATCAGGCACTCGCAGGAAATAAAGAAGTAGAACACCAGACAACAGAAAAACAACAGACATGAGTGGCTTACCCAGGATTTGAACACTGGACCTTCCGTGCGACAACCCCGCCTAGCCATGCAAGCGAATCACACTATCCGCTCTGCCATCTACGCATCATCAAAAAAAATGATGTTTCAATGGCAGGTCAATAGTGCGAACCACAATACACGACACCAGAAGTCCTCCATGGGCAGTTCAGCCTATTAATGACGCAATCACTTCTGTTGTATTTCTATCAAGCAGTATAGGCCGAATCCAACAAGACCCTTAGGACCTTAATACTGTGTCCAGTAAATGATAGTAGACTAGAACAGTGAGAACAGGATAGTGGGTAGGTTTGGTATTGTACAAACATTTATTACAAATAAGGGAGGGAAACCTGAGGCCTGTAAACAGTAAATTAATATGAAATTAATATGAAATAAATATAAAGGTATGTTATCAGGCACTCGCAGGAAATAAAGAAGTAGAACACCAGACAACAGAAAAACAACAGACATGAGTGGCTTACCCAGGATTTGAACACTGGACCTTCCGTGCGACAACCCCGCCTAGCCATGCAAGCGAATCACACTATCCGCTCTGCCATCTACGCATCATAAAAAAAAATGATGTTTCAATGGCAGGTCAATAGTGCGAACCACAATACACGACACCAGAAGTCCTCCATGGGCAGTTCAGCCTATTAATGACGCAATCACTTCTGTTGTATTTCTATCAAGCAGTATAGGCCGAATCCAACAAGACCCTTAGGACCTTAATACTGTGTCCAGTAAATGATAGTAGACTAGAACAGTGAGAACAGGATAGTGGGTAGGTTTGGTATTGTACAAACATTTATTACAAATAAGGGAGGGAAACCTGAGGCCTGTAAACAGTAAATTAATATGAAATTAATATGAAATAAATATAAAGGTATGTTATCAGGCACTCGCAGGAAATAAAGAAGTAGAACACCAGACAACAGAAAAACAACAGACATGAGTGGCTTACCCAGAATTTGAACACTGGACCTTCCGTGCGACAACCCCGCCTAGCCATGCAAGCGAATCACACTATCCGCTCTGCCATCTACGCATCATCAAAAAAAATGATGTTTCAATGGCAGGTCAATAGTGCGAACCACAATACACGACACCAGAAGTCCTCCATGGGCAGTTCAGCCTATTAATGACGCAATCACTTCTGTTGTATTTCTATCAAGCAGTATAGGCCGAATCCAACAAGACCCTTAGGACCTTAATACTGTGTCCAGTAAATGATAGTAGACTAGAACAGTGAGAACAGGATAGTGGGTAGGTTTGGTATTGTACAAACATTTATTACAAATAAGGGAGGGAAACCTGAGGCCTGTAAACAGTAAATTAATATGAAATTAATATGAAATAAATATAAAGGTATGTTATCAGGCACTCGCAGGAAATAAAGAAGTAGAACACCAGACAACAGAAAAACAACAGACATGAGTGGCTTACCCAGGATTTGAACACTGGACCTTCCGTGCGACAACCCCGCCTAGCCATGCAAGCGAATCACACTATCCGCTCTGCCATCTACGCATCATCAAAAAAAATGATGTTTCAATGGCAGGTCAATAGTGCGAACCACAATACACGACACCAGAAGTCCTCCATGGGCAGTTCAGCCTATTAATGACGCAATCACTTCTGTTGTATTTCTATCAAGCAGTATAGGCCGAATCCAACAAGACCCTTAGGACCTTAATACTGTGTCCAGTAAATGATAGTAGACTAGAACAGTGAGAACAGGATAGTGGGTAGGTTTGGTATTGTACAAACATTTATTACAAATAAGGGAGGGAAACCTGAGGCCTGTAAACAGTAAATTAATATGAAATTAATATGAAATAAATATAAAGGTATGTTATCAGGCACTCGCAGGAAATAAAGAAGTAGAACACCAGACAACAGAAAAACAACAGACATGAGTGGCTTACCCAGGATTTGAACACTGGACCTTCCGTGCGACAACCCCGCCTAGCCATGCAAGCGAATCACACTATCCGCTCTGCCATCTACGCATCGTAATAAATGTTTGTACAATACCAAACCTACCCACTATCCTGTTCTCACTGTTCTAGTCTACTATCATTTACTGGACACAGTATTAAGGTCCTAAGGGTCTTGTTGGATTCGGCCTATACTGCTTGATAGAAATACAACAGAAGTGATTGCGTCATTAATAGGCTGAACTGCCCATGGAGGACTTCTGGTGTCGTGTATTGTGGTTCGCACTATTGACCTGCCATTGAAACATCATTTTTTTTGATGATGCGTAGATGGCAGAGCGGATAGTGTGATTCGCTTGCATGGCTAGGCGGGGTTGTGGCACGGAAGGTCCAGTTTTCAAATCCTGGGTAAGCCACTCATGTCTGTTGTTTTTCTGTTGTCTGGTGTTCTACTTCTTTATTTCCTGCGAGTGCCTGATAACATACCTTTATATTTATTTCATATTAATTTACTGTTTACAGGCCTCAGGTTTCCCTCCCTTATTTGTAATAAATGTTTGTACAATACCAAACCTACCCACTATCCTGTTCTCACTGTTCTAGTCTACTATCATTTACTGGACACAGTATTAAGGTCCTAAGGGTCTTGTTGGATTCGGCCTATACTGCTTGATAGAAATACAACAAAAGTGATTGCGTCATTAATAGGCTGAACTGCCCATGGAGGACTTCTGGTGTCGTGTATTGTGGTTCGCACTATTGACCTGCCATTGAAACATCATTTTTTTGATGATGCGTAGATGGCAGAGCGGATAGTGTGATTCGCTTGCATGGCTAGGCGGGGTTGTCGCACGGAAGGTCCAGTGTTCAAATCCTGGGTAAGCCACTCATGTCTGTTGTTTTTCTGTTGTCTGGTGTTCTACTTCTTTATTTCCTGCGAGTGCCTGATAACATACCTTTATATTTATTTCATATAATTTCATATTAATTTACTGTTTACAGGCCTCAGGTTTCCCTCCCTTATTTGTAATAAATGTTTGTACAATACCAAACCTACCCACTATCCTGTTCTCACTGTTCTAGTCTACTATCATTTACTGGACACAGTATTAAGGTCCTAAGGGTCTTGTTGGATTCGGCCTATACTGCTTGATAGAAATACAACAGAAGTGATTGCGTCATTAATAGGCTGAACTGCCCATGGAGGACTTCTGGTGTCGTGTATTGTGGTTCGCACTATTGACCTGCCATTGAAACATCATTTTTTTTTGATGATGCGTAGATGGCAGAGCGGATAGTGTGATTCGCTTGCATGGCTAGGCGGGGTTGTCGCACGGAAGGTCCAGTGTTCAAATCCTGGGTAAGCCACTCATGTCTGTTGTTTTTCTGTTGTCTGGTGTTCTACTTCTTTATTTCCTGCGAGTGCCTGATAACATACCTTTATATTTATTTTATATTAATTTCATATTAATTTACTGTTTACAGGCCTCAGGTTTCCCTCCCTTATTTGTAATAAATGTTTGTACAATACCAAACCTACCCACTATCCTGTTCTCACTGTTCTAGTCTACTATCATTTACTGGACACAGTATTAAGGTCCTAAGGGTCTTGTTGGATTCGGCCTATACTGCTTGATAGAAATACAACAGAAGTGATTGCGTCATTAATAGGCTGAACTGCCCATGGAGGACTTCTGGTGTCGTGTATTGTGGTTCGCACTATTGACCTGCCATTGAAACATCATTTTTTTTGATGATGCGTAGATGGCAGAGCGGATAGTGTGATTCGCTTGCATGGCTAGGCGGGGTTGTCGCACGGAAGGTCCAGTGTTCAAATCCTGGGTAAGCCACTCATGTCTGTTGTTTTTCTGTTGTCTGGTGTTCTACTTCTTTATTTCCTGCGAGTGCCTGATAACATACCTTTATATATTTATTTCATATTAATTTACTGTTTACAGGCCTCAGGTTTCCCTCCCTTATTTGTAATAAATGTTTGTACAATACCAAACCTACCCACTATCCTGTTCTCACTGTTCTAGTCTACTATCATTTACTGGACACAGTATTAAGGTCCTAAGGGTCTTGTTGGATTCTGCCTATACTGCTTGATAGAAATACAACAGAAGTGATTGCGTCATTAATAGGCTGAACTGCCCATGGAGGACTTCTGGTGTCGTGTATTGTGGTTCGCACTATTGACCTGCCATTGAAACATCATTTTTTTGATGATGCGTAGATGGCAGAGCGGATAGTGTGATTCGCTTGCATGGCTAGGCGGGGTTGTCGCACGGAAGGTCCAGTGTTCAAATCCTGGGTAAGCCACTCATGTCTGTTGTTTTTCTGTTGTCTGGTGTTCTACTTCTTTATTTCCTGCGAGTGCCTGATAACATACCTTTATATTTATTTCATATTAATTTCATATTAATTTACTGTTTACAGGCCTCAGGTTTCCCTCCCTTATTTGTAATAAATGTTTGTACAATACCAAACCTACCCACTATCCTGTTCTCACTGTTCTAGTCTACTATCATTTACTGGACACAGTATTAAGGTCCTAAGGGTCTTGTTGGATTCGGCCTATACTGCTTGATAGAAATACAACAGAAGTGATTGCGTCATTAATAGGCTGAACTGTCCATGGAGGACTTCTGGTGTCGTGTATTGTGGTTCGCACTATTGACCTGCCATTGAAACATCATTTTTTTTTATGATGCGTAGATGGCAGAGCGGATAGTGTGATTCGCTTGCATGGCTAGGCGGGGTTGTCGCACGGAAGGTCCAGTGTTCAAATCCTGGGTAAGCCACTCATGTCTGTTGTTTTTTCTGTTGTCTGGTGTTCTACTTCTTTATTTCCTGCGAGTGCCTGATAACATACCTTTATATTTGTTTCATATTAATGTACTGTTTACAGGCCTCAGGTTTTCCCTCCCTTATTTGTAATAAATGTTTGTACAATACCAAACCTACCCACTATCCTGTTCTCACTGTTCTAGTCTACTATCATTTACTGGACACAGTATTAAGGTCCTAAGGGTCTTGTTGGATTCGGCCTATACTGCTTGATAGAAATACAACAGAAGTGATTGCGTCATTAATAGGCTGAACTGCCCATGGAGGACTTCTGGTGTCGTGTATTGTGGTTCGCACTATTGACCTGCCATTGAAACATCATTTTTTTTGATGATGCGTAGATGGCAGAGCGGATAGTGTGATTCGCTTGCATGGCTAGGCGGGGTTGTCGCACGGAAGGTCCAGTGTTCAAATCCTGGGTAAGCCACTCATGTCTGTTGTTTTTCTGTTGTCTGGTGTTCTACTTCTTTATTTCCTGCGAGTGCCTGATAACATACCTTTATATTTATTTCATATTAATTTCATATTAATTTACTGTTTACAGGCCTCAGGTTTCCCTCCCTTATTTGTAATAAATGTTTGTACAATACCAAACCTACCCACTATCCTGTTCTCACTGTTCTAGTCTACTATCATTTACTGGACACAGTATTAAGGTCCTAAGGGTCTTGTTGGATTCGGCCTATACTGCTTGATAGAAATACAACAGAAGTGATTGCGTCATTAATAGGCTGAACTGCCCATGGAGGACTTCTGGTGTCGTGTATTGTGGTTCGCACTATTGACCTGCCATTGAAACATCATTTTTTTTTTGATGATGCGTAGATGGCAGAGCGGATAGTGTGATTCGCTTGCATGGCTAGGCGGGGTTGTCGCACGGAAGGTCCAGTGTTCAAATCCTGGGTAAGCCACTCATGTCTGTTGTTTTTCTGTTGTCTGGTGTTCTACTTCTTTATTTCCTGCGAGTGCCTGATAACATACCTTTATATTTATTTCATATTAATTTCATATTAATTTACTGTTTACAGGCCTCAGGTTTCCCTCCCTTATTTGTAATAAATGTTTGTACAATACCAAACCTACCTACTATCCTGTTCTCACTGTTCTAGTTTACTATCATTTACTGGACACAGTATTAAGGTCCTAAGGGTCTTGTTGGATTCGGCCTATACTGCTTGATAGAAATACAACAGAAGTGATTGCGTCATTAATAGGCTGAACTGCCCATGGAGGACTTCTGGTGTCGTGTATTGTGGTTCGCACTATTGACCTGCCATTGAAACATCATTTTTTTTTTGATGATGCGTAGATGGCAGAGCGGATAGTGTGATTCGCTTGCATGGCTAGGCGGGGTTGTCGCACGGAAGGTCCAGTGTTCAAATCCTGGGTAAGCCACTCATGTCTGTTGTTTTTCTGTTGTCTGGTGTTCTACTTCTTTATTTCCTGCGAGTGCCTGATAACATACCTTTATATTTATTTCATATTAATTTCATATTAATTTACTGTTTACAGGCCTCAGGTTTCCCTCCCTTATTTGTAATAATGTTTGTACAATACCAAACCTACCCACTATCCTGTTCTCACTGTTCTAGTTTACTATCATTTACTGGACACAGTATTAAGGTCCTAAGGGTCTTGTTGGATTCGGCCTATACTGCTTGATAGAAATACAACAGAAGTGATTGCGTCATTAATAGGCTGAACTGCCCATGGAGGACTTCTGGTGTCGTGTATTGTGGTTCGCACTATTGACCTGCCATTGAAACATCATTTTTTTTTGATGATGCGTAGATGGCAGAGCGGATAGTGTGATTCGCTTGCATGGCTAGGCGGGGTTGTCGCACGGAAGGTCCAGTGTTCAAATCCTGGGTAAGCCACTCATGTCTGTTGTTTTTCTGTTGTCTGGTGTTCTACTTCTTTATTTCCTGCGAGTGCCTGATAACATACCTTTATATTTATTTCATATTAATTTCATATTAATTTACTGTTTACAGGCCTCAGGTTTCCCTCCCTTATTTGTAATAAATGTTTGTACAATACCAAACCTACCCACTATCCTGTTCTCACTGTTCTAGTCTACTATCATTTACTGGACACAGTATTAAGGTCCTAAGGGTCTTGTTGGATTCGGCCTATACTGCTTGATAGAAATACAACAGAAGTGATTGCGTCATTAATAGGCTGAACTGCCCATGGAGGACTTCTGGTGTCGTGTATTGTGGTTCGCACTATTGACCTGCCATTGAAACATCATTTTTTTTTTGATGATGCGTAGATGGCAGAGCGGATAGTGTGATTCGCTTGCATGGCTAGGCGGGGTTGTCGCACGGAAGGTCCAGTGTTCAAATCCTGGGTAAGCCACTCATGTCTGTTGTTTTTCTGTTGTCTGGTGTTCTACTTCTTTATTTCCTGCGAGTGCCTGATAACATACCTTTATATTTATTTCATATTAATTTCATATTAATTTACTGTTTACAGGCCTCAGGTTTCCCTCCCTTATTTGTAATAAATGTTTGTACAATACCAAACCTACCCACTATCCTGTTCTCACTGTTCTAGTCTACTATCATTTACTGGACACAGTATTAAGGTCCTAAGGGTCTTGTTGGATTCGGCCTATACTGCTTGATAGAAATACAACAGAAGTGATTGCGTCATTAATAGGCTGAACTGCCCATGGAGGACTTCTGGTGTCGTGTATTGTGGTTCGCACTATTGACCTGCCATTGAAACATCATTTTTTTGATGATGCGTAGATGGCAGAGCGGATAGTGTGATTCGCTTGCATGGCTAGGCGGGGTTGTCGCACGGAAGGTCCAGTGTTCAAATCCTGGGTAAGCCACTCATGTCTGTTTTTTTTTCTGTTGTCTGGTGTTCTACTTCTTTATTTCCTGCGAGTGCCTGATAACATACCTTTATATTTATTTCATATTAATTTCATATTAATTTACTGTTTACAGGCCTCAGGTTTCCCTCCCTTATTTGTAATAAATGTTTGTACAATACCAAACCTACCCACTATCCTGTTCTCACTGTTCTAGTCTACTATCATTTACTGGACACAGTATTAAGGTCCTAAGGGTCTTGTTGGCTTCGGCCTATACTGCTTGATAGAAATACAACAGAAGTGATTGCGTCATTAATAGGCTGAACTGCCCATGGAGGACTTCTGGTGTCGTGTATTGTGGTTCGCACTATTGACCTGCCATTGAAACATCATTTTTTTTTATGATGCGTAGATGGCAGAGCGGATAGTGTGATTCGCTTGCATGGCTAGGCGGGGTTGTCGCACGGAAGGTCCAGTGTTCAAATCCTGGGTAAGCCACTCATGTCTGTTGTTTTTCTGTTGTCTGGTGTTCTACTTCTTTATTTCCTGCGAGTGCCTGATAACATACCTTTATATTTATTTCATATTAATTTCATATTAATTTACTGTTTACAGGCCTCAGGTTTCCCTCCCTTACTTGTAATAAATGTGTATGTGTGTGCGTGGTAGGCGCGTGTGTACCTACTTGTGTATATGTGTACTTTATGCACGTAATTGCGCGCGCGCGCGCGCGCGCCCGCGTGTGTGTGTGTGTGTGTGTGTGTGTGTGTGTGTGTGTGTGTTTTAGATGCTTACATTTATGTCCGAAATAAATGCCTGAATGTTCTGTATGGTTGGAGCTCAATGGTGCTTTTCTTGTTATCATAACAGGTAATGTTCACTTCTCGTTTGACATTTCCCGTTAGGATGTTGAGATATTCATAACACCTTGCAGAAATAGGAATAGTGATACTGTCCGTCAGTGGACTACGTCTTAAATTATACGTACACACTATAACACTTTAACTCAAGGCTAGAAATACATGGAATGCTACTAACATTTGTTTTAGAAAATATCTCAACTTGAAATTATCTCACGTTTATTAATTTATTCTAACACACGTGGTCTCCCTTTTCCAGAAGTTATATAACAGTTCTGCACTCTTAGTGCCTTACATTGATAAAAGCAAAGCCCTGAAAAGCACTGTTAGCTTCTATCAGCTAGCATGGAAAAGCCCTGAAAAGGGTTAGTCCTGATAAGGACTGCTAGCCCATGCAGCGTTTCAATACTCAGTCCTAAAAATTACTAACGGTATACATATATTGCCCGCTAATTAAGTCCTGAAAAAGGTTCGCCAGCTGAGCCAGTATTACCCGTACATTGTTAGGTTAGGTAATTTTTAGTTGTCAGGTTATATTTTTATTGTTAAACTGGTAAAGATACCATCATCATCATCATCATCATGTGACATATTCTTTCCAGAACGTTGTCTCCATTACAGCTGCTCTGAACGCATCACGATTCTGGGCAAGTCGACCTGCATCAGCCAAAGACAAGTTCAGACTCTCTGTGATGTCCTGGGTCCACCGTCGTCTAGGTCGACCCCTTCCCCTTTTTCCAGGGACCATGCCTTCCATCACTGTTTTTTTCCAGACTATTATGTCTTTTTTATATGACCGAAAAATTTCAGCTTCCTTATTGCGATGGTATTTAGGAGCCAATGTTCCTGTACGTTTAGTGAGTGCAGTACTTCTCTGTTGGTCTTTTTTTCTGTCCAGGGTATTCTGAACATCCTTCTGTAGCATTTCATTTCGAATGATGTAATCTTTTTTGCAACTGTTTTATTGAGTGTCCAAGTCTCGCAGCCGTATGTTGCTACTGGGAATATACATGCTCTGATCAGTTGTAACTTTGTTTCTTTGCTTGTGCCTTGCCATAGGTTTTTCATCTGTATTAGCTTATGTGAAGCAATTGCAAGTCTTCTTTTAATTTCTACTGCACAGTCGCCAGAGCTGTTAATGATTGATCCTAAGTATTCGAATTCATTGACACTTTCCAGTTCTTCGTTATCAATTTCAATTCCTGGTTTGGTCTTTACTTTGTCTGTTGTCAATACTTTGGTCTTCTTGGTGTTTAGGTATAGATTCTGGGCCTCGCTGTGTTTTTTGGTGGACAGAAGTAATTGTTCAAGTCCTTTTGGGTTGGTCGATAGGAGGACTGTGTCGTCAGCATATCTGATTTCCGGGATCTGGTACCCGCCGATGTTAAATGAGTCAAACTCTGTGTGTTCTTGGTCATCTCTTACGTTTCTCATGATATTCTCGGTATAAATGTTAAACAGGTAAGGGGAAAGGGTACAGCCTTGTCTTACTCCTTTCTGTACTTCAAACCATTCTGATGTTTCCCCCTCTATTCTTACGGCTGCCTGTTGTTCTTGGTACAGCAGTGCGATGAGTTGTATAAGGTGGTTTGGTAAAGATACCACGTGGCAATATAAAAGCATGTAGATCTATGTCAATCATAACATACTTTTTAAATATTACATCAAATTTACATAAGTCTAACTTAAAGAAGTCTGGGATCATGGCGCTCGGTGTGAGCGGCCCTGGGCCCATGTCAGTGGGGAGTCGGCGGCTGGTACAGACGGATGCCTTCACATACCTGGGAAGCGTGGTAACACCGGACGGCGGGGCGGGCAGGGACATCAGCATCAGAATGAATAGGGCAAGAACAGCCTTCTTCAGCCTAAACAACGTCTGGAAGTCCTCCCGGTACAGCACAAGCACAAAATTAAGATTATATCAGGGCTGTGTGCTTTCGGTGCTTCTCTATGGTGCGGAATGCTGGAGAGTTACAGAGAGGGAAATGTTGAGGTTGTCCTCTTTTCGCACAGCGTGCCTGGGAAAAATTCACCGAATCTTTTGGCCGAATACCATCACTAACCAAGATCTGCTTACTCGTAGCAAGCAAGAGGACATGCACACCATCATAGCTGGCAGACGCTGGAGCTGGGTTGGCCATGTCCTCAGAAGAGACCCCGATGCCATCACAAGAACAGCTATGCTTTGGACCCCTGAGGGAAGGCGAAAGAGAGGCCGACCAAAAACAACCTGGCGGAGGACTGTGGAGGCTGAGATGCAAAGAATGAACCAGAGTTGGGGCACTGTACGAAGGATGGCCACCGACCGAGCAAAGTGGAATCAATTTGTTGTTGCCTTACAAGACGCCACTAGGCGTGATGGCCACTGACTGCTTTGACGGTCGGCGGCTAAGGATCAAAGAAGAAGACTCTATTGAGGGCATTTTCCTGGTCTATAAATACTATGTTTAGATCACCGTCATATTCAATTGTTCTTTTGCTTAACTGTCTAAAGGGAACAAAGCATCAGTACATGCCATTCCTTTCCTGACGCCAAATTAGACCCCATTCAACTGTGGTTTGACTCAGGACTGCTGAGTATTTTAGTATATAATTTTCCTGTGTTTATAATATACTCGTATGTATAGCATTTTAAAACCAAGTCATCGTTTCACTTTCTACAGGTGACTTGCCCCGGTTGACCAAAGCAAAGGAGTTGTTTGCCAACAAGTTTTTCCTAAATGAAGACAGAACTGTCATTGGATGTTTGGAGGAAAAGATATTCAATGACACGAGAGATGAATACTTGGGCATAACAACATTTGATACAACATATTATTCTAACTTAGATTTTGTAAAGAACCAGATAACATAGAACGTAGTTGATTATACGAAATACAAAGTAAGTGGAGAAATAAGAAGAAAATTTAAAGCAGAAAGATATTTTTATTATATTATCTCGCTCGTCACTTTCTTTTGTATTCAACCTTTTTTTTTAATTGGAAAATGAATCTGTCGCATGTCGTGAAATGATGTCTGGTTCACATCACGAATTCTAATAATTCAGACCTTACAGCGCACCATACATTTGAAAAAGATATGATACACCGACCAATGAAAAACGCTTTCTTGGTCCTGTGTTTACAACTGCTGGGAGAATAAAGATGGCAAGACTCTATTTGTGAAACATGATTAACTTTGGAATTTTGCTACAGAAGTATTGAAGAAGTACCACTTGGCAGAGGTTATCAAAACAATATTATGGATGTTACTCTACCCGTAAGTAGTAATACTTTTATTAATACTATTATAGGACGGGAGAAATCTTAGGTTAAATGCATTCCAAGCTTCAGGGTGGCCTAAGTTTAGGTGTTTAAACTATGCATAACAGAAAATGCAAATAGTAACCAAAAAGATTATTATATAGATATGTAAAGCCTAATTCTAAGTATAAGGTAAACTTTAATTAACTAAAATCGCACCAGGAATAACGAAGATAATTAAAAAAGTAGTTTTCCTACATTGTACAAAAGGCCAAACGGTACCCAAATTTTCGGATAGTTATTGCATTCCTAGGGGGATTTCACCTCTTACGTTCATGGTCAGACTATAAATAGACTTGCCTAACCAACTTCGGTCAGTCACCATTTGAAAAACACAGAGAACGGGGGAAGCAGAGCATATATTAATGCCAGCGTTTGCCTTCTGCACTTGTTAGCAGACCTTAATCAACCATTGAGGGTTAGTCTGTGTGTGTACCTGAGTGTTCAATCCTTTAACAAAAGTTTCCAAATCAAAAGAGGCTGCTCTTACAAAAGTTGCAACGAATGCAGTGCCATTTGGTGATAGCAGACCCGTCATCACGTTTGTAGCTACTGGAACGAGTTCATCTGAATTTTATATCCAGCATATAAGGGAGTCATCTGCAGTGACCAAGATAAGTTGCTTAAGGCAACTGTGCAGCTTATCCAGACTCAATAAAGACATAACTTCATCCAGTTGGTGATGACCAAACTAGTATAGTGTTTCTATAATCTTATAATAATAATAATAAACAATTCTACCATTGAATGATCAAGCAAGCGAAAGTTGTCTACAAGATGATAGACAGTGTGACCCAAGAGAAAAACATTTGTTAACTATTATTATTTATTTAATGTTGTAAAATATTTGAGTTTAACACTTTTCAAATAGAAAAGAGAAACTGTTTAATTAAATTGTAAATGTTCACCAGAAGACTTTCTTAGAATCTTTAAGTTGAATTACAGTTCTTGTTGGTGAATATAGTTATATAAATTACCCCTAGCAGAGACAGAAACATGTTAAATACCATAATCACAGAGGCGGATCAGGAGAGGTAGCAGTTAGGGACTCAGAGTACTACATCACCATCTTCTCTGGGAACTTACATAGCTTGACCCTACCTTTGTGTCTATACACCCTTACTCTCTTCAGAGAAGGGGGTATTACTGATAAGACCAGACTCCTATCTGGCACTATCCTGGTATCATATGATACATCTTTATGTCCAGGATATCTTAATCTTTATAACATCTAAACTTCTCGCGACATCTGTTGTCTCAGTTCGGGATTTCAATTACTACCCTGGGGTCTTTTCTTTGAGACATTCAGTATTTTAATAGTTACTTACATCCTCTGAGTTAGCAGTAGGAGTAAAAATTAAAAATAAATTAAAAGTTAGAATAAACGTAAGCTAAATAAAGCACATTGAAGTACCAGTGAGCACAAAACAAAATTGTGGTGACTGGATAAGCTGACAGTGGTCCTGTGCTTAATTAGCCTTGTAATAATTAAGTGTGTGTTTTGTCTGTTGATGGTAGTGATTGAATGTCTGCAACTATTAGTATGGCAGACTTGCAAAGTTTAGGTCTGCTACAGTGCAGGCGGCAAAAGAATTTGGATTAAGTGGGGAGGCTCTTATTCAATATGTCACAACTGAATGTGACAAATATATAGAAAGAGAAGATAATAAAGTGGAAACTGAAAGGAGATTACAAATAGAAGCTGATAAGGAAGCTAAAAGATTACAATTAGAGGCTGATAGAGAGGCTAAACAGATAGAAGCTGATAAGGAAGCTAAAAGATTACAATTAGAAGCTGATATGGAGGCTAGACAAATAGAAGCTGAAGCTAAGAAATTACAGTTAGATGCTGATAGGGAGGCTCAACAGATAGAAGCTGATAGGGAAGCTAAGAAATTACAACTAGAGGCAGAGGAAAGAAGACAGGTTGCAGAAAGAAAGGCTGAAAAAGAGGAAAAGAGATTGCAAAGCGAACATGAGTTGAGACTGAAAGAGCTTGAACTTCAAGAACATGTTTCAGGAAATGGAAGTAGCCCAACTACCTCTGACTTTAATGCAAGTCAAGATGCCTCAAATGGAGCCATGAACTTCCACTTGGATCCATTTGTGGAGAAAGAAGATGAATAGAGTCTTATCTCAGTAGGTACGAGAGATTAGCTACTAACTATGGCTTAGAGAAAGATAAATGGAGCCTTAAGTTATCACAAGGGCTGAGAGGAGCTTCTTATGAAGTTTTTACAAAACTTGGGAGAGAGGAACAAGAAGATTTTGAAATCTTGAAACAGGCATTGCTGGTTCGCTTTGAAAAGAATTCAGAATTTTATAGGAAGAAATTTAGAACTGCCAAGCTACTTTCTGGAGAAACTTACCACCAATTCTCTGCTAGAATAGAAACCTACTTGGAGAAGTGGACTACTCTTGGAAAGTGTCAAGACCTAAAAGAAATGGTCATGATGGAACAAGTGAGAGAGTCTATACCTCCAGACATGAGAAAATATCTTATGCAACAAGGTGCAGAGAGATTGGGGGAGATTTTAACAGTTGCTGAGAGATATCAGGCAGCCCAGAAAGAAATAGCTGGAGTTAAGAGGAAACAAGTAAAAAATAGTAGACCACCCCGAAACCAAGATGAGTTTGATAATAGAAACCAACAACACAGATACAAACAAGACTATGACAAACCCAGATTTGATCATAAAAACAGGAACCCTCAGGTACAAGATAATAAACTCTACTGACAGGAAAATAAGTGGTGCAAAATTTGCAAAACGAACAACCACAATACACTGGAATGTGGTGGGAAACTCCCTCCATATCACGCTGCCTGTATGATAACAGTGGGAAAGGGCATGAAGGACCTGACAGACAGTCAGACAAACCTCCATCATCCCTCCATCTGTGAAAAAGTAACATGTAATGGCCATAAGATTATGTGCCTTTATGATTCAGGATTGGAATATGACTCAGTTGTGAGTGCCTCCTTGGTGAACACTGACCAGTATACCATAGAAAAAGTGGAGATACACGGGGCATTAAAAGGAACAGCCACCATGACACTTCCCCTACCTAGAATCAATGTCAAGACTAGCTATGTGGAAGGAGTGATCGGTGCAGCAGTGTGTGATGATCCTAATTACCCGCTGGTGTTAGGAAGGAGATATGTTTTCCTAGGGAACCCAATAAAACATGTGGTCATGCCAACACTCCAGACCAGGTTAAGTCCCAGGAAGGAGGATGAAATACCACGTAATATTCATCCGAGAAAGATGAAAAAGGCCTAAGCTAAAGATAGCTCATTAAAACCTTGCTTTGCCAAAGTGCCAAAAAAGCCATAACAAACCTAAGAAAGGGCAGTTTTATTTCAAGGATGGTTTGCTCTACAGGAAAGCTGGAGCAAGACAAAGTGGACATAGACAGTTAGTACTGCCATTGAGTTATAGGGGAAAAGTTATGGAATTAACACATGTTGTATCAGACGGTGGACATGGAAAAATTGGTACCACCTGTCAAAGAGCATCTGTAAAATATTATTGGCCAGGTATTGCTGAAGACATATTTCAGTATGTGACCACCTGTGCTCAATGTAGCAAGGTAAACTCCACATGTGAACAAACTAAACATGACCTAACAACGCATTGCGGTGAAAATAAGCCTGAAAATAAAAAGGAACAGGTAGACACCGTGAATAGGACAGCCCCTTTTCACACACAGTCTTCCAATAAACCAGTGACCATGGCAACTCTCCGTCTCGTACCGAGAGGGGAACCAATCCATCCCGCGCCGACACAACTGTGTTCGAAATTCCTGGAACTGGCTAAAAATAGAATGGTTAGTCAGCTAAATTTGAAAAAGAAACTGAGGGATAACTCCAGAAAAATTGGAAGTGGGAGAGTGGGCAATTGGCCTAATGGTCAGCTCTCTTCGACATACGGCTATTAAATTAGCATTATGAGGGCACCGGCAACAGTGGTAGTTGGCCGGCCCTATACGGTCCATTGGAAGTTTTCTCACGTACATGGACTGAGATTATATATTATATAGCAAATGCTACAGGGAGAATTGATTTCTTGGTGCAGGAAATTCATTTCCCCATATGAATCATATTATCGCTCCAGTGAGGTTTAGCTGAGAGAACCCTCTGGTGAACATAGACTCTGCCTGGATTTGAGAAATAATTACAGTACCAGAGTCACTAGTCAATCTAGATAAGGGCATTACCAGATTCCCGTCAAGCCTGAAATCAGACTATTTCTGGACTTAAGCACTTCGGAGGGATACTATGAGTTCCATATGTTGCTTTTTGGGTTGACGAATACTCCTAGTGTTTTATTCGGAATGATGAGGAAATTATTGGATCCCTTATGAAACTCAGCTATTACCAATTTTATAGATGACATCCTCATAACTAATGGAACATTGAGGAACATCTAAAACCTCTGTACATGTCATGGAACAGACTCAGAGAAGAGTAATGGTGAACATTAATTGATAATCAGCAATTAGACAGGCAGCAGCACCTGTGCTGTTTATTAAATACAACATGCGGTATTATCCCTGGATCTCAGAGTGTGAAGGCAAATTAGTTGAGTCACCCACCTGAAGGAAACCAAGAGAATAGTAAGGCAGAGTGAATACAAGATTGGAAGAATGTCGTGATTATGAATCCAGAGAAGAAGCTCCAACAGCGGGTTTACGCTTTTGAATTGGGAGGCTATGTCGTGAAATGACGTCTGGTTCATATCACGAATTCTAATAATTCTGACCTTACTGCGCACCATACATTGGAAAAAGATATGATACACCGACCAATGAAAAACGCTTTCTTGGTCCTGTGTTTACAACTGCTGGAAGAATGAAGATGGTAAGACCCTATTTGTGTAACATGATTAACTTCGGAATTTTGCTACAGAAGTATGGAAGAAGTACCACTTGGCAGAGGTTATCAAAACAATATTATGGATGTTACTCTACCCGTAAGTAGTAATACTTTTATTAATACTATTATAGGACGGGAGAAATCTTAGGTTAAATGCATTCCAAGCTTCAGGATGGCCTTAAATTAGCTCTTTACACTATGCATAGCAGAAAATGCAAATAGTAACCAAAAAGATTATTATATAGATATGTAAAGCCTAATTCTAAGTATAAGGTAAACTTTAATTGACTAAAATCGCATCAGGAATAACGAAGATAATTAAAAAAGTAGTTTTCCTACATTGTACAAAAGGCCAAACGGAATCCACATTTTTGGATAGTTATTGCATTCCTTGGGGATTTCACCTCTTACGTCCGAGGTCAGACTATAAATAGACTTGCCTAACCAACTTCGGTCAGTCACGATTTGAAAAACACAGAGAACGGGGGAAGCAGAGCATATATTAATGCCAGCGTTTGCCTTCTGCACTTGTAAGCAGACCTTAGTCAACCATTGAGGGCTAATCTGTGTGTGTACCTGAGTGTTTAATCCTTTAGCAAAAGTCTCCAAATCAAAAGAGACTGCTCTTACAAAAGTTGCAACGAATGCAGTGCCAGTTGGTGATAGCAGGCCCGTCATCACGTTTGTAGCTACTGGAACGAGTTCATCTGAATTTTATATCCAGCATATAAGGGAGTCATCTACAGTGACCAAGATAAGTTGCTTAAGGCAACTGTGCAGCTTATCCAGACTCAATAAAGACATAACTTCATCCAGTTGGTGATGACCAAACTAGTATATTGTTTCTATAATCTTATAGTAATAATAATAAACAATTCTACCATTGAATGATCAAGCAAGCGAAAGTTGTCTACAAGATGATAGACAGTGTGACCCAAGAGAAAAACATTTGTTAACTATTATTATTTATTTAATGTTTTAAAATATTTGAGTTTAACACTTTTCAAATAGAAAAGAGAAACTGTTTAATTAAATTGTAAATGTTCACCAGAAGACTTTCTTAGATTCTTTAAGTTGAATTACAGTTCTTGTTGGTGAATATAGTTATATAAATTACCCCTAGCAGAGTCAGAAACATATTAAATACCATAATTACAGAGGCGGATCAGGAGAGGTAGCAGTTAGGGACTCAGAGTACTACATCACCATCTTCTCTGGGAACTTACATAGCTTGACCCTACCTTTGTGTCTATACACCCTTACTCTCTTCAGAGAAGGGGGTTTTACTGATAAGACCAGACTCTTATCTGCCACTATCCTGGTATCATCTGATACACCTTTATGTCCAGGATATCTTAATCTTTATAACATCAAAACCTCTCGCGACATCGAATTTAGTCCAAAAATTATGCCCATGAATTATATTTTTTACCATTAATTCCTAATTTGTTGACTTTTTTGTTTTTAGAAATGTGGCGATTTGCTTGGTTTCGTTATTTAGAGTTGGGAATTAAAAAAAAAATACTGGAAGCTTTCTCAGGGTTTTCCTTGAAAACAGCTTTCATATATTTCTGGCATGCCTCACTTTTCAGAATCTGGACTGAATTTTATCCATTAATCCTTCTTTCTTCACATTTGTAGCAGAGAACTGATTTAAAAAAAAATATTAATTTATTATGATCTTCACATTAAATGTTGAATCCATAATCTGCCTCATTAATAGTAGACAGAGCTCATGTGAGAAGGCATATTCAGTCTTATAAATAGGTTTTAAAAAAACTAGATTGTACTCCTCCCACCCCACCCCCGCTGTGACCCCAGGGTGTAAACACTGATGCTAGACGTCCTGACATAGTAATCATCATCATTTTCCTTTCCGTTCCGCCAGGAGCATGGGGCCAACCCTCTAGCTCGCCCACTTGCAAGAAGCCTGAACTTACAGAATGCATGCGCTCTCGCAGCACTGTATTCGCTAGTAATTTATTTTACATGACGAGTTTGCCAGCCATATGCATAACCTTATATTAGTAGTCTCTTATGATATCCGGCGTGATGCTGACCACATCACCTCTAGAGTGCCGATGGTCAAGAAAATACGGGCCTAACACACTAGTCCCAATATGCCTCACTAGGCGTGTAGCGGGATTCTTTTCATTTTTTACCTGCTTATGATATGCAAGACGTAGTAAATGTCATATTCTTTCTTCATCTCATCATAGACCCACTTGGGTCTACTCGTGGACCACTTAAGTAATATATCAGGAAAGCGGGAAGTGGAAGATCCAGTGAAACATTTCTGACGTATCACTTGCATAAGTGACGAGTGGGAAAGTCAATAGACTGTAAGACCACAACTGACGCCTTGAAGGTTGTTGGAGAGACATGTGAACCTAAACTAATTGGTCAGAGTAGGGAGAAATACATAACGTAGTGAGATGAGGATGATGATGGTATTGATGATGAGGATGAGGATTTTAAAGCAGCAGTCATAGGAGCACGAGAAGAGAACTGGATACGGAAATTACTTACTTAGTCGTTCCCCTTCTACCGTGAGTTGTAGAGGTTTGGAAGAGAGAGCGTCAGACTATCCTATCGGCTGTCTTCCTCCTGGCCTGGTTCCATTCTAGTCCTCAGTCCTTCAAAAATTGTCTAATGTTGTCCTCCCAGCGAACTCTGGGTCGTCCTGGGGGTCTGGATCCCTGGCTCTTTGTTTCTCATGCTTGTCGTGGTAGTCGATCTTCTCCCATTCTGCAGACATGGCCAAACCATCTTAGTTGGGACTGTTCTACTTGGGTCTGCAGGGGATGGGATTTTAGGCCTTGACGTATCGTCTGGTTGCGGACCATGTCTCTTCTTGTTACTTCAACCACCTTCCTCAGACACCTCGTTTTTGAGGTTTGGATCTGGCTTTTGTGGGTTGTAGTCATTGCCCATGACTCGCATCCATATGTCAAGACTGGGACATAAGTGGAGCGGTATACAGCCATCTTCGTTTTCTAACCAACCTCTCTCTTGCTGAGGAATCCTCGCTTTATTGCCTGAAAAAGACTCACAGCTGCTGCTTTTTGCGTGGCCAACTCTTCTTTGATGCCTCCCGTTCGGTTTATAATAGCTCCGAGGTATTTAAAGTGGTCGACCTGCTCCAGGACCTGTTCTCCCAGCTTAATCTAATGTCTGAAAATGGAAAGACCTAGGGCAAATGACACAGGACAGCAGGGGTTGGAATTAAGTTTGCCTATGCTGCCGGAGGATTTAAATAAATATGACGGAGGCTATAGAATACACGGAGAAGAGAACTGGAAACATATATGAAGGGGATGAAGAAGATATAGATGCCACGGGAGATGAAGATGTGGCTTAAGTTTATTGAAATGAAAGGAATTAAGTCATGGAAAGACCTTTTACAAATGGCACAGGTCATCATTTGTTGAAGGCCTATGCAGCTGTAGGATTTGAAGGGTAATGATTGGGTGATGAAGGGAGAGAAGTTTAAGTGTCTAATAAAAGAACGGCTATTAGGTAACGTGAGAGGTCTGTACAATACATGCACAAATGTAGTAAGAGCAATTGATGGACTCACTGGTGCATTTGATATAAGCACAGGAAACCTGTTGATAGAAGACTGAGACGGACTGCTAGACAGGAAACATGTTGATAGAAGACTGAGACGGACTGCTAGACAGGAAACCTGTTGATAGAATTCTGAATAGGACTGCCAGACAGGAAACATGTTGATAGAATCCTGAGACGGACTGGAAGCTTTATATGAAAGATAGATGCGGTTATTTCAGAGCGAACTACGAAGAAGGAAAAAAAAAACCTATTGATAGCAAAACCAGGCAGTCCTTGTTCTAGAATCTCCAGGGTAAGAGACATAACGGGAGACCACACATAAAGATGGAGAAGAGAATTGGAGACAGACATGAAGGAGATGAAGAAAACATGGAAAGTTCTTGAGCTGATAGCACGGGATATGAAGATCTGGCATAAATGTATTGAAAGGGAAAGAATTAAAAAGACATGGGAAGACCTTGAGCTGATGGCACGGGACAGAATTTGTTGAAGGCCTATTGCAGCTGGGGGATTTGAAGGGTAATGATTGGTTAATGAAAGGAGAGGGAGTTTAAGTGTGTAATAAAAGAAAGGCTATTCGATAACGTGTGAGGTCTGCACCATACATGCACAAGTGTAGTAAGAACTAGGGAGTTAGAGCAAATCAAATTTTTGAATTCCTCCGCTCCAGCTGCGCTCTGGCATCGTTAATAACTGCTGCAGCTCCGCTCCTGCTCCGCTCTGCGCTCCGGCATCGTTAGTAACTGCTCCAGCTCCGCTCCTGCTCCGCTCTGCGCTTCGACTCAAATTATTATTATTTTTGTAATGTTAAAAAATGCCGATTGTGTTTTTTGAAGAAAAAAAAAAGAAGCTTTATTTATTCAAGAATTCTCAAACAGTCTAAATCACTTGAACTAGAATAATTCCACGAATCTTTATTTCTAATTTATTCTGTACAATTTTATTACTGCAATAAAATAATCTTTCAAAGCCTTGTTGTACATCACTGAAAATTGACGTTAAAGCCTGAAATAGTCGACATAACTAGCTGGATGAGTTGTAAGCGACTCTACAAGCAGCCTGAATGTGGTGTAGGTAGCTGTGAATGGCTTCAAGAACATTGTTAACGTTTAGTATATCAATAGTTTCCATCGCCTCACAAACTTGCCTATCTTTCTGTCCAGTAATGCTTCATTAATGTTCATAGAAACCTGTAGGTGTCTTTCCTGTTTATCCTATTCATTTTAGAAATCATCTTCTTAAGAACTCATCATCATCACCATCATCATTATTTCCTTTTCGCTTCATATGGAGAAAAGTGCATGACAGTTCCCAACATCTGCTGTATTCATTTATGTTTGAGCTCGTCATCGAAGCATCATTTGTTTTGGTGATGCCTAGATGGCCGGGAGGATAGTGTGATTCGCTTGCATAGCTAGGCGGTGTTGTCGCACGGAAGGTCCGGGGTTCAAGTCCTGGGTAAGCCACTCACGTCTGTTGTTTTTCTGTTGTCTAGTGTTCTACTTCTTTATTTCTTACGAGTGCCTGAAAACATACCTTTATGTTTGTCTAATATTTATTTACTTCCTTCTCCACCTTGCACGTCTCCGATTTATTCTTTGCTTTTCCAAAAAGCTTGTACATACTAGTTTAACAACTTTAGAGTTACCTCTTAACCCCTTAAGCCGTAAGTCGTCTGATTAATTACTTTAAAAAAAAAATAACAATTGTAAACGTGAAACTTGCTCCGTGTAGTTACCGGTGGGGGGGGGGGGGGGGGGGGGGGGGGGGGGGGGGGGGGGGGGGGGGGGGGGGGGGGGGGGGGGGGGGGGGGTGGGGGGGGGGGGGGGGGGGGGGGGGGGGGGGGGGGGGGGGGGGTTGCAGAAGAGACAGAAAAAAAATAGTACTATTACACCCAAAAGCATGCCGTAGAAGGCGAAAAATATGAGGTTAGATGGGGATGTCACACTCATGATGTGAAACGTATTGCCACAGAAAGCACCGCTACAAGAGTATGTGAATGATTGGTGCATTCTTCCTGCTAAGAAACAACTACATTGGTGACTATATGCTCAGTAAGGAGAGCAAATGAACTTGATGAGGAGGATGATGATGATGAAACTTGATGGAACTTAGCTGACTTGTTTTAAAATAAATGTGACATTATTTAACAAAATGTCTTTTATAATTTTCAAAATCCAAGTGTTGCCAACATTTAAGAAATCCCGAAGTGTTGTTATTTTGAGTATAAAGACCAAGCTGATCTGTCATCATAAAAGTGTGATATTTTTTTTTTCAACTTAAATTAACCCTAAAAATATATGGGGGACAAATAAAACGATTAGCTCGCGTTTCGAATAAAAAAAAAATCATTAAATATTTTATTTCATTTCTATACATTTATTGTAATATCATTCATTCCGGTTTGAAAATGAAAAAGGAAACTGGAGCAGTGGAGCAGTCAAAACTTTATGTGCTCCCGCTCCGATCCAGCTCCGAGCAAACAACTGCTACTCCACTGCTCCGAGCTACAGCTCCGGACTCTGCTCTAAAGCCGTGGTAAGAACGATTGATGGGCCAATGATGCGTTTGATTTAATCACAGAAAACCTGGTGATATCATTACCCGGCAGTCCTTATTCCGGAATCCCTAAGGTAAGAGATACAGAGAAAGACACAAAAACACATGGAGAGGAGAACTGGAGTCAGACATGAAGGCAATGAACAAGATATAGAATGGCACTGAGCTGATGGAACCGTACATGAAGACTTGGCGTAAGTTGGCTGAAGGCCTATGCTCCTTGGGGAGATAAAGGCTGATGCTGACATGAGCTTCACACAGCTGTGTTGTATCACCACCACGAAGCTGTGTTGTATCACCACGACAGCTGTGTTGTATCACCACGACAGCTGTGTTGTATCACCACGACAGCTGTGTTGTATCACCACAACAGTTCAACATCTATATGGTAACAATAAATTCCTAAGCAAATCTAGAAGAAAATTCAGAAGACACGGTAAACCTAGAAATTGAAGAATACAACCCACTCAATTAGTCATTTCTTTGCTGATGACCAAAGTGTAATGAATGAAAATAAATTGCAAAATCATACAGGCACACTTAACTCAACCTGTGGAAGATACAACATGAAGATCAAAAACATCCAAAACAGAACTTATGAAGATTAGCAGATCATCGGACCCGCTTAACATATAGGTCAACAAGACCAGACTAAAACGGGTTTCAGAATTCAAGTACTTAGGAAGCTTTTTTTACAGAACAGGAAAGACTTGACAGAGAAGTTGAAACCAAATGTCAAAAAGCGAGTGCTGTGACTTACCAATTGTCACTACCATTCAAGCATCGGAATATCAGTATGGAAACTAAAAGGCAGCTGATAAATAGTACATTCTTTCCAGATCCTTGCTTTTAGTGTCAAACCTAAAAAATGACTAAAGCACAGAATAGGAAAATCACATACTATGAGATGCTTCAGAAAACTCAAGTTTCTTCTGACCTCTTCGTTCGCTTCTATGTACATGCCATGAGCCTTGGCCTTGGAGAGTCTGGTTTTGATTCTGTTTAAATCTGTTTCCTTGTTGTTTTTGGTGTGTTTTTTTTTTAAATCTTTTATTTTGGAGATCGGAGTGGCTTAGAGGTATGGAGTCCG
Source organism: Oreohelix idahoensis (assembly GCA_024509875.1). Classification (NCBI taxonomy): domain Eukaryota; kingdom Metazoa; phylum Mollusca; class Gastropoda; order Stylommatophora; family Oreohelicidae; genus Oreohelix; species Oreohelix idahoensis. The sequence continues at coordinate 109,538 of JAMPIV010000697.1, forward strand.
CCTCGAATTCTAAAGGTACCGGGTTCGATTCCCAATAGAGGGAATATAATTTATGGAAATGTATTTTTCAGAACCAGTAGGTCCTAATAATGTCCTACTACCCCCAACCCCTTGGTCTCCTGGGTAGTGATATGGATGCCATACCTTCTCAAATAAGGGCGAAAAAAGATTGGAGGTCCCGTATGCAAGTAGCGCATGTTAAAAATTTCACTGCAGTTAAAAATCTTAAAGAGTAGGCCATTAGGCCGCTGCCCTGACAAAATTTAAAACTTAGAAACTTACCCACAATAAAAATATTTATAGAAAATAAGAGACTTGAAAAAGAGGCTGAAAATAAGAGACTTGAAAAAGAGGCTGAAAATAAGAGACTTGAAAAAGAGGCTGAAAATAAGAGACTTGAAAAAGAGGCTGAAAATAAGAGACTTGAAAAAGAGGCTGAAAATAAGAGACTTGAAATAGAGGCTGAAAATAAAAGATTAGAAAAACAAGCTGAGGCTGAAGAAAGAAGGTTACAAAGAGAAGTTGATGAGAGAAAAGCAAAAATGGAGCATGAAGAAAAACTCATAGCTTTAGAGTTAGAGAAGTTAAAGTTATTGAACGCTGGTAATGCTAATGATGCAAATAAGGTGTCAGATAAGACTAATGCTAAGGATTTCAAGCTTAATCTACCAGCATTTAATCCCTCAATCGATGATATAACATTTTATCTAGATAGATTTGAAAGTGCATGTAATGTGCATAATTTAGATAAAACATTATATGTTTATCATCTGTCCAAGATACTTAGAGGTGATGCTTTGACTTTGTTGAGTATGGTAGATGTGCCTGACAAAAACAACTATGAGGTTGTCAGGGCGGCATTGTTAAAGAAGTACCAACTTAACGAGGACGGATATCGTCTTAAATTTAAAAACATGTTACCAGAAACTGGAGTTGAATTCTCTGAATTCATCTCAAGCATACGTCTTACTTTTTTACGATGGATTGAGTTATCTAAGACAGAAAGTACATTTGAAGCCCTCGTGGACTTACTACTTAGAGACAAGGTCATGTCTTCTGTTAATGAAGCTTTTCTTTCTTTTCTTCATGAGCGTAAGCCTAAAAACATAAAAGAAATGGAAGAATACGGTAGCCAGTATGTTACTGCGCATCCGCACATAACCATTAGCAACTCTAAGGTGAAAGAAGGTCTGCCAGTTGCTTCGGCAGCACCTTATGGCCCAAATTTTATGCGTAAATTTCAGGGTAGCCAGCAAAAGTTCAATAAAAAGAGTAACCGTAATTATGCCCAGAATCATAGTAATCAATTCCAGGGTGATTCTTCTTCCCAGAACTGGAGACAACCTAATACTACACGGTATTGTAGTGAAATTGACAGAGATACAACGGTAAAATACCTCCAAAGATAGAAAGATTGCGTGAGACTGGAAAGGCTAAGGAGACGCAATTGGGGGGCGGGGGGAGGTGGGGGGGGGGGGGTGGGGGGGGGGGGGGTGGAAGAAACGGAGAAAAGTCACGTTTCCCAAGTTGACATAAAAAGTAAGCAACTCGACAGAAGGGACCATAGATATGTTACGCCACAGTCATTTATTGGACGCTTTTGCGCGATACCAAGCCTTTGATTTGAATTCAGCGGCAGAACGCAGATGTTTGGAATATTACAAAAATTAAAAAGTAATTTTTTCTTAATATTAATGTTAGGAATATAAAAATTAGCTGGCCGGATGGCCCATTCTGAGCAGTGAACTAATATGTTCTTAATTTTACAAACGGATAGATAATATTGAAGATAATGACAAAAGACAGTGTTGTTCACATCATCGACAGACTGTATTGAATCTAAAAGTGTCGCTATTTGCACAAAAAAACACGACCTCGAGACGCAGGTGTTCAAATCTACTTAGTATGGAAGAGAAGGGATTTTGTGGTGGCTGTGTCTAAAAATAACTTTTAACGACAAAATTTTGGAGGGGAGAGAAAGGTTGGTTCAAAAATCAAGTACATTTTTGTAGAAACACAAGTAGAGACGGACAGACTAACAGATAACCATCCATACTTGACTGAAGCATGACTGAAATGACTTTAGGGTAGGAAATTTGAATTTAAAATAAACCTAGGCAGTGATTGGCCACAGACAATCATATTATTAGCGCTCAGACGCGAAAGTGGGGCCATTCTTCAATAGTTGTTCAGTGATAGACACAGATTTTAAAGTGTGGTGATTTCCATATGAAAGAAAGTGAAAGAAGTTTAGGGACGCCATACTATAGCCAGCAGCTCAGCTGAGTTTTGCTAGCAATTCTGTGTTATTTATTCATAATCTGGTAAGATTGAAATTATTTCTTTATATGTTTTGAATATTGTTTAATGTTCGAGTGATTTGATACTGCCATATCAAAATCTAGCCTTACAAACAAGTAGGGATTTGCTCTAGACCCCCCGCCCTAGTCAGGGTCTAGGGACCAACAATGTACATAAACTCCAGCAAGGGTTAGGCAAGACAGATCAAGTGTTGAGAATAATGAAACATATTACCTATCCTCTTTTAGGGCAGAAAACTAATAAATATTTTTCAGAATCTATAGTCTGGGAGGATCTATCTGATGTAAAACCACCATGGTAAATGTGCTGTTTGGTCAGAGAGATCTGACCTGTCTGTATGATGTGGTTGTTGTGTCAGTGTTGTGTCCAGACGTGGGTAGAGAATAGATTTTGACACATGGCCCATACTTTGATTGCAGAGCTGTGAGTTTCTGTTGTCAACAAAGCAGTGTCTATTCAGTTGGTGACTTTACTCGAGTGTATCTGTGCAGTACTTGTGACAGAGACCACCATTATTGCCCGCCAGCACGGAGAGGTGGGACCACCAGATTTCAGCACCAGAGCTACAACTACAAGATGAGTGAGCCTCTGGTCTGCTGGACATTCACCAACGCTTTGTAGTTACTAATACCCCCATAAAAATTCCCACCATTTTCTGGACACTGTGTAGTCAATATAGACAGGTGTGATGAGGCCACCCCAACAGCACAAACATTAACTATCCTCCCAAGTAGATGACTACTAGAACATTTTAATAAAACTAACTAGTATAGTACATATATATGTACACTATTGCATTTATGATATAATATTCCATGCATTTCTTTCATAATCTCTAAATCCTTTTAAGTTCTGGTCAATCTAAAAAATTGATCCAGAACAAAATAAATGTAATATAATTCTATCAAAAAATTTTACACACGTGAGTTAGTTCAGTGTATTTTAACATTTATTAATATTATTAGTCTTGTTAAATATCTGTGGGTATATCTATAACCTATTACACCACACTACATATCATAACCCTAGACACTTTACGTAGCTACATTCAAAAAAAAAAAAAAAAAAATAGTGTGAGGTCGTAGTGGTAGCAAGAAAGGCCTTCTGACAATTCACAACTACATCTTATCTCAGGAGCCTTCACAGCTGGCCTCATACAATTACATTTAGTAATATCACCATCATACAATACCATCAAACACCACTACATATATTGGGGTCTTGTCCAGGGATAATTAGCCCAACAGTAATATTAGGATCTCCTGGTGGGAGAAATAAAAGTAGGGAAATAAATTGTAAAATTCCCTTTAACATTAAAAGTGTCCCTACAGATAAAAGTTGGTGAATCTTCACAGCCAGTAATAATTAATTAGTTAACTGGTTAGTTAGAATTAGTTAGACTATAGTCATATAGTAATTAGAAGTACTTAGTGTATTTACTGGTTAGAGATTTAGCTTGTATATTATTATATTGTCTAAAAAGTATGGCGGAGTTGGCAAAATTTAGATCAGCTGCTGTGCTCACCGCGAAGGAGATGGGAATGGATGGTCAAATTTTAATTCAATATGTAACGGCTGAATGTGATAAATATATTGAACGGGAAGAAAGGAGATTAGAAAAAGAGGCTGAAAGAAAATTAGAGGCTGAAAGGTTAGCTGAAGAGAAGAGGTTACAAATTGAGGCTGATAGAGACATTAAGAGGCTGCAGATTGAGGCAGAAGAAAAACGACAGCAAAGGGAGGCAGAAGAAAAAAAGGTTGACTGCCGAAAGGGAGGCAGAAGAAAAAAGGTTGACTGCCGAAAGGGAGGCAGAAGAAAAAAAGGCCGAAAGGGAAGCAGAAGATAGAAGGTTGCAAAGGGAGCACGAATTACGACTAAGGGAGCTGGAATTACAAGGCCCGGCCCCTGAAAATGGTGCCAGCCCTTTTGCCTCAGATGCTACGCCCAGTCTGGGAGCCTCAAACTCAGCTATGGGGTTTCATTTAGACCATTTTGTTGAAAAAGACGATGACATAGAGGGGTACCTAGGACGTTTTGAGTTATTAGCTACTACATATGGGTTAGAGAGAGAGAGGTGGAGTTTAAAGCTATCACAGGGATTGAGAGGTACTTCTTATGAAGTATTTGCCAAAATGAACAGGGAAGACCAAGACAATTATGACATGTTAAAGCAGGCTTTGTTATTAAGGTACGAGAAGAATGGTGAATTTTATCGTAAGAAATTTAGAAATGCCAAACTGTTGTCTGGGGAGACATACCACCAATTCTCTGCCAGACTAGAAACCTATTTGGAGAAATGGACGGCTCTGGGGAAGACCCAAGATCTTAAAGAAATGATCATGATTGAGCAATTGAGAGAGTCCATGGCTCCAGACATGAGAAAATTTCTCATGGAACAAGGTGCAGAGAAGTTGGGGGAAGTTTTAAATGTTGCTGAGAGGTATCAGGCAGCCCAGGCAGAGGTAAGTGGTGCTAAGAAGAAGCACATAGACAATTTTAAAGCTCCACAGCAATTTAATAAATTTGATAATAGAGAGCAGGGAAATAAAGGTAGGACAAACTTTGAGCGGCCAAGAAATGACTATCGCGACAGAAACTCACAGTTCAATGACCAAAAGTTCAATGAAAGAAAACCGTTGAACCAAGGAAAAAGATGGTGTAAATGGTGCAAGAAGGATAACCATAACACCGAATTTTGTAGAAGGAAACCTTCAAACATTGCTGCAATGAAGTCGGGGACGCAAAGATTAAAGGTTAATCCTAATGGACAACAGGAACCTTATCACCCCCCAGTTTGTGAGGATGTTATTTGTAATGGGGTCACCATAAGGTGCCTTTATGATACAGGTTTGGATTATGATTCAGTTGTGAAGTCTAGCCTAGTGGACCCAAGTCAGTATACCACAGAAACAGTGGAAATACAAGGGGGCGACTAAGGACATACCACTCATGACACTTCCCATCGCAAGGATAACGGTGAAAACTCGCTATGTGGAAGGAGAAATCAGAGCAGCAGTGATAGATGAACCAATCTACCCTCTGATATTGGGGTGTAGATACGTCTTCTTGGGGAATCCCGAGAAACCGGTGATCATGGCGACAGTGCAGACCAGGTCACAGAAGAAGGAGGAAGAAGGTGAACCTATAAATGCTCATCCAGAGGAGATGAGGAAGGCGCAGGCTGAGGATAGGACACTCAAGCCCTGTTTTAAAAAATTGCCCAAATGCCACACACCTCCGAGCAAGGGGGAATATTTCATGAAGAACAAACTCTTATACAGGAAGGCCGGAACTGGAACAAATGGTCACAACCAGCTGGTTCTTCCCATTTCATATAGAGATAAAGTGATGGAACTCGGGCATGCGATTCCCTTCAGTGGTCACATGGGGATCAGCGCCACAGGACAGCGTATAGCTTGTCATTACTTCTGGCCAGGGATAACGGAGGATATAAAAAGATATGTCAAATCCTGCCCAGAATGTCAAAGGGTAGCTCCAAAGCACTGGACTGCTCCTGCAACTCTAGGGGAAATGCCCATAGTGGGAACACCTTTTGAGAGGGTTGCAGTGGATATTGTAGGACCTCTCACTCGGACCAAGAGGAGGAACAGTTACATCCTTACTCTGGTGGACACTTGCTCTATGTGGGGAGAGGCGGTAGCCCTGCCATCAATTGATTCAAAACATGTAGCAGAGGCACTACTTACAATATTTACCCGATTAGGATTCCCGCATCAAATCTTGACGGATAATGGTTCTCAGTTCAAGGGGAAACTAACGGAAGAAGTTTTTAAGCTATTTCAAGCCAGGCACTTTCATTGTAGTCCGTACCATCCACAAGGGAACGGCCAGGTAGAGAGGTTCAATGGGACTCTCATTTCTATCCTGAGAAAGCTGGCACACGAAAAACCGGATCTGTGGGATCAATTCCTGCCCGCCGCATTGTTTGCGTACCGGGAGGTACCACATAGTTCAACCGGGATGGCTCCCGCAACTCTGCTATTTGGGAGGCCAATAAAAGGTCCTTTAGAAGCTTTATTAAGGACCTGGACAGATGAGAAGGCGGAAGAGACTGTTACCTCATCGTATCAATATGTGAACGAACTGACCACTCGTTTGAAAGCTGGATGGAAACTGGCAAATGATAATTTGAAACAAGCCAGGAAGAAACATGCAGCATATTTTAATAGGAAGGCAAAGGACAGGGAACTGGCAGTCGGAGAGAAGGTGCTGCTTCTACTACCCGGAAGCCAGAATAAATTACAAATTGGTTGGCAAGGTCCATATACGGTTCTAGAGAAGGTGTCTAGAACAAACTATAAAATTGACAAAAAGGGGAAGGAGAAAGTTTATCATGTAAACCTGTTAAAGAAGTATCTGGACAGACCACTCCAGGAAAGCACCCCCTTATTGACCTTGGCTATTGCAACCCAGATGCAAAAAGAACCACTCACCTCACATGAATACCCATTACATCCTTGTGAAACAGCAGCACAGGTAAAAGTCAGTAAGCACCTGACTAAAAACCAGAGGGAGAGAGTTCAACAGGTTCTGGAGGAACATACAGATGTATTAACAGATAAACCAGGCCATACAAATTTGTTACAGTATGACATGAAACTGGTAGACTCAAACCCAATCTGTATGAGAGCCTATTCTATTCCGTTCGCGAAGGAGAAGGCATTGAAGGAAGAAATAGAGTATTTGTTGAAGGAGGGGATTATTTCGCACAGTGAATCATCTTTTAGTTCTAGTGTCGTTTTGTTGAGGAAACCGTCTGGGGAACACAGACTGTGCATAGATTACAGGAAACTGAATGCTGTCACAGAAGGACAAGTGGATCCATTACCAGACACAAAACAGTTATTTGCCAGACTGAACAAGGCAAAATACTTTTCAAAGGCCAGATCCCAGTGAAGCCTGAAGTGAGACCTTATTTGGCTTTTAGCACTTCGGATGGACATTATGAATTCAATATGCTACCATTCGGACTGAAAAATGCTCCGAGTGTGTTTTCAAGGATGATGCGAAAATTGTTGGATCCCCTGAATAACCCATGTATCACGAATTTCATGGATGATATTCTCGTCGCCACAGAGACATTTGAAGAACACATTGAAGCTCTGGAGATGTTGTTTGATAGACTTCGGGAGGCGAACTTAACTGCTAGGCCAACAAACTGTTGTATTGGATGCAAAGAGTTGGAATTCTTGGGACACACTGTATATCAGGGTAATATGACCCCTGATCCTAAGAACTTGGAAAAACTGCAGAGAGCACCTAGGCCACAAACAAAAAAGGACGTGCGATCATTCGTGTCGTTATGCGGATTTTATCAGAAATACATCAAAAATTTTAACGCTATTTGTGCTCCTCTGACTGATCTGACTCGCAAGGGACTTCCAGATAAAATTATTTGGACTGCACAATGTGAACTAGCGTTCCAAGAGTTAAAGGAAAAACTCACTAGCAAGCCTATTCTCAAACTGCCTGATTTGACACAGGACTTTGTCTTAAGAACCGATGCAAGTAATGTAGGACTCGGAGGGGCTTTGTTGCAAAGATCATCTTCACCTGATGGGGAACTTAAACCAGTCGCTTATGCAAGCCGCAAATTGAATAAGGCGGAACAAGGATACTCCACAAGCGAAAAAGAATGTTTAGCATTAATCTGGGCAATAAAGAAGTTTCAAATCTATCTGTATGGTAGGACTTTTGTGGTGGAGACGGACCATCAGCCTCTCGTATTCTTATCTCAGGCTAAGCATGAAAACGCAAGATTGCTGAGGTGGTCTTTATTGCTTCAACCTTATCAGTTTAGTATCCAATATATCCCAGGCAAATTGAATGTCGGTGCAGATTTCCTCAGTCGGCACCCCTGTGATCAAAATTAGAGTAGTGGCAGACGTGAGGAGTAATTTTACCTATGTGTATCGCTGGTTTTGGAACTTGCCATAGGCATGTTTTCAAGTGGGGAGATGTGTAGTGAAATTGACAGAGATACAACGGTAAAATACCTCCAAAGATAACATTTAAGGATAAAAACATAATGCGTAGGCTGCGAATAGTACATGATCGCCTAGACCGCGGGTCATCATCCTCCATAATAATTGACTTGCTAGACAGGAGGGGAACGGCGGATCAAAAAGGAAAAAAATATGACTGGAAAGATTGCGTGAGACTGGAAAGGCTAAGGAGACGCAATTGGGGGAGGGGGGGGGGGGGGGGGGGGGGAGGAACGGAGAAAAGTCACGTTTCCCAAGTTGACATAAAAAGTAAGCAACTCGACAGAAGGGACCATAGATATGTTACGCCACAGTCATTTATTGGACGCTTTTGCGCGATACCAAGCCTTTGATTTGAATTCAGCGGCAGAACGCAGATGTTTGGAATATTACAAAAATTAAAAAGTAATTTTTTTCTTAATATTAATGTTAGGAATATAAAAATTAGCTGGCCGGATGGCCCATTCTGAGCAGTGAACTAATATGTTCTTAATTTTACAAACGGATAGATAATATTGAAGATAATGACAAAAGACAGTGTTGTTCACATCATCGACAGACTGTATTGAATCTAAAAGTGTCGCTATTTGCACAAAAAAACACGACCTCGAGACGCAGGTGTTCAAATCTACTTAGTATGGAAGAGAAGGGATTTTGTGGTGGCTGTGTCTAAAAATAACTTTTAACGACAAAATTTTGGAGGGGAGAGAAAGGTTGGTTCAAAAATCAAGTACATTTTTGTAGAAACACAAGTAGAGACGGACAGACTAACAGATAACCATCCATACTTGACTGAAGCATGACTGAAATGACTTTAGGGTAGGAAATTTGAATTTAAAATAAACCTAGGCAGTGATTGGCCACAGACAATCATATTATTAGCGCTCAGACGCGAAAGTGGGGCCATTCTTCAATAGTTGTTCAGTGATAGACACAGATTTTAAAGTGTGGTGATTTCCATATGAAAGAAAGTGAAAGAAGTTTAGGGACGCCATACTATAGCCAGCAGCTCAGCTGAGTTTTGCTAGCAATTCTGTGTTATTTATTCATAATCTGGTAAGATTGAAATTATTTCTTTATATGTTTTGAATATTGTTTAATGTTCGAGTGATTTGATACTGCCATATCAAAATCTAGCCTTACAAACAAGTAGGGATTTGCTCTAGACCCCCCGCCCTAGTCAGGGTCTAGGGACCAACAATGTACATAAACTCCAGCAAGGGTTAGGCAAGACAGATCAAGTGTTGAGAATAATGAAACATATTACCTATCCTCTTTTAGGGCAGAAAACTAATAAATATTTTTTCAGAATCTATAGTCTGGGAGGATCTATCTGATGTAAAACCACCATGGTAAATGTGCTGTTTGGTCAGAGAGATCTGACCTGTCTGTATGATGTGGTTGTTGTGTCAGTGTTGTGTCCAGACGTGGGTAGAGAATAGATTTTGACACATGGCCCATACTTTGATTGCAGAGCTGTGAGTTTCTGTTGTCAACAAAGCAGTGTCTATTCAGTTCGTGACTTTACTCGAGTGTATCTGTGCAGTACTTGTGACAGAGACCACCATTATTGCCCGCCAGCACGGAGAGGTGGGACCACCAGATTTCAGCACCAGAGCTACAACTACAAGATGAGTGAGCCTCTGGTCTGCTGGACATTCACCAACGCTTTGTAGTTACTAATACCCCCATAAAAATTCCCACCATTTTCTGGACACTGTGTAGTCAATATAGACAGGTGTGATGAGGCCACCCCAACAGCACAAACATTAACTATCCTCCCAAGTAGATGACTACTAGAACATTTTAATAAAACTAACTAGTATAGTACATATATATGTACACTATTGCATTTATGATATAATATTCCATGCATTTCTTTCATAATCTCTAATCCTTTTAAGTTCTGGTCAATCTAAAAAATTGATCCAGAACAAAATAAATGTAATATAATTCTATCAAAAAATTTTACACACGTGAGTTAGTTCAGTGTATTTTAACATTTATTAATATTATTAGTCTTGTTAAATATCTGTGGGTATATCTATAACCTATTACACCACACTACATATCATAACCCTAGACACTTTACGTAGCTACATTCATTAAAAAAAAAAAAAATAGTGTGAGGTCGTAGTGGTAGCAAGAAAGGCCTTCTGACAATTCACAACTACATCTTATCTCAGGAGCCTTCACAGCTGGCCTCATACAATTACATTTAGTAATATCACCATCATACAATACCATCAAACACCACTACAGGTATTCTACTCCGGTTAACTTTAGAAATTTCCACAAAGGTAATCGGTATAGAGGAAAATATTTTTTGCAGAGACCTCAATACCAGGATAATAGAGGTTCTCAACAGTATAGAGATGGTAATGACAGTTATGGAAACTGGAACTCAAACCAGGATAAAAATTACTGTAGAGACTTTAATGATAATTGCAGAGGCAATAATGGTCGCGGTAGATCACAACATAAGAGAAAAAGATATCAACAGACAAACTCTGTTCAACAAGAATCTCAGGGAGTAGATAAACAGGTTAATGATAATAAAGACCATAATGCTATCGGATGCTCATCTTTTGATTTTGGTAGAGCAAATAAATGTATCCAATGCAGTACTTTATTTGATCCGAAAACCATTAGTACTCTAAGCTGTGGTCATCCTTTGCCCGCTCTTCCTGCTAATGTTGCTCATGATGGGAGAGGTTCTCTTATATTACATAAGGGGCTTGTAAATAGTAATCCAGTCTCGGTGTTGTTTGATTCTGGATGTACTACTGTCGGCGTTAGGCAATCTCTTGTAGACCCATCCTGTGCTACAGGAAAGGTCATCAAATGTGTCACATTTGGTGGCACGTTGGAAAAATATCCTACTGCCATAATACATATTGCTACTCCTTTTTTCACGGGAGAGGTCCACGCGTGTCTACTTCCAAACCCTATTGCGGACCTTATTATTGGTCGTATTCACGGAGTGAGGGAATGTACCCCACAACAGATTGCTGTTTGGGAAGAGCAAAACATTGAAGCTACCAATGCGGTGGTCACAAGAGCACATGCTCTGGATCCACCTCAAACTTCATTAACTAATAATGATGAAGTAAATGACCAAGATAGTCACTTGACTATTACACGTGACTCATTTATCAAATTGCAAGAAGAAGATCCTTCTTTACAAAAATTCTTCATTCTAGCAAAAAAAGGGGATCCTAATCAGAATACTAATAGAAAATCCTGGATTTCTATGAAGAACGGCGTACTTGTACGTATAGTACAAGACTCGACTACGTCCACTCATTCACAAATTCTTGTGCCTAAGAGCATGAGAGTGCAAATATTGCAACATGCTCATGACTCGCAATGTGCTGGACATATGGGTTTTTCCCGTACAAAGTCGAGGGTTCTCGCGGCTTTCTTTTGGCCATTTGTGAGCAAGGACATACGAATGTACTGTCGCTCTTGCAAAGTATGTCAGGAGGTCAAATCTAAAGGACCACGACATGCTGCGCCTATCCAGGCTGCTGACATTCCTATTCGCCCTTTTCAAAAAATGGCAATAGATATTATCGGTCCTTTTAGAATTAAGTCGGCTAGAGGACATCAATTTATCCTTACATGTGTCGATATGTGCACACGTTGGCCAGAGGCAATACCTCTCAAGGCATCTCAACTGCTGATATCGCAGACGCTCTTTGGCTGATATTTTCTCGCTTGGGTTTTCCCGGAGAAATATTGTCAGACCATGGCACTCAACTTATATCAGACACTATGTCACAGGTAATGTCTATGCTACACATTAAAAGGTCTCTCAGCAGTATCTATCACCCAATGTCTAATGGGTTGGTCGAACGTTTAAATAGGACTCTGAAAACTTTACTTGGTAAAATAACTGAGGATCATCCTCAGGATTGGGACAGGGTCTTACCCGCGGCTCTCTTTGCGTATAGAGAGGTCCCCAATGAACATACGGGGTTTTCCCCGTTTGAACTTGTCTTTGGCGCGCAACCGCGCGGCCCTATGTCTTTACTTCACGATCTAATCACTGCCGATAATATTAGCGATGAAACTCAATCTTCTTATGAGTACGTCATTGCTCTTAGGCAAAAGATCATCGAGGCATGCAAACTAGCAACTTCGTCTTCCGAATTTGCTAAAGAAAAGGCAAGGCAGTTTGCAAATAAGAATAGATGTCTACGACAACTTTGTCCAGGTGACAAAGCTCTCGTTCTACTTCCTTCAAGGGAGAACAGACTTCTTATTGCATGGAAAGGTCCGTATGCAATAGTCTCTCGGATTTCCGATGTTGACTATGTGGTCGATATTGATGGATAGCATAAAACTTTCCACATAAACATGCTTTCGGAATTTCACGAACGTCCGGACTATTTGCTGCCTATTTTCCAGGCAACGGACAATTCTCAAGCACCTCATGGTCAGTACTCATCTCTGTCAGTTATACAGGATGAGGAAACTACTTTTTCTGATGTCAATCTTCCTCTTTCTATGGTCCCACTTTATTCTACGGAATCTTGGAAAAACGTGTCCGTTTCTCCAAATCTTTCCGCTGAGGAACATCGACAAGTTTCTTCCATGTTGCAAACATTTCAGGATGTTCTTACAGACATCCCGGGACACACACATGTCATTGAACATGACATTGTGCTAACTGATCATAATCCTATCAGAGTCAGACCCTATCCAATACCTATCCATTTCCAGTCTCAAGTCGAAAAAGAATTGGATGAAATGATACGTTTGAAAATCATTGAACCATCCACTTCAGCATACTCTTCGTCTATGGTTATTGTTCGAAAGAAGGATAATAACATTCGCATTTGCGTAGATTATCGCAAATTGAACCAAGTTACGAAGTTCGATGCTGAACCTATGCCTTCATTAGAAGAGCTACTCAATAAACTTTCTAATTCTAGATTCTTTGCCAAACTAGATTTGTCTAAAGGTTATTGGCAAGTCCCGCTAACTGAACGTGCCAAACCTTTCACAGCTTTTGCTACACCTAGGGGTTTATTCCAATGGAATTTCATGCCTTTTGGTCTTATGAACGCCCCTGCTACATTCGTACGCATGATGCGGCGAATTCTCGCATATCGTACAGATGTCATAGCATACCTAGATGATATCTGCCTATTCAGTGATTCCTGGGAAGATCACTATTTGGGTTTATACGAATTACTGTCTACTCTTCGCGAGTATAACTTGACTGCAAAACCCTCTAAAGCCTTTATAGGATTTAGTGAGATTTCTTTCCTAGGTCATCGTGTTGGTCGTGGTCTTTTAAAGACAGAGGACCACAATGTTTCAAAAATACTTAACATTTCGGTCCCTAAAACGAAGAAACAAGTAAGGAGTCTATTAGGTTTGATCCAATTCTACGGACGATTCATTCCGAATCTGTCCTCCATTATGGCACCGCTTTCTACTTTATTGAAGAAAGGGTCGCCTAATCTGATCCGCTGGTCTAAAGAATGTCAATCCTCATTGGACCAGGTTAAAGCCCTATTTTCATCTCCACCTATTCTTAGGTTACCTACTATTGAGAAGACTTTTGTTCTTCGAAGTGACGCCTCGTCAACTGGGATTGGGGCGGCACTAATGCAGGAGTATTCTGATACTCTGCATCCGGTGATGTATATCTCTAGGAAATTAAATGCTGCAGAAAAGAATTACTCGGTTTTAGACCGTGAGTTATTGGCTATGGTATGGTCTATTCTGAAGTTACAAAGATTTCTTCTAGGCGCACATTTCATTGTGGAAACCGACCAGAAAGCGCTTACTGCTATTCAGAGCAAAAACTTGAAGAGCTCGAGGTCCACTCGTTATGCCATAGCTCTTCAACCATTTCATTTCTCGGTTCGAGCTATCCGTGGTTCGGATAATGTGATGGCAGACATTCTGTCCAGATGCCCACACGATTCCACATGATTCTTCTGTCATATATATATATTTCCTGATATACAGTCCAATGTTATAAAGTCATGTTAGTAGATTTTTTCTCACTTTTTTTTTGAGGGAAATTTATAACATTGTACCATGTAATTATCTAAGAAGGCTTAGTTAGTGATATACGGGCCAAAAGATCACTCGGCCACATTTAAATAAATTATTTTCAGGATGGTATTAAGAGATTTACTAGTTGTCTTTAAGATTTGTGTTATTGATATTTTCGCAGCACATCATTGAAGATGCGAGATTGTGTCCATTCTGGAACTTTGAGGATATCAAGTCCTGTCCTAGATTGGGAGCGGATGATGTCCACATCTTCTTCTATTGAATGTTTATGTCAACGAAGATCAACACATGTATTACTTATTAGTTACTGATGCATTATATAATGTAATAAAATAGTGCGGTATATTAATATATTACACCGCTGTTTGCACAACACATTATATGATATCATAATAATATATTTAATTTCATATATTGGTATGAGAGTAATTTGACTTTTATTATGATGTTGCCAGCATTGTGGTTTGTGTTGGTGGCACCTTCCTGGGATATATACGCGTATACTTAGATAAATTTTTTCTCTAAGGACCTGGGATATGATCTCAGTTTCGCTCCAAGTGTTGAGCTATTTTGTTAGGTATATCCGCGCATCATACGTGCGTTAGGAGCCTAGATTTTTCCGGCTCCAGGATTTAAAACAAAATGTTTCATTTTTTTTCCCCGGGAGGGTGCGGTAATGTTACGCACAAATAATTGCTTTTTCCAAAGTCTTTGTATGATCATTTTTCGTATGTATGATCATTTTTTGACTGAAGTGTGTATTATGTTTTTTTACAGTCAAAGGGACATCACCCGAGTTATCGAGACTACAATTTTTTAGGAGTTTGCCTTCTCTTGTATAGAGACACGTTTGGTCTATAATTTCTTGAACGAAGCGTGACCATATCTCCTTATTTGGTAGTATCAGTCAACTGTTGTAGATGTCTGAAACATGTCTTAACTTTTCTGTTCATGTCCATAAAAGGCGCGACTGTGTAAGACTTTTATCTCGAATGTTCTTAAAATCGCTTTGTGTGAATTGATACTCACGTAGATGAGTTCTGCGCATGTCAAAAACTGGGAGTTCGTTCTGTGTGTTCCGCCCAGCTGGGAGTTGAGAAATGGTCTGAGTAGCGAGCGGACGCAACCTGCGTCTTGTGATTCTCTGAGGGAAATACATTGTCTTTGTGAGTTAGTTAGCTAACTAGACTATTTCCCAGTATTATTCAAGCCTGCCTGGAGGCATATGTTCATGGTTGATTTTCCGAAATAAGGTAATTCCTCTTGTATCGAACTTTATGCTATCATCTAGAGGTTCGTCATTTTGTCGCCTTTTTGCTCGCCTGTGTGATTCAAAATGGAGAGGTACTTTGACTAGGATTAAGTCACCGGTATCTTTATACCTGAACTAGTTATATATATATGGGTCGCTCTAGACCAACAAGACTATTGTCTGTGTTCCAGGATTCGTTATATCAGAGATCACGTCCAAGTCAGATGGTTAGACTTAGAAACGTTATAAAGGTCGGTATGACCTATATGCCCAGTATGCTATTCACGTGCAGACAGTAAACGGACTTATTGTATACATCTGATCTGCTAGCATCAGAAAAGGGAGCATTTATTGTTGTCTATGAACATTGAAGATCTGCAGCTGACTGTTGCAGAAGTTATATATATTATTGATACAGCTTCACGAACCAGAACTTTATGATATCTGTTTGCAATGCAACTATTGAGTATTGAATCCTACATGACTATCAGTTAATATGATTTTGAATGCTGCATTCGTTATACTATGCTGATGATGACATAAATATCATGACTGTTTTGTGGCGTGCAATAAATGGTATAAAACTAAAGCGAAGTTACCATTTCTATGACTCTATACATCATGTTGCCTGTGGTGTACCCTATGAACTGTTCTACTGCAACACACACAGCAACATTCTAAATCAGAGAAGACACCTACATTTTGCACTTTAATACCAGGTGTCGATAGGGGTGGCAAGTTATCATTTCAGCTCAAATCCACCCTTATCAATGTGTGATTCCTATATACACACATTGGGATTCTCGCCGATGTTCCAAAGTTCGTGCACTGTGCTGAGATCCTCCTTGTATGATCTAAGGGAGCAGTGATGGAGCTGTCCGTGTACAATGAAGATAGTCCTTAAAACCAAAACCAATTATCCTTTCTTTTGTGGATAGTTTCTATTGTTATCCATGACTTGTGCTGGCGTTATCTTTTCCCTGGTACCTCTCCACATGTGTTATTTCATCGATGTTCGTAGCTGTTGCTAATGGTCTTTTGAAGGTAAATCGATCTTTGAATTGTACACTCAAATGATAATATGTGGAGTAATTATTTTTCGAGGAGTCGACTGGAACAACGCCAATAGGATAGAATAGCAGTCGATCCGTGAATTGTACACTCAAATGATAATATGTGGAGTAACTATTTTTCGAGGAGTCGACTGGAACAACGCCAATAGGATAGAATAGCAAAGTAAGTAAGTCGATCCGTGAATTGTACACTTGTGGTG
This sequence comes from Oreohelix idahoensis, assembly GCA_024509875.1. NCBI lineage: Eukaryota > Metazoa > Mollusca > Gastropoda > Stylommatophora > Oreohelicidae > Oreohelix > Oreohelix idahoensis. The sequence continues at coordinate 126,430 of JAMPIV010000697.1, forward strand.
AAGTGGGATGTTATAAATATGTATAGGGGACTTAGTGTACTGACTGAGATCAGCTGTGAAGGTATATATATATCTAATAAGAGTAGTGTATGATATATAACCTTACTTGCTGCCACATATGTATACCTCAGTCAGAATTATTCTGGAATAGTGTGATGACTACGTTGTATGTCTAGGGTATGTGTATGATGAAGTGTAAGTCATAACAACAACAGACAGATAAACAATTTAATTTATTCCACCACACTTGACAACACTGTGACACTCACATACATATAACACTCTAAAGGATATCTTAAAGGAGTCACTGATAACTTTTCAAATAACAATATGTATTCATTGCTGTTATGAATGAATATGTGTCCTGATTCAAATACAAAGGGAACCAGGAATCACAATCAATTTTACTTACAAGTTATATGTACAGAATTTATCAATATGAATATTGTATTGACATATATTATTAAAAGTATCCTATGTGTGTCAGTTGTGTAGTAGTAATATAAGGTAATACTGGTTTTGTTTTGTTCAAGCTCTGTTGGTATTTGTCATCATGACTTCAATAGTTTGTCTTTATTGGACCCAGTATTGGAGATGTTCTCAGTTCCTGATATTAAAACAATTTAATTCCCCTCTTAATGTTATTTTTACAAGGTCATTTTAAGATGGGGGTACATAATTTTGAGCTCAGCTGGCCACATCAGCTTATCTTGCGTGATGGCGGCAGGAAAAGACTCCTCTGCTCGATTCTCCCCTGGGCTCTGGAGACACCTCACTGATAGCTAAATGGACCAAGGAGTATGCTGTCCGACTCTGGATTCAGCAAAGCTCTGACCAGGTGCTGCTCAATACCATCAAGACCACGGTCCCTGAAAACAAGAAGGATGTACCTTCTACTTCATAACTAATTTATACTCTCTTTTTACACTGAGCACAATACATCACAAACATTGAGTTCAGAGCGTTAGGCCAACTGTCAGCTTCATCTGAAATACTTTATACCAGTATTAACCTCCTTAATGGTTACTACGCCTCTGCACTTCCAGCATTATTTCTGTCTAATCAATAATCTAGGTGTCAGTGTACTGTTTGGCCATTCCATGCAGTTTTACTTTCCTCCGACACCTTCTGTTCAGGCTGGAGCATTATAGGCTTTACATCATGTTTGCTACTGAACTACCCATATATACAGGCATAAATTAACAATTCACATTCAATTTTCATTAAAAGATACTGAATGTTTCAAGCTTACCACAATTCATGGAAACAAACACAGATACGTTGATTAGCAATGAATTCTGGCACAAATACTGGCACAAATTCCCATCTGCTTATGTTCCAGGCTTTTATTTAGCAAAAATATGAGCTGGCTTCAACGCACTGTTGCTTTATCAAGCTTATTTGACTAGTGGTCTCGAACTAACGCTCCTAAGTGAGTATATCAGCGAATCTGGCCAATGGAGCCACGTTTCGACAAGTGTTTGAAAAAATTTTACCTTCCTACGTCTCCCCTAACAACCAAAGTTAGTATTTATAGTCCGACCAATCGTGTTTAGTCTTATATTTGTTGCGCTCCAATCAATTTGGAGTTTACATGGTAGGCTATTTCCGTACGCAAGGTTTTTTCAAACACGTTATAAAAAAATTGTATGAGCAGAAATGATTTCATGCTGTCAGGCATCCCCACTATTTTATTTTGGTTATAACTTGTTAATTCCTAGACTATTTGCGTAACGTTTTACATATTCTTTGTCAGCAAGCCCTAAGGAACCCAAATATACAAATTTAAAAGAGCTAAGTGGCTGCGTTCAAAATATGCAATTCCTTCTACCTCCTGTTTCGAAGATGTGCTGTCTGGGTACTGTAATGTTTTCAACCGTAAACCCATCTAATGTTATCTTTTGTAATAAGCGTTTTTCGTGATTTTAAAACCTAACTCTGGGAAGGTTAGTGTTTTTATCACTGTCCGTCCGAAAAAGTTAGTGCATGTGGCCTTACACGCGTGATAGTAGTAATTGTGTATCGCGTTACGCGTGTTCAGTGTTGCACGAGTTCGGCTTTATGCCTCTCCCTTCTCTCTATCCTTTAGTCCATCTGTCTTTAGTTACGCCGTGTATAAAATGGAATGAATGAAATATTTAAATTAGGTCATTGATCAGCTTGGTATCTCAATGTTTTTGCAAGAAATACAGCACACGTTTCATTGAAGAACGCGGGTAATAATACAGTAGGCTTTTACTATCAACGTGAAAGCGTTACAATTTGCCGACGAAGTAGAAAACAAGGGGGATTTCGAGTACTGTCATTGTGACAGCACTGTTCTTTACCATTCTTCTTCCTTTATTTATTATATGTATTTATTAGGCTTTATATTTACTTGATAATTTATATATGTGGATTAGAATATTTCATGACAACACTCAAATGATAATATGTGGAATAATTACTTTTCAAGGAGTCGACTGGAACAACGCTAATAGGATAGAATAGCAAAGTAAGTCGATCTTTGAATTGTACACTCAAATGATAACATGTGGAATATTTATTTTTCGAAGAGAGGACTGGAATAACGCCAAAAGACAGCTGATAGCATAGGACAGCACTGTCACTGGCAAATATCTACATTACAGAAGAAAGACTAAGTAAGTATAATTGTTTTTTCCTTTTATGTAAGTGATAATGTGGCAAAGCATTATTTGTTCTTTGGGGTCAGTGTTAATTCAATTAATATTTGGTTTGAGTATTTTATATACCACATTTTTGTTTCTCGTATCTCCCTTGGGTAACTATAAACGGATTATGTGTGTGTAAGTGTGTGTGTGTGTGTGTGTGCGTAAATTGTGGGGGTCAAATTGTAATATATAAATCCTACATTTTGCTTTGTCAATTATGGTTAAATGTAAGAATATCGAGATAATGGTTTCTGAAACCAGGGTTTCGCAGAACCACAGGGTTCCGTGAGAGTTCAGGATTGAAAAAATTGAAACGTCGTTTTTTTGGGTTTAGGCTTATAAGGTGGCAAAAATAAACAGATCCACAGAAAAAAAAAATCATTCGCTACTCAAAAGAGCAGTGACAATTTTAATTGGATTATGTTACGTGTTGTTTTATACATCACTATTGGCGTCCTTGTGAGAAGCTATTATTTGCTCTATATATTTTACTTTAGACGGAGCAACGCCTACCAAAAGATATGACGTCGTTATGCAAGCAGACGTTGTAAACATGCGCATTGTGAGAGTACGGTTTTTGTGGCATTCTTGGCCGTGTGTTCGAGGTGTCCAGGCCTATGTGTCTTTGCTCCAAGGTGTATGTGTTATTTGCTGCCCAAGATATAAATTTTCTCAAGATGTCTTCTTCTATTGTATGCCGGAGTGGCAGTTGTTTGACCTCTAGTTAATTTATTGGCCAAAGATAATCAACCACAATCACACCTCTACGCTCAATATGAAAACCACCGCATCAGATTATTATATTTACAGCTTACTGATCAAGCTAAAGTACCATGCGCAGTAGATTTTTTTGCAGGGTTTCCCTGAAACCTGAAAATTATTTCAAGTGTTCCCCCAGGATAAAAAGGTTGAGAAAGGCTGATATCTATAATGATCTATAGATTAATAGATTGATGTATTGTTTAATGTCTCTTGTATTGTGAAAAGGTGTTGGTTTTTCACAGCTTTGACTTTGCATTTATGTCCCGAGAAACAGTAAGAATTCTTATGGAGTGTGGAAAACAAGATAATGTTGGATTTTCTACACAGCGATCCCCCGGTTAGCTTTGATAATTCGTTCTTTAAAAATCGACCAATAAACGAATTTTGATTTCCCATAAGAATTAATAGAAAACAAATTAATTCGTCCCCAAGGACCAGAAAAGTGGGAAAAAAAAATAAGAAAAAACTGATACACAACAAAAAAGGAAATAATTAACACCATTTATTAACTAGACAACAGAGGGCAGTCCAAGAGGAATTAGATGGACAATGTTTTCTACTCTGGAAGATCTGGAATATGCAGATGACATTGCACTACTAGCACATTCACATCAACACATCCAAGAAAAAACATACACTGAATAAGTATAGCCAGCATGTGGGTCTGAACATCAGTCTAAAGCAGTTCACTCTCCTTAGTCTGACTTCAGCAAGACAGACACGTCTGCCGAAGTATAAATAATGTCCTCAAAAATATCCTCTAGATAATAAAGGTTTTCCAAACCTAGTTCATTTAACAAAGTAGCAAGTAATGGTCCTTGGGACATGCATCAACCGATGCAGTACAATACAGCGACTGTGGTGAGCTGGGAAAACATCTCGTGACGACGACTTTCGAAGACAGGCTATGAATCGAAATCGCTCACGACCCAAAATCGATAGAGTTAATGAAAAGTCAATTTACCTTGCCTTCAGGAAATACACAGAAATATCACGCCTCTCGACATGTGGGAAACACTAGAGGTATTATCTCGAATAAACGAAATATCCATTAAGAGGACTACACATCCCTGACAGAACAAAAAATAGCGGAGATCCCCTCTTCAACGAGGCATCTCTTTCGCCATTCAAATCGCTCACTCCACCAGTGGTGGGCGGAAACCGATCGACCAAAAAACAAGACCAGTCATGCGCAGTCCAGCGCAAAAAGACCACAGCTCAAAACTTAACTGCATTCAATACCAACGCGGGAAGACAAATGCTTACCGAGAAAAGTGACTATAAATTTCAAGCAGTTGTTGCCCTTGCGTTATAAAATAGATATTGTAACAAAACGATGTTGCGAGAATTTATCACGCAACAGTACTGTACTTACACAAAATATTATGTGACTTTAAACGCTCCTACTTCTGTCGCTTGTGGCTACACTTGTCACGGCGGAGTTGACTTCATCATTAGACGACTCGTTAGCAGAAGGTTTTGTAGGTGCTTAAAATCTTTTCTTGCTCCAGTAGTAGAAAGCATGGCTAATAGTGGATGGAGGCAGAAGAATATTTAAGGAGACTTTAAAAAGAAAAAAAGAATCGAGATTGCTTCGCTTTATCATATTTCTCTCTTCAAGAACCACCATGTAGCACTTAAAAGAACTTGTTCTAGGTTATGGATTTCCATAGAACTGCATTCTACTTTTTGAGCATGCTTCATTATGCTAGCAATAACAATGCTTCTTGCCACCCCACCACCCTGAATGAACTTGAAAATTATATTCCTACCTCCCATGGAATTTAGCGCACAGCGCAAGATCGAATTTTTAAAAGTGTAACAAGCATATAGCATAAACTAGAAACAACGTTATATCGAAAAAGCGCTAATCGAACAGCGTAAGATCGATGGATTGCTGTACTTAGAATTCGCATTAGTAGTAATTGGTTGTAATGTTTGTCACTTACACCATTATCCATAGACACAAACACAACACACACACACACATCCGGCTGTAGAAGATTTGGCGCTCGGGATGAATGGTTTGATATGCGTTTGACATTTATAGTCGAGAAAGTTAAATTCTGCTGGAAAAATTAAGTAAAGATTCGGGAATAACATTGCAAATGTATTTTAGATAGTAATAACTTAATGAACATTAAAAAAGAATAAGCAAACCAACAAACCAATAAAACACTTGCAAAAAAATAATAATTTTTTATTGAGTGGAGAAATAACGTCACAGGTGAAGAAAAGTCGAGCTTCTTGACAACAACTAAAATATTGTATTCCTCCCCCGCTCCTGCTCCCCCTTATCATTAGCTTCTTATGCGGGTGACCCGGTCTTCCTAACCTAAAACAGGCTTTGCACACATACACTTACACATTCGCGTTAGTAGACAGAGTCACGCAAGGGCACTAAACAAACTAGTCGGTTCAGGTAACGGAAGTGACGAATGCGTGCAAATACGTAACCATCTTGATCATTCTGGGTAGGGGCATGTAATGCCCTTAATACTGCCCCTGCTTCTCTTCGCGAGACTTGCGCGTTACGGATTCTCATCATTTACTTATCCTCCAGCAAAACGGGCTCATTCAGGCTTCAGGAGAATCTTGCTTTCATCATCCTAAATAGCCACCACTGCGTGTGCTCCTCCTCCAGGAAACCTGTATCAAAACATTATGAGGCTTTTTGTAGCTGTGGTTTCTGTAGTCATGTGTTTTGTATAATGAGCTTACCAGCGCCACGCATAACCTCAGAGTAGCCGCCTGACCCCTTCTAGGACAAAGGGACACCCAAACTCATGGCATTGTATCACCCGCCATTTGGTGGGTCTGATGTGTCTCCCTCACCATTGAGTCCGCTGAGTTGGAGAAGTCCTCTGGGGAGGCAAGAAAGCGCCCCCCCCTTTCCCCCCCCCCCCCCCCAAAAAAAAAATACACCCAAGTGCTGCAAGTGTAAAGAACGAAAACTCAAATCCATGGGATTTGATCGAACGAAAGATTAGTCGTCTGCTCGTCACGCCTGAGGAAACTACTGTTTCCTATCTTTCTCATCAGAGACCCCGGTGAACTACAGGGCGTATCCTAGATAGTTTCTACCTTTTATTTATTCATTAACCCATAATCTCAACTTCTGACAATTGTTATACAGGTTGATGTTTGACTTGAAGGATGGAATGTTGAGAGTTAATGTTAATAATCATGGAGTTTGTGATGACGACGATTATTATAATTATGCTGTCTTCATTAACCCTGGGTAGTTCCCGTTGGTCTCTGATAAGACAGAGACAGAATAGAACTACAATGCCCTCAGGCATGTCGTACAAGGCGACGAATGTGATGTTGTTCGTGAGGCTGACAACTTCATTACGTAAAACTAATTGCTAAAGAAACTACCACTGCAGGAGCATGCGAATGTTTGATTCAGGTTTCTTGTAAGGAGACCAGCTGTAATGGTGGCTCGATGTTCCGTAGGGAGCGAAAAGAAAAAAATGATGATGGTGATGATGTGATGGTGGTGGTGATGATGACGGTGATGATGATGATGATGATGAGATAATGATGTGATGATGATGATGGTGATGATGATGATGATGATGAGATAATGATGTGAAGATGATGATGATGGTGGTGATGATGATGATGATGAGATAATGATGTGATGATGATGATGATGGTGGTTGTGATGATGATGATGATGATGATGACGATGATGATGTCCACATTTATTTCTGTACAAGCGGCCTAATTTCATTCTACATGTTTTAGAAATGATATTCACTAACTGAATCATTATTGTTATTGTTTCTAGGAATCGACAGCATTGTACTCCGGGCAAACTCGTTAGTACACAGTCTCCCTAAGCAAATGTCGAATTGTATGAATGCTGATTGTTCCTATAGCGTGCTGATTGTGTACACACACACCTGATTGCAACCTCTCATACGTCCATCCCTGTTAGTTTTACGTCTGATGCCAAATTCCAGCAGTTATAGCCTTGTTGATTCATTGATAACTGAGAAATGATCATGATGGGGATGGCAATGCCATTGCACACACTGATGGGCTGTTCGGGGTGGGATTCTCGGCCATAGTAAAGAGCAGCGTCGTCGCTGGACAGAGCAAAGCTTACATAACAACCTCCAGCATGATAACGGTGAGAGATGCCGGTAGTGCAGCCTTGAGCTGGCTATCTGAAACTCCGTTGACCAGGCCAGTTACTGTGTCGGACTCCCAGTCCATCCTTTCAGAAGATCTAACGTGGATGACTACGACATGAATAGATAACATAACTGACTACGCATTAAAATATATTATAGATTGTCATTTATTTATTTTTCTTTATTTGCAATTTCTCATCATCTCATTTAGATTTCACCAGTTCTTTACACCTTTTCCCTTTATCTTTCCCTCCACGGTTTCACAACAATTCTTTTATTTATCTGCCCCTCTTACACCTTATTTTTCACGAATCCCAAGTTAGCGTAATATGAAGTATCAAACGTTTTTATGCCTAAATATTCGTCTCTTGTATCATTAAAAATTTTCTCCTCTAAACAACCAATCACAATTCTGTCCTCTGATAGGTAAAACTTGTTAGCGAAGTAGTGCTTGGTTTTGCCCAACTCTGGCAAGTCACCTGTTTAAAAAAAAAAAAAAAAAAAAGTTATCAAAACCAATACAGTGATTATCATTTAGAAGTTAACAAACAGTGCGAGAGTTGACAATCATTACTGTGAACATCAGTGGAAAATTAACTCTTTCTGTAGCAGGTAGCTTTTAGGTATTACCCAAGCACAAAACTTGTGCCATTTTCTTTTATAACACACGATATGTTAAAACAAGCAGCAAATGTTTAAATTTATGAGAAAATCATTGTAAACTGAATTAAGAATATCTGGAGACAATGGAAGTCCTATTAAATGACACAAATAAGTTTGGTTTATAAAACGTGTAAAGTGCATAAGTAAATCTGGCTACAACCGAACGGGCCAACCAGACGGCTCTTGGGACAATAATCTGCTATATCGTGGAGCACTGTGCGGCTCGTTGGACAGAAATAAACAAATGGTGGCAAGTTAACGTACAATATATTGTATATCAAGTGGGGCGTTAAAAAACATTGAAGCGTCAACAATCAGGGAAAATTAACAATTAGTGGGAAGTTAACAATACCTGGTCAGAAGTCTGACAGCGTCAGCTTTCGAGTAAATGTAACGCATGAAGGAGTTTGTCTTTGTCTTTTTTTTGTTTTAATAACTTTATTGTTTGTAAGATTAAGGCATCTCAGAAACGTAGTCTCTACAATTTTACTGCAGTCTTTAGCCCAAGGAATGCTGTTACGCTAACCCGTACCTTCCATATTTGTATCCTCGTTCACAGTTTGCATAATTTGTTTCTGTTGTCATATTATGCTGCAGCTATCTTCATCTGTAAAGCATGACCCACGACAGTGACCTTGCTCATGAATGAAGTGCGCGGATTATCCTCTGCAAATTTATTTCTTTTTCTTTTGGGGACCTTGTCATTGTTTTTGTTCCCATAAACAGTTGTTTATGCAATGCTCAATATTATTCTCTAAAATATTTAGATAAAGTATTTTTGACAAGGTATTTTTTGTACGTTTACAATAGTCCAAGTAGTGTGTTTTTGTGTTGACAATAGTTTTAAAAAAGTATGTTAGTCTGTGGACAATAGTGGATGTATTTTGTTCTTGCTTGCACTATAGTCCAAGTAATGTGTTTTGTGTTGACAGTAGTCTACGTAGTGTGCTTTTGTGTTGACAGTAGTCAAAGTAATGTGTATTTGGGTTGATAATAGTCCACACACTGTGTTTTGTGTTGACAAAAGTCTGTATTGTGTGTTTGTGTGAACAATAGTCCAAGTAATGTGTTTTTTTTAAATTGGGCAATAGTCCAAGTAATGTGTTTCTGTATTGGCAATAGTCTAAGTATTGTGTCTTTGTGTAATGTATATTTGATTGGACGATGGTCAGTGTAATGTGCTTTTGTTTATGCGGACAATTGTCTAAGTAATATGTTTTTGTATGGACGTTATAATGTCTTACATTAGTAAGTTAGATGAAACAGAATTCTGCTAATACCTTCAAGTTTGAATACAGATGAAGCCTGAATCTCGAGTTTCTTGATGTTTCGACAGGGAAACAAACCCGTGTTACTCACATACTCACATGGAGGGAGAATATTTTACTACCTAATGTGAATGGTATGATTCTCCTAATTCAAACAATACAAAGAGCAATAACTACCTAATGCAAATTATATGGTTCTCTTAACTCAACAATGCAAAGGGTAATAAGTACCTAATGTAAATGGTATGATTCTTCTAATTTAACATTACAAAGAGTATGATTCTTCTAATTTAACAATCAAAGAGTAATAACCACCTATTGTAAATGGTATGATTTTCCTAATTTAACAATACAAAGAGTCATAACTATCTAATTTAATGGTATGATTCTTCTAATTTAACATTACGAAGAGTAATAACTACGTAATTTAAATGGAATGACTCACCCAATTCAACAATTTAAAGAGTAATAACTGCCTAATGTAAATGGTATGATTATCATGATTTAACAATGCAAAGAGTAATAACTGCCTAATGTAAATGGGAGGATTCTTCTAATTTAACATTACAAAGAGTAATAGCTATCTAATGTAAAGGGTATGATTTTTCTAATTTAACATTACAAAGAGAAATAGCTACCTAATGTAAATGGTATGATTCTTCTAATTTAACAATACAACGAGTAATAACTGCGTAATTGAAATGGAATGATTCTCTCAATTCAACAATTTAAAGAGTAATAACTGCCTAACATAAATGGTATGATTCTCATGATTTAACAATGCAAAGAGTAATAACTACCTAATGTAAGAATGCAGATGGTTCTGACGTACGTTCCACCAACACAATTCGAAGGTCTCCATTTCTTCAAACGGGTAAGAAAAGGTTTATTGGTGCCCCAGTCAGTTTCAGGATTTCCTGAAGACAATGAGCGTGATTATATATATAATGAACGCAAACAAGTGCACATCTACGGAAAGAGCATAAAAAGTTATACGTCTGGACACAAAATTGTATCACAAGTAAAACTACAAAAACGTGCTACGAAGCAAATAACCACACCGCATTCAAACAAGATGTAATGTGTTCTATTATCTGTTCCTCTTTCATTCATCTGCTATAATTCCTTATATCTATATCGGGCTGGCTTTCCCTATCACACATCACTGTCATCCCCAAAATTGTAAAGACAAAGCGCGGAAAGTGTTTCACTCTAGGCCAGGGTTCCTTAACCTGTGGTCCTTGAATGGGGGCCCATGAATGGATTTTAGGGGGTCCGTGTACATAACATCAAAGTTTTAATTTAATTGTCACCAAAAATCTTACTCGGAAAATTGTCATAGATTTTTTGCATTTAGAGAAATAGATTCCTTTTAAAGATTGTTCTTTTTTTTTTTTTTTTTTTTTGCATTTCAGTATGACCAATAAGCTTCACGATTTGTGTTTGTAATAAAATGTATTATTTGTATGCAACAATTTTAATTATGTGTATATGCACATTTATTTTCAATAAAGGGGTCAATAGCCTTCACCAGACAATCAAAGGGGTCCGTAGCCTTCACCAGACAACCAATGGGGTCCGTAGCCTTCATCACACAATCACCCGTAACCTTAATCAGACAATCAAAGGGGTTCATGGTAGAAGACAGATTAAGAACCCCCTGCTCTTGGCTCTTGCAAAATCACTAGTAAATTAGCAAACTGCGCTCTCAGCCGGGCCCACCTTCATCGCCGTCCCATTTAATCTCTTGCCTCTTAGCGCCCCCTAGGTAATCTCACCGCCCTCAGGGGTCGATATCGCTCACTTTGAGAAACGCTGCTTCAAATCGTGTGTCTTGTCTGCGCACACTTGTCATTATTCCCTACCACACATCAGCAAAGAGGCGTGCAGTACTGAAAGTATTTTACCTTTGTTAGTGGAAGCAAGTTAATTCATTTTAATTTTCTGTATTTTAGTTAAGCACACATTACTTTACATTGAGAAAATCTGTTGATAGCATTATCAGCCAGTCATTTTTTCTGAAATCCCCTGAGTACGATAAGCAAAGGTAGGACTTAAAACGCGGAAAGAAGTTAATTCATAGTTGTAGATTGTTTAATTATGAATTCAATTCCTCCTGATTATGAACTTAACTTGTAGATTCTTTAATTATGGGTTTAATTTGTCCTGATTATGAACTTAACTTGTAGATTGTTTAATTTATGGATTCAATACCTCCTGATTAGCGTTAAGTCTATATTAGTTCAACTACAACAGTAGTTGTCGCTAGGGATGGACTGTGGAAAGTTATCAAGAAGGTCTCCAGAAATTAGCTCGTTAAGAAAGAAAGAGATTGTGACGGTATTGCCTCCCCTGCTTTGCAGTAGTGGTCCAACAATGACCAAAACTCAAGAGTATCTAATATAGGCTTCAATGGAGTCTATTTGTACACAAGATTACTCTTGGCAGAAATGAAGATAGAAGATTTGTACACAAGATTACTCTTGGCAGAAATGAAGATAGAAGAGTAGTAAAGCTTCTATCACATTGGAGTCTTCACAAGAAATTCAAGACAAACATGCAGTAACTTTAAAATGGTCAAAGTGAAGTTAAATTTGTAACATTACAAATAACAAAATTTAATAATCACTTTAGTTGTAACAGTTTGAAAATAATTTAAATACTTATGAATAAAGAAAAGCTATCATCCTCGTATTTGGGATTGCGAAAAGGGTTAAGAAGTTCAGGTGGCAGCATATGTTTGAACTTAGCTGCCAATGACGGTTCTGTCTTTTCACACTGATCACTCGTCTATGGTCAAGGTTGTCGGGTATAGCTCGTATCCGGGAAACTTCAAGGAAAGTCTACACAGTGTCTTAAAGCGTAGGCCACTGATCCCGTCTTGTTCCAGAAATAGTACGTTCTGCTGGTACCACAAATAACTGTGATAGAAGAATAAAAAGAACGCGCTTCTGAGTATGGCGTTCTCCGACACACAGTTATGTGTCCCCCCCTCTCTTATATTTCACAATCCCATTTAACTCAGAGTTTACCCTCGATGAGAATTAAATTTAATCCCTCGGGATAAAACTTCCTTTACATTTAAACTGAATAGCTTTAGCTTTACATTACATTTAAATGAAAAGGCTAAACGTACCGATATAATATGTTTTACATTTACATCTCTGCTGTTTGAAAAGTGTTCACAATATAAATGCATTCGTGTTTCATCTACATTTACACTTGTGGAAAAGTTTGAAACTTCTATTAATTAAAATGAATATTTTCCCATGGACATTTACATTGGTTTAAAGCGTGAAACTTTACATTAATTTTAAAGGGAATATGTTTATAGGGACATTTACACTGCTTTGAAAATGTAAGTCTTGTGCTTAGAATTGACATCATTTCTTTTCACCTTTCCCTCCCTGCTCCATAGAGAACCTGGAACTATCAATAAAGCAATCACCAGCCCGTGCAGTGGTGGTTCATGAATCATCATTCAATACTCTGAGGTTGTCAGCCTCAAATGACTTTGACATCTAATAGCGAGTTTCACACAATAAAATTCACATGGTAATGTATACATATATATGTTAGTTCACATGTTAGTAATAAAATATGAAATGTAAATCCAACTTACGCCAATCCTGGCTACAGACTTGTCACACAAATGACTAAAAGAGACGAATCGTTCTCTTACAACACGTGTCTGTGATTTCTTTTAATTTTAACATAGATTGCCCCTTCTGACTCCGTGTTTCTTCAATTTCCTAGTCCCGGTTGTTTCTTATTAAAATTTGAAAGAGATTTCCAGTGCTTTATAAGTCTGGTTCTCCAATAAAAGGTCCGGATAAAAATTACGAATTATGAATATCGTTCTTCCTCTGGCGAAGGTCTGATATCTTGGCAAGCGTGCAAATCACAGAGAAATAAAACTGTGAAATTGTCAGCCTATATTCCCTCCAGTGATGTTATGAATCTCATCAGAAAGATCCAATCATTTCAAATCATGCAGGATAGGCTGTGATATTTCAAAATAGTCCCACGTAAAATAAGGTGCGTGCCTGCAAAGGTCATGTATTACCATATATGGACATCTGATGCCTTGTATACACTCTTATAAACACATTTGAAGACTCATATTGTCTAAAATGTAATAAATCCATGATTACTTTTTAACCAAGGACTGGAAGCAATTACATCACATTTGTCTGCCCACATGTGACACACAGACAGTAATCTCGTTATCTGTCGTATGAGTGCGCAAACCCCAGGTCTTATCAGTGAATTAAGCCGATAGCGTAGACCGATGTAAGTTTTAGTCGGCTGCGTCTATAACCACAAATCTGGGTAGCACTCCTTGCAAATGTGATATTTATCACCTACAGGGTGATTTGATAAAATCAGATATCTGCTACTTAGCAGAAAAAGAAAGAAAGAAAGAAAGAAAGAAAAGTGTGATAATTGAAATCGGTACCACAAATGTACCGATACTGCCGGAGAGAACCAAAGATCGATGGAGGTTGCCCCGTTTCATCACAGAGACCTATTGGAGATAAGGAAAAAAATAAGAGAATGCGAATTCTCTCCACTAGATAGTGTTTTCTAGTAAATTGTAGAAAGTGTTCTATTTCTCCACGACCTTAGCTTCTGCCCTTAGATCCCGATAAAGAAAAAGCCCCCAGTCTCATCTAAATGTAGAATTTTACCTATAGGTAATGTCGTGGTTGAGTTAAAGTGGTAGAGTATTTATCAAGTTGGACAATAGTAGTGAAATCGACAAGGGATATTCGACTGACAGACTTATAGATTACACGTAGATAAGGTGTAAATAGGAGGTGGACTTGAGACAACCTGGAAGAAGATTTATTAAAATGATCTCTCTCTCCAAGCCTCAACACACTTATACTGTCCAAGCACCGCCTGCTCTCACTCTTTTCTCTTAATCATACATAGAGACTATAGTAAAGAGCTAATAAAATGTTAAATATGGATGGAAGGGTCGTGAACAGCGCATTAATAAATGTGTAAACTTTATTAAAGAAGAATTTTAATATATCCAGAAAACACACCAGACGAAGTTACTTGAGGACAAACGGTCCCTTGCGCTCTAATCCGGCGCTTGAATCTTTCGTACTTGGTATTAAATCCGGTTTGGGCTGGCTTGAACTGTGAATTGGCTGAGTGCTCCGTTTAAGCACACAAAGGCTGGTGATATTAAATTCTGCTATAGACGCTAGGCTGTTTGATATTTCTGGGAGCCGCAAATGCTCTGACTGGTAATTCAATAGGCGAGTAGGAAACTACTACTGCAACAGATGATTTCAGATTTTGCGTTGGCTCGTTGCACACTGCGTGAGCTTATTTTCCCGTTAGAGAGGAATGGCGTTGACAGAAAAAGGTTTTGTATCAGGTGTAGGGGTTGACAACTCGTGATGCTAGCTGTATTCAGAAACCCTCTAGATCGAAGAGACTATGACGTTCTTCGCCTGACTGGAGTCTGCTCTAGCAATTCGGTATCCCTGAAACTGAGACCCAAAAGGAGACATCCTTTACATCAAACAAACAATAAAATCACACTAACGTTATATAAAATAGTTATGCTCCGCTATGGGATTTTAATTTATTGTAATTATTGCTATGATAGTTTTAGGGCTGTCTTTAACCATATCTCCTGTTCCTTCCAATCTATCAATTATCAGCATGCGTCTGCATAGGCTTAATATCTTTTGTACACCCATGTACCTGTCAGTAAAATGTTCTGACATCAAAATCTACTCCTCGTCTCCCAAATAAACATACAGGAAACCTAACCCTGTAGTTACAGCTGACTGGATATGTTATTCATCTTACTACATTAAGTGAATTTACATAAAATACAGCATTTGACATTACACAATAACCGTATGCCCCCTTGGGGAAATATATATAACATCCCACCAATGAATACATCGAAAATGCAATGTTCTTGCTATCGTAATACAGTTGTGACTGATCATAAGATATAATTATATCTATGGCGGGTGTCTGCTTTCTGTGAAAGTTATGACTAGAGTCTAGCTACACAAGTAAGCATATAATGATTCCACCCAGCGACTAGAAGTTTCTATCAACAAGGAATAAGTGACTATCTCCTATAATTCAGAGTTATAGTGCTTGCATCTCACTATCCAGTTTTAAGTGAATAATCCACACCTCTGACATTTCCTTACAGTAATGACAGGATTTTAGCCTACACTTAACCCATGGTAAGCATTGTATGGACTGATTCTACGCCTAGTGAGTATCTGTTATCGTAAGATTATCATTTAACCCATTATAAACTATAACTGCTGACACCTGGCTGTTTAAGCACCACTTAACTAAGGCAGTAGACGGCGCAAAATTATCACTGAATTAATTTACCGGGAGAAATCATAAAAAAATGAAGTAAGTCACATTCCTATCAGATATCTATAAAAACTAACATGAATATATGTAAAATAAGATATGTCAACTCACCCCGACAAATGCCGAGAACATAGGCAAATAACATTTAGTTCTGTGTTAACGTTTGCCTTATTCTCATAATGGTCATCCCGGGCAGGAAATATTTTACGAGTGTTTTACTGATTAAACTCTCTAGATTTATAGTCTACAAATGAACACCTGGCATGCCTTGTTTCTACAGATGTTCGGCGTATAACGTAATTGTGGCGTGAGGTTTTATTTGACTCTAGGGTCAGTATAGTACTGACAATTACAGAAATATAATTTCTGCAGAAAATGGTGAAGTCCCAGTGTCTGAGAGAACTACTGGTATCACAAATTAGTTACGGCTGTGAATGTTCTGATCTCGAAAAATTAGTAGAGAGGAGACCGACATAACTTGCCACCTCCGCTGTGTAACTAACTGTGATATTAAGACAAGGAAACAGATTTTACTTAACAATGATAAAATTGACAAGTCTTCAAATACAATTTCCTTATTATTTATTTAGTATATACACTATCTACTCTTGTGATGAAGGGTGAATGTTGAAAAATGGAACGTAATGAATTTGTAAGTTTACATATGATTTACAAATATTTATATTTATATAGATATGTAAATATATTACAACAAGTTTTCCAATTATAGGAACAAAAATTATATCAGCTGTGCTGTTATTCAATTATAGCACATGTATCAGCTGTGCTGTTAATTACGTATAATTTATCAGCTATAATCTTATTATTGTCTCTTGCTTCTCTAATTCACTTTCTCGTCACTGACACTAGCTTTTGCTCACAATGCCGACAGAAATAGTACTACTGGGTACTCATCTCTTAAAACGTTATGTTCTCCTTAGTTTGGGTCACACAACTCCTGCTGAGGCTCGTTACTTTAGCCCACCCAAGACTGAGGGGGACTAAAGATGTAGCTTCTGTACAATCTCTATGCTCCTGCGAAGTTCCAGGCAGCTGGATTGACTCGAACATACGACCTCAGGTTTTATGACACGAATAAAACCTGTAACAAGGAAAAATAGGGGCTAATTTCTGTCCTCAAGCCCAATTATTTCTATTGTATATGATATGAGCGTGTCTCAGGTGTCTGCATGTAAGATGAATGACAACATGGCTCAGTATGATTTAGCAATAGCGAGACAAGACAGGTGTCTACTTGCACAACCTTCTTTCTGATAAATTAATACATGGATACATCCAATAATATGAATTCAATACATGAATACATCCAATAATATAAATTCAATACATGAATACATTCAATACATGAATACATCCAATAATATGTACATCTAGGTGTGATACAACCATTTCCTTCCCCCTATAGTATACCAGATATATCCTAACAATATTGTTATGTTCTTATGATAGGAGTATATGAGACGAGGACTGTTTGGTGATATATCAGGTGGAAGTTATAGGAGACAATAGATTGAGTTATAGGAGACATTAGATTGAGTCCTAACAAGGACTGTTTTGGTTATATTGCAGTTCGTCTGAGAAAATAGATTGAAGTTATAGGAGACAATAGGTTGAGTCCTAACAAGGACTGTTTTGGTTATATTGCAGTTGGTCTGAGAAAATAGATTGAAGTTATAGGAGACAATAGGTTGAGTCCTAACAAGGACTGTTTTGGTTAACAGTCAGTTGGGAGTTATCTGAGACAATAGACTGAAGTTATAGGAGACAATAGATTGAAGTATGAGTCCTATTAGTCTTCGTCTATTCAATCATATTAGGAAATACAATCATTATACCTAATTCCCCAAGATACAATCAGTAACCTGATACGTTCATATTAAAACCTATTTTCCTACCAGTTTATAGTAAATTATATCTACCCTCCAAGATTTAAACAGGCCAGATTTTGACTCGACTTAGCGAAGCAGACTGCAGGTCAATGCTCTCAGGTAAGCTATAAATCAAAGCTGACAGCTCCTCTCTTCAGTCGGTCGTCTCTGGCTTTGTGTTCGGTGTTGCGTGTTTTTAGCATAAATCTCGCCCGATTATATAGGTAGGTAAAATAACTTCTACTGGTAAAGGAAAGCGTTTGGTTGGTTCCTGGCGGAGCAAGCTGATTGGTTGCCTGCAGTTTCGTCTTATGCTCATACAGCCTAATTTTATTCAGTTTTCTTCCGCCATCTTGCGTGAACAAGATGGCCACGACCCACATCCGAAAAAAACAGGGCTTAAGTTTTTCCTGGCGTAACTTCAGGTAATTTATTCCGGCTCAGCAACTGTGCGTTGATTGGCTGGGGCAAATTTGTATCCCGACATAATGATTTAACAAAGTAGTGGGGTTACACACATTCGTTTCACGACAGTAATCAAGAGTAAGACAAAGGTTATTCTAGAAGTATACATCAGAATCCACGACCGCGGGAAGATTTCCCCAGATAGACAAATGCATAATACAGTATTATGAAAGCTCCCTGCGTTCGTCTAAGGGGCAAAACCACAGAGACCGACCGCGGGTTTATTTCCCCTGAATCGAAGATGAAACGGTTACCCAGGCCTCAAAGGGTACCACCCGCTAACAGACCGTTTCTTCACAGAAACCCTCTCGGCTCGTGATCAAACGCTTTGAGCGCAAGAGATATTCCCCTGGTCAGCCAAACACCAGGTGCGCTGACGTAACATTATCGTTAGCTGACCGCTGAAGGCCAGAACGTAAACAAACCGCGGGGTGGGGTCTGACAAGGGGAAAAATGGGTCACGAAGGTAGAATCAAAAGAAAGAAAATACAAAATGTAGAGGAAACCAGAACAATAAAAGAGTAATAAAATTGGGACGAGATGGAAAGACAAATTATCAGTCAACGTGACAGGTAAATATTTAACACCGAAAGCACGAGTGATACATTAACGAACTAGGTAATGATCAAAATATATATATATGGTTAGTAGAAAATAAAAAAATTACAATTTACACACAGACATAAATAATGTCTGTAATAAACTTAAATAGGAGAGTGACCCTATGTGAATAGTGAAATGATGATGTGATATATTAAGTGTTTCCACGTTTATATCCAATCTACACTGTATATGTGTCTCTCAATGCTCATCCACTATACGATTATACACAAGTATGCATAGACTGACCAATGTAGGTGTATGGTATGTTGCGTGGGTTATCTCCAAGACTAAGACGTACTGGTGAAAACATTTGTAGTCATGAGAACTGACGATATACAGTCCCTCAATGTTTGGCAACCTCTCTCTAGCGTTGGTTAACCTTTGACAGTTGTCTCAGGAAAAAGTATGCTGTTTGACCTTGAAAAGGCACTGACTAGACTTGAGCTCTTCGCACATTAGATCTTCTGGTTGTTGTTGTTGTTATTGATCCAGCAGCACTTGGGCTCTCGCCCTTCGGCCCAATGCCATGTAGTGATATCTGCATGTTTTCGCAAGTTGTTTTGTGTCTCCGTACAGGGTGTTCCACTTATCTGGCCAGGGAGGAAGAAGCATTTTTCTAACATCATCGTGTGCGGGACACTCAAAGAGGTGGTGGTCAACAGTTTCATGGGGGTAGTTACATAGCTGGCACCCTGGATGGTGTTGTGGTTGGATTCTGTTCAAGTGGCTGTTGAGTGGTATATGTTGTGATCTGAGTCGAAAAATGGTGCTCTGATCCCTCCTTGTGAGATGGTTGATGTTGTCGTTAGTATCAGGACCAGCCATATATCTGTAAACCTCTCTTCCAGTGTTTCCCGTGGCCCATCTGTTCAGCCAAGTTTCTTTGTTTGTTGTTCGTATGAGTGTTTTGGCTGTTTGGAGAGTTGTTGCTGTGAGTGGTTGTTCTTGTTTTGTTCCTTTCTTTGCTAATCTGTCTGCTCTGTCATTACCTGGTGTATTAGAGTGGCCATGGATCCACTGCATAACTATTCTGATGCCATAGGAAGTGATAAGCTGGTCAGCGTCCTGGATTAGTTTGGCTAATTCAGTTTTACAATGTCCACTGCCTTCCAGAGCTTGTAGGGCAGACAATGAGTCAGTAAAAATGACAATGTTTTGAGCCTTTGAGGGAAAGGCATCAAATACAGTCTTCAGATGGTATACAGCTGTTTCCAGTGCAATGGTTTCAGCTTCATAGTTGGAGCAAAACTACCCACATGCGTCAAACAGCTCGTCGGAAGATCCGTCTGGGTAACATATGTAAACTCCGTAACCTGCTTTGATGGTGGCCTTAAATGCAGATCCGTCAGTATAGACATGTAACCATTCTTCAGGGTAAGCATCAATGGTTCTTTGTGATGCACTCATAAGACAGACTGGGTCGGCCTGTTTGGTTGTTCCATCTACTAATTTCATCTGTACTTCTGGTGTTTTTAAGTGGGTATGTGGTGGTAAATTCCTTACTACTTTCTGTATATCTTGTCTTCTTTCTGGGAGGTGGTATCTATCTTGTATTTCATGGACATGGTGTAAGACTGACTTGTGCTTTATTCTTTTCTTGTGTACCCAGTTTTCTACAAGGTGCCTGTTAGGGTGGTTTCGGTTCATTCTCTTACATCTTTCATAAACTTCTAAAGCAGCTTTAACTCTTCGCAACTCAAGGGGTTCCACATTTGTGTGTATTTCACATGCAGCAGTTGGCGTTGATCTCATAGCTCCACTGATTAGTCGAAGGGCATTGCTTTGCACTCTGTCGAGAGACTAGGTTTATTTTGGAGCAAGTAGTAAGCAGTGAGTTGCTGTATTCTATCACAGAACTGTCATAGCCAAGGTACAAGCCTCTCAGAGTATCCATGTCTGATCCCCAAGTAGTGCCGGCAAGCCTCTTCAATAGTTGTAATCGCCTCAGTGCTTTGTTCCTTGTGTTCTCAATATAGTTCTTGAGGCTGAGCTGCCGGTCAAGTGTGACTCCAAGATACATGGGATGTTCTTCTTTTGTCACTTGTTGTTTGTCTAGCCACAGGTTGACATTCTTCTTGGCTACTTTATGGCTTTTAGTAAAGATAGTGTACAGTCTTTGTATAGTTGACCTTTAGTTTCCATGTTTGGCAGTACTCATGCAGTCTTCTAAGGTCTCCGTTTAGTCTTTGAGCTCCACTTTCAACATTCTCATGACTCTGCCATATTGCCAGGTCATCAGCGTAAAGAGCTTTTCCGGCTTTGATCTGGTCCGCTAAGTCATTGATATAGATGAGAAATAGAGTGCAGCTTAATGAGGAGCCTTGTGGTAAGCCCTCCTCTAAGACTTCTTTAGATGAGATTGCATTGTTTATCTTTGTCTGGTAACGTGTGAGTTTCATGCAACGAAGCTGGTACGTCGTGCAATATACGATGATATAGATGCATGCACTTCATGAACTGACGTACTTGAGCTTGATATCTTGGCGAATAAACTTTTGACTAAGTGATCTTTGTAGGTAGACTCATCAACTTGTGAGTATATCCGCTTGGTTCATAAAATACGAGTTGAACTTGATATAAATATGAGAATCAACTTGTGCTTCTTTAGCTTGACTCAGGCGGTAAGGCTTCGAGTGAGTTGAACTTGATATATGTATATAGAATCAACTTGTGAGTATTTGATAAGCAAGTGAATAAAATGATGCGCCAGCAACGTTTACAAATGAGAACGAGATTTCCTTATAACTTAGGAAGTGTAGGATGTCATATGTTGTGAATTCTGCTGTCCAGACGCACGCGTTGCCATCTTCCTTCTGGTTAGACGCCAGACGCGTAATGTGTAGACTCAGACGTCTGCTGGACTGAAGACACACAAAGTGGCTTCATAAGTTTCACATCTAACATCAATGGTTGATTTTCATTTATTGTATTCCTCACTACTGATTACTCTGTTTTTAATTCTCTGATAATGACGAATGACATGAGGCACACATGATTAGTGCTAAATATATTGCGCATGAAAGTGTGTGCTCATGAAAGTCTACAATGATGATCTAACAATCTAGGTGAAGGTATATACTAATGAATTACTTAATATTATCCCAGTGGGAAAATCTTGGAATTTTGAAATCTTGAAAAAAAAAGAAGACAGTCTTTCGCACATTCAGGTATGAGGCTAAGCGCAAAAAATAAGTCTTAACTACTGAATTATTAATAACTTTTAAAATATTTACTAACCTTCTTTTCCCTTCGCAAATTCCTTAAGAACACTATACAATTATACACCACGGAATGAAATATTAGAACAAGCTGTACACAGGCATGTGATACGAAACACTCTCCGCAATGTTTAAAACTCAGTACTGTCGTTCTTGCGAACATCTTATTATATTCCTGGTTGCCTGTTTATCTGACTCCGCCTCCAATAAAAAAACTAGGTGTCCATCTTGCATTATGATGCCGTGATGTACTTAATCCACGTCAACCGCTAAAGTGGGTGGGCTCTCGCAACCAACTCTTCAATTCTGTACTACGGGTTCGTTTTGCGAGACAAACCGTGGTTTTGGTTTGGCTGCCCAATGCAAAAAACATCTGGTTCCTTTGTCAAAAAACCTTCTGTCGTTTTTTTATTCTTTCCCCGCTTCGCGTGAAGTGCGTGCTATCCTATGTCTCATTGTTGTGAGGCAGTTTCCTTAATCTCCTTGGTCCTTATCTTTCTAGGTACTCGACATCTGAGAGGCTTAATCCTTTTTCATCGGCTACCATCTGGCAACACACATTCATGTGCGTGTCACGAGCCTTTTGACACTACGTGCTATTGTGTCGCAAGCTGTTGCCAGTCGTATTGTTTAAACAGAGGATGTGAAGACTTCTCTCTATTTCCATGCTGGGCGTCTCCCAAAGTAAACAATACTCGTCTAATGTGGCCAGGTGTGTTTACCAAGATTCTATCGAGGCCATGTTGGTTCCGAAAGTAAGTGCAAGGTGGGGAAATAAATCAAAGGCATGTTAAGTTACACTAACTTGTAAGCCGTGATTTAGAAAGATTACTTTAACTATGATAAAAGGGCAAAATGAAAGAGAAATAAAATAAGAAAGATGTTGGAAAAGATACAGAGTGACAAACACAGACCTACTATACAACACTGATTATGAACGTAACTTGTAAATTGTTTAATTATGAATTCAATTCCTTCTGATTATGAACTTAACTGATAGATTACTTAATTATGGACCTGCCTTGCACATTATTATATCACCATCATCATTTTTGAGCTCCTTAATGAGCATAGAGCCACTACTGCAGCAGGTGCTGCAGGATGTCTGCACCAATTAGTCACATGCTCTTCCGTTACTATATAATGTACCTAATTTGCAGATGATACAATAATAGACATAACTCGAACCACGGTGTATTGTGAGGGTCTTATGAACAAAATCAAGATAGTGCTAAATGGTGGCCATACTCTCTGATTACGTCACGTCATGCACGCTATAAAAGAATGACCCAGAACAAGGAAAATGAGCGGCAGACATTGCAGACTAGATTCTAATTTGCGGATTACGAAGACTCAATGCATTGTTTCTTTATCCGTCAGCTTCCAATGGATCATAGGTCAACAACAACACATGCCAGTTCCTTTTATTGCGTGCTATCAGCGTGTAGCTTCTTCGTGTCGTCCTGGTCATTTTCAAATCGTTCTCCAGTTCTCTTCTTTGTGAGCTTTTTTTCTGATCTACTTTTCTTAACCTGGGGATATCAGAACACAGACAACCTAGTTAAGCCATTGTTGCGCACAGATTCTTTTGTGTGGTAGTCTGTGACGCACAGATTACTGTTGGTAGGCATACAAATGTAAAGTATAACTATTTGTCTGATGAAAAGTATTTTATTTAAGAATCAATGATCCTTAGTCTAAGGGACAGAACCCTGATTGATCGATGTTATATTCGGTTATATGGGTTATCTGTTCTTGTGTCTCAATCTGGCGTATGAATACTAGATTTACATCATTTTTCGTCTGTTATGGCTAGAAACAGATTGGTCTTGCTTAAAATGTTGATGGCCCGAATTTATATTTATCCCTTGACTATTTAAGGTGATTCGGTCCTATATCTTTGTATCTTTGTATTTCTATGTCGGACTATTTTGTGAGCTGAACTCTGGAGTGAAAGGCTTTTCTGCTCATGCGTCGATTTTGGGTGTGTGGACAGAGGAGGCTGCTGTCATGTCGTCGCTGCTATGGGCTGGTTCGACTAGAATGTCTGAAGATTGATCTCTGTGATTTATTCTAGGAAGGAGATTGTTTCTCTGTATGACTGTAGTATCAGAGATTCTCCTAATGTTGATTATTAACGCCAAGGAATGGCGTGCATTATTCGCTAGTGTGTGTTTTCCTAAAGCCAGATAAAACCAAAACCTTTTTTGCCGAACTTTCTTGCAAAGCCTAGATGAGAGACGTATTATCGTATATCTAGGATTGTTGACTATAGATGAAGATGACGTGTTATCTAGCAGCACTAGATTACTTGATGTATCCAGCCTTATTGATAGCAGATATGTAAAGAAGCCCAATGAGGACATTTACATATGAATAACGAAGTAATTCTGCTTCATAATTTTTCATCCTGGGTGAGCGAAGCTCACGGAGGAGAGCCATTTTGGATTCCCGCCATTGTAAGCGGATCATTGTCGGAGAACAGAAAAGGTCTTATTATCTGATGATGGTACAGAGATCTACATATTATGAAAACCCACTACTGTGGTTTAACATTGTTGCTATAAACATTTGATGAATTTACGGCTTGAGAAACTTAGCCAGGAGAAGGTTCTGACAGTGAACCATTGTTGAGGATTATGTATCCACCTTAACTGACGCGATTAGTCAGTTGAAGCATGAGACGATAGACAACCAGAATATTGAGTGCTTGCTTACTATCGTTCCATTATATTTACATGCCACATAAATGTACATCTGATATTGTCACCCATTTTTCAAGTATACGATGATCTTTTGCCAACCTGTTCAAGTGACTGTAGTCGTGATGTCGAAGTGTACGTCCATTATTAAATGTATGAAACGTCATCAGTGGTCTGCCCTTTATTGACTTCAAGTTATGATTGAGTGAGTGACCTGTCAACCTAACAGAACTATACACCCATTCGCGTTATTTTCATCTACACTCTCACTCTATGTCAACACGGTCCTTTGTCAGCGCTCCAACACTTGACGTACAAGGTGACCTAACTACTTAACACTGTGTCGGGAAGAGTTGACCATTCATAACCTTATGAAAGCAGTATCATCAAACATCACAACAAAAGAAGCCTTTATCAATGTGGTGTCCAAAAACGCTTTATCGGCCATCTATAGGTTTCCTTAGTGTATGTTCTTTCCATTGCCAACGCCAATACCAATGATCCCTCAGTTATCTCTGAGTCTGAATGTGGTCTGTTAATTAATTATGACGTAGCGGGAATGTGTGGTCAGTGGCTCCATAATCTCTGAGTGTGCGTGAGAGGTATATCTTGCCAGCAATATAAACTGAGCTGGAGAGACGGTCCGTGACATCAAAATAAGGATGCAAAAGGCAAGAGGAGCTGTCATTGCATTGAGAAATTTGTGGACATCAAAAGAAATCAAGTTTAATGCACAAAATCAACATCTTCAACTCAAATGTCATGTCAGTCCTATTGTATGGCTCTGAAACATAGAGAAAAACAAAAACAACGACCAAAAAGTTAGACTTTTATAAATGGGTGCTTGCTTAGAGTAGAAAGATTGAAAAGGTACGACTAAGAAACCAACTCTGAACCGATGACAAGAACCAAATAAGCGCTAGTGGAACAATCGTTGAGAAACAGGTGCTGGAGATGGACAGGACGCACACTGGAGAAAAATGTTGATAGAATTGCCAGGCAGTCCTGAAATCCCCAGGTTTAGAGAAGCACAAGGACACCCAAAAATGCATTACGATGAAAACTGGAGACATAAATGAAAATAGTGAGGAAGGCTAGGCTGAGGTAATAACATAAACAATTCATATAGAAGATGTAGCGCTAAAGAAAGAAAAGCTAAGAGATTCCGCCTTTGGACAATGACAGGCACTCATGCAACAAACAGACAGACAAGCAATCAGAACCACGTACAGGCAGAGAGAGATAGCTTGGTAGAACTACTGATAGACAAGAGACAGCGACACAAACGGGTACAGATATACATACCGAGACAGTGAACTAAATAATTACATCTCCAAAGCAGTGTTTCCCAAGCATACAATACTCGCTTCTCCTAAGAAAGTGTATTCTTCCCGGCGTACCCCTCTCCAGTGCCGGCTGAATGGTTATATGTTCCCTAGGCGAGATTTTTAAAATTGCGCCCCAGTTGTATTCTGTACCGTTCATCCGCTTATTTATCCATCGTCCTGCCTACCAACAAGCTTACATATTCACACCCATTCATCCGCCTATTTATCCATCGCCCTGCCTACCAACAAGCTTACATATTCACACTCATTCATCCGCCTATTTATCCATCGCCCTGCCTACCAACAAGCTTACATATTCACAGTAAATAAATATTAGACAAACATAAAGGTATGTTTTCAGGCACTCGTATGAAATAAAGAAGGAGAACACTAGACAACAGAAAAACAACAGACATGAGTGGCTTACCCAGGATTCGAACCCCGGACCTTCCGTACGACAACACCGCTTAGCTATACAAGCGAATCACACTATCCTCCCGGCCAGCTAGGCATCCCCAAAAAAGATGCTTTACTGACCGGTCATTATTGCGAAACACAAGACAACACCGGAAGTTTACAATGGGCAGCTTAGCCTTATTAATGTCGCAATCAATTCTGTCGTTCCCCTGTTATACAATATATGTCAGTCCACACAAGACAAAGACCTTGATACTGCGTCTAGTAAATGATAGAAGACTTAAGAACAGTAGTATAGAACAGAGGATAGGTTTCTGGTATTGTATAAACATTTATAACATATATAAATAATATTTATTTACTGTTTACAGGCCTCGGGTTTCCCTTCCTTACATATTCACATCCATTCATCCGCCTATTTATCCATCACCCTGCCTATCAACAAGCTTACATATTCACACTCATTCATCCGCCTATTTATCCATCGCCCTGCCTACCAACAAGCTTACATATTCACACCCATTCATCCGCCTATTTATCCATCGCCCTGCCTAGCAACAAGCTTACATATTCACGCCCATTCATCCGCCTATTTATTAATCGCCCTGCCTACCAACAAGCTTGCATATTCCCACCCATTCATCCGTCTATTCGTTCATCTATAATGTTTATCTGCTTGCTGAACATTATTATGATTTATTGTATCATGTGATAATAACAGTACAGTGCACGAATACTACATGGAACATTATCATACAATAAACTATTATCGTCCTCCATTCCTCCGCTTCCGGGGCCCCCTCTTGCCTTGGTCAACAAACTCTCTGGCATGGAAGGAGTTACAGTGTTCCATTTACTACGCTGAAAGAAATAGCTAATAGGGATCACAGCAACAACAGGAGTAGATTTTTTAGAAGAAATCATTTTTTTAATATGTGCTTACTATTAGATCAATTATTTAGATCATGTTATTTCTTTATTTTGAAATAATTTTTAGCTTATTTACATTTTTTTAAAAATATTTTTTTGTAAACACTAGGAAAAAAAATACATTTAGTTGGAATGCACCCCTATGACCTCTGCGCCTTTGGCGATCGACTAGGTTCGCCTAATGGACGGGCTGGCTCTGCCCCTGTCCTATATTATACCTCGTATATTAATTTATTGTTCTGTGCTTTTAACATATAAAAGTATGATAAAGTAAAATTTAAAAAAAAAAAAAAAAATTCTACCGCGCACATCTTGAAACCGCTTCACGATCACGCCTACCAGACTTTGGGAAAACACTGCTGTAAATGATTGTCAAACTTACCGCTTAATTGTACCCTCGATGTCATTCGCGCCATCATAAGCAGTAAGAATTTTCACCAGTTCAGAGTTCGTCTTCAATGGAAATTCTTGCCCTGTCAAGGTAAAGAAATACTTCCACTTTGGATACCTCCACAGCTCTTCCATGCACAGAAGCTCCGGTTCTAACACGCTAAACCAGCCCCACTGAACGTCTATCCTTTTGCTAGTCAAAAACACATTAGGGAAGCACTTGGCGATGCCGGCTACGGCTCTATAGAAGACGTCTGTTGACTTCACGTCCACGTGAATACAGTAATAATTCTGTGGGCGGTATATAGCCTTTAACAGCCTTTCCACCATCTCCACCTCTTTGAATACAAGCATAGAGAAAGCCAAGGGAAAATCTTCCTCCTCCTTGGTGAGAGGTGAGAGAATATATCCTCGCGTAGATACGAACGCTGTACAATCAGCAGTTAAATTAAGATAATCTAAGTCACTTATAGGCGAAGACACATTTGTAGCTATTTTCTTAGCTTTATCTATTTCACTTGTTGAGTCATTATACAAAGCCAGACAGTCAACATGTTTCACCTTATTCATGATAGCTATATTTTTCAGGACTTCATCGTCGTCTGCATGAGGAATGGTTTTATAATCCAGCAGAAGTCTGTCCTTACTTGTAGTCTGTGTGAAGTATGTTAATGTCGAATTCTGAAGTAATGATGTAGTCGATGATGCATTAATTCGAAATACCACATATCTTATAGACACCATTTGTATCACCGCCAACTGGGATATGTGATAAATCACGAAGATGGTTTCGGCAACAATTATGAGTGTTGCTAGACAACGAAATGTTGTGCTTTTCCCCATCTTTCGCCTGAATCGCTTGAGGAATTCTGTGAAGAAGGTATAGTGTGTAAGTCATCAACGTTTTCTTCTTTAAGCTATATATTCAAAAAGGTATAGTGTATAAGGTCATCAACGTTTTCTTCTTTAAGTTATATATGCAAAGAGGTATAGTGTGTAAGTCAACAGTGTTTTCTTCTTTAAAATTGTTTGTGCAAGAAGGTATTTTGTGTAAGTCGTCAACGTTTTCTTCTTTAAGTTATCTGTGCAAGAACGTATAGTGTGTAAGTCATCAACATTTCCTTCTTTAAGTTATCTGTGCAAGAATGTATTGTGTGTAAATTATCAACGCTTTCTTCTTTAAGTTGTATGTGCAAGAAGGTATAGTTTGTAAGTCGATGGTTTTTTCTGCTTTAAAGTTATCTGTGCAAGTAGGTATAGTGTGTAAGCATCAACGTTTTCTTCTTTAAGTTTCTGTGCAAGAAGGTATAGTGTTTAAGTCGATAGTGTTTTTTACTTTAAAGTTATCTCTGCAAGAAAGTACAGTGTGTAAGTCGATAATGTTTTCTTCTTTAAAGTTATCTGTACATGAAGGTACAGTGTGTAAGTCATAAACCTGTTCTTCTTTCGCTTATCTGTGCAAGAAGGCATACTTTAATATGTCATTTGCGTTTTCGACGTTTTTTGTTTGAATTTACAAGTGCATTTAAGCAAGCATCTGTGTTAATATGACTGTTGTTTGTTTAGTTATCTACTTGTTCAAAACCTACACTCTGTCCTGTACTTACTGTTCTTAGTCTTCCTATCATTTACTAGACACAATATTAAGGTCTTTGTCTTGTGTGGTCTGACCTATACTGTATAATAGGGGAACAACAGAAGTGATTGCGTCATTAATAGGCTGGACTGCACATGTTAAATTTCCGGTGTTATGTGTTGCGGGTCGCACTAATGACCCATCATCGAAGCATCATTTTTGGTGATGCCTAGATGGCAGGGAGGATAGTGTGATTCGCTTGCATAGCTGGGCGGGGTTGTCGCATGGAAGGTCCTGGGTTCGAGTCCTGGGTAAGCCACTCACGTCTGTTGTTTTTCTGTTGTCTAGTTTTCTACTTCATTATTTCTTACGCGTGCCTGAAAACATACCTTTATGTTTGTCTAATATTTATTTACGTTCAACTGGACTCGCGGCACTACACGTAGTTGGAATCAGCGTTGCCACTCTGAATTTAGAAGGAAAAAAAATCTAGATATCGGCGACTTGGGCTATTTTTAGCGACCTTGGGCAATTTTTGTGCTATTTAAGGCGATTTTGTCCGATTTTAGACAAAATCTAGTTGGGGGTTCTTCAACTAATGAAGGAAAATTACACCTACAAGATACCAAAAAAACCTAGATATAGGTGTATCCACCTAGGAGTGGCAACGGTGATTGTAATGTTTATTTTCAGGAAGTTGATAAGCTTCTGTCACATCGAAAGACGCAAAGATATCGTTTTGAGTTTTTCAGGTTTTCAAAAGTTGTTAACATGGTCCATTATCGTGACCCCGCCTCTTCCCGTTTATGACTGCTTCCTCGGTGTGACCCAGGTCGATAGTCTTGGCGAACAGTAACATCATGTGTGATAAATGTGCCCTATATCGGCTTGACCCAGTTATTCCCTACTTTATCTGTTTAATATATGGCAGCTGCTGTGTTAGCTTACGAGATAGTATCCCTGGTTTTTTTTTGTTTTTTTTAAAATATTAATAGTCCCTGTTAAAAAAAAAAAAGTCTCGTAAAACGTGCACCAACTCCAGCACTTTGCTACAAATGTAAAATCTGGATACTGAATGCAGAACATGTATGCAATCAAGGCTGGATTAACCATTAAACAAAATGAGCATGTGCGTAGGGCACCAAGGGAAGGGGGCACCACAGAGTTTTTACCCTAGCTATTATGCCCTTATCTCTCAATTCTTTCACTGCCACATTTGACTTCAGTCGAATTTTTTTGAAATTGTCGTTATTGGCCGTGTTTCCCTAGTTATAGGTAAATAATTTGCTTATATTGCTTACTGCTATATAGTGTTAAATAACATTTTTTTAAACTATTCTTCCGGAGGATGCGCGTGCCTTTTATATAGGGAAATATACCGATCGATAACGGAGGATGCGCGTGTCTTTTATATAAGGAAAAATATTAGATCAATAATGGCGGCTGTGGTTAGGGGAGATAAGTAGGTAGGTTGTATTGTGATGTTATTTTAAGTGTTGTGTATGACTCAGCAGTGTGTTGTTGTGTTTCTTTATTCAGGTGTTACAACATTTATACAATAAATACAATATATATATACATATATACAACATACATACAATATATATTTTACAACATGTAGACACCATTTATACAATTGCCAAGGATTTTTTTACTTTTGTAATAAATATATTTAATGATCTCTTTTAAAAGAATACGAAATGTCAATCTAAATCTCTAGTGTCAAGCGCTTTGTAGCTCTTTTCTTCTGCTTCGGTGGTGGTGGTTGTAGATTAAAGACATCATTATCGTCCGTGTGATTGTCCATGGGATATTCGTTGATAACAACTGGAGCTGTTGTAGTGGTACAAGTGGGACTGGGGTTGTTACAAGTATAGTGAGTACATCTAAAAAGTGTGTTTGTCTGGTGTTTTATGTGTAGGTATTGATGAGAAGAGTATAGGGGTGAGAAAAAAAAAACCATGTAAGAGAGAATACAAATGTACACGAAGTGAGACAAAATTTTTTAATTTATATAATAAGGGGGTGTAGAGGTAGTCAGTCGGCGAGGTTAGTCTGGTTGACATTGTTGTCGTCCCTCTCGACGATGAATATAACGTATAAGGGTTCTCCTTACGACTTCTATGAAGTGGTGACATTATCGGAGTCAACTATTCTTTTTATGTAAAAATATGACTGGGAATTTCCGTTGTTGGGTGAGTACATCTAAAAGTCTAGCTTATTTTGATGTTTATTGAGCCCCTTAGTACATTTTCCCACCCTGCGCTTGTTGTGTAGTGAGAACCTTCAAAAAAGTGTGTTTGTCTAGCTTATTGTGATGTTTATTGAGCCCCTTAGTACTTGCTTTATCATGCTTGGTAGGTTTTACTACATAAAGATATCATCACCCTACCTTCGTATTCTAGTTTTAAACAAACCGGGGGTTCTCTTCTCGTATAATTTCCTAGCCTGGCATTTCCGACGAACGATGCGGGTTTTACCGCTAGTTATGAATCCGGATCGATGGTCGGGGCAGACTTCGCGAGGAGACCATTCAACGTATACTTTATAAAATTCCGTTAGCATAGAGGGTCGAACCAAACAAGGTCCGGTCTGATAAATGAAAGCTGATTTTAGTCTTTACTCTGGCAAGGTCTGGTTATCTTCTTGGCGCGAGTGAATTGTCACAGTGTTCTACTCTGGTTGAAGTGTCAGGTTATATAGGAAAGTCTTGTAGGTGGTAAATGTAAAAACTAATGGCAGGCATCGATTCGACATAATACTTTGTGTTAGGTCTGTTGTGAAGTGCATAGTTAAGAACGTCACTGCCATGCAAACATGCCACAAACTCATCAAAGTCCTTTCTGTTATTATTCAGTGGGGGTGTAGAGGTGGTCAGCCGGCGAGGTTAGTCTGGTTGATATTGTTGTCGTCCAACGCGACGATGAATATAACGTATAAGGGTTACCTCGCCACAGCTATTACAACGACTAATCGTTTTACACTTTGAACTTAGCCAAAAGGCCGAGAAGCGATAACAAATTTTCTGCTGCAGTTCCATGATTTCTCCTTAATATCGTAAGATTTCACAGTGAAGTAATATTTAACAGATTAAAAATATTTTAATTGCTAAAAGTTAAAGCGGGGAAAAACTTAATAATTATTGTAAATTTATAAACAGCCAAATATGTTTAATACGGCTGTGACACATATCTATTTGTAGTTTAAAGAAAGTTTCTTTAAAACGTACGGTTATCAAAATTACAAGTATGCCTAATTAATGCCCCTAGCAACATTAGTTAAACAATTATTTCCACTTTAATATTAGGGACGTTAAAATAATAAATTGTTATTTTCATAGTTAGCTTTCTTTGAACACACGAAGCGTTCTTAATGTTACAAGGGAAAACGTTCTTTGCTATTTCAAAATATTACAGCTTTCCCTCTAATTTACAGGCTCCAAACGATTTAACAGACAGTATGTATATATATATATATATATATATATATATATATATATATATATATATATATATATATATATATATATATATATATATATATATATAGTATACAGTATATATATATTTATACATATAGGCCTATTACAAAAATATTAATTTATAAAGGGTCCAGTTATATCAAGCTCGAAGCAATTCTACGATCCAGCCTGGAAATTTCTGCGTGTTACTGCAGAGGTCATATCTCCCAAATATGGAATGAAAACAGCCGATTTTCTCTCTTCAATATTTAAAAATAGCTTCTTACATCTGCCCGGACTATTACAACATTTCCGCTCAGGTGTGTCCGACTGATAAGTGCGTGTCTGTAATCTGTCCACAGACGGATAATTTATCGCCCGGCACGCCTTGGGTAAACCCAACGCTCGGTCGCTGACCGGCCCATCTGGGTTCATGACGAATTATCACTGAGAGGAGTGTAAGATTATTTGAAAGTACAAAATATCTGCTTGATAGCACAGAAAGAAAAGGGGCGACCACGGAAATTTAGTACATTAAATAAATGTAACTAAGTATTTGTTCCAGTTATCAAACGGTTATCTACTTTTTTGTCCTGCAATTTCCAAACTTTAGTGAAAACTTTTCTTCCAATCAGCAAAGATGGTCCCAAAATTTTCTCCAAGTCCTGCTCAAATGTTCCAACCTGTAGGTAAATATCTATTAACCTGTTTTTAATTTTGTTATTTTTCACGCGCCTAATATTTCTTTGAATATTTATTGCATGTGTCAAATGTTTCTTACAATTGTCAAATATTTCTTCAAACGGTTTTTCCAGTTGTAAAATATTTATGCACATGTTCTTTTCTAGTTGTCAAATATTTCTTCAAATGTTTTTCCAGTTGTCAAATATTTTTTCACATGTTTTTCCATTTGTCAAATATTTCTTCAAACGTTTTTTTCAAGTTGTAAAATATTTCTTCAAATGTTTTTTCTAGTTGTCAAATATTTCTTCAAATGTTTTTTCCAGTTGTCAAATATTTTTTCAAACACTTTTTCAAGTTGTAAAATATTGCCTTACATGTTTTTTCTAGTTGTCACATATTTCTTCAAATGTTTTTTCCAGTTGTCAAATATTTCTTCAATGTTTTTCTAGTTGTCAAATATTTCTTCAAATGGTTTTGCAGCTGTCAAATATTTCTTCAAACGTTTCTTGCATGTGTCAAATGTTTCTTACAGTTGTCAAATATTTCTAACAGTTGTCAAATATTTCTTAGAGTTGTCAAATATTTCTTCAAATGTTTTTCCAGTTGTCAAATATTTCTTCAAACGTTTCTTCCAGTTGTTAAATATTTCTTCAAACGAATTTTCTAGTTGTCAAATATTTCTTCAAATGCTTTTTCCATTTGTCAAATATTTCTTCAAATGTTTTTTCCAGTTGTCAAATATTTCTTCAAATGTTTTTCCAGTTGTCAAATATTTCTTCAAACGTTTTTTCAAGTTGTAAAATATGTCTTCAAATGTTTTTTTCTAGTTGTCAAATAATTCTTCAAATGTTTTTTTCCAGTTGTCAAATATTTATTCAAATGTTTTTTTCCAGTTGACAAATATTTCTTCAAACTTGTTTTTTTCAAGTTGTCAAATATTTCTTCAAATGTTTTTTATCTAGTTGACAACTATTTCTTCAGATATTTCTTTAAATATTTCTTCAAATGTTTCTTCCAGTTGTCAAGTATTTCATTAAATAATTCATGTATTTGTCAAATATTTCTTAACATGTTTCTTGACGTTGTCAAATATTTTATAAAATATTTATTCAACTCGTTCTTGCAGTTGCCAAATATTTCTTCAAATATTTCTTGCACTTATCAAAAATTTTCTTAAAATATTTATTGTTATTTCTTCAAATAGTTCTTGCAGTTGTCACATATTTTATCAAATAACTAATCCGGTTGCCAATATTTCTAGCAGCTTTCAAATACTTCATTAAATATTTGTTCATTAAATATTTTTTCCTGTTGTCAGTACTTGACAATTCAAATAAGTCT
Source organism: Oreohelix idahoensis (assembly GCA_024509875.1). NCBI lineage: Eukaryota > Metazoa > Mollusca > Gastropoda > Stylommatophora > Oreohelicidae > Oreohelix > Oreohelix idahoensis. Next base: position 161,315 of record JAMPIV010000697.1, read on the forward strand.
TGCAGCAGTCAAAAATTTCTTCCAGTTGTCAAACATTTCTCGTAATTGCCAAATATTTCTTCAAATATTTCTTCTAGTTGCCAAACAGTTTTTTTCAAATATTTCTTCTAGTTGCCAAACATTTCTTAAAATATTTCTTCTAATCGCCAAACATTTCTTCAAATATTTCTTCTAGTCACCAAACGTTCCTTCAAATATTTGTTCCAGTTGCCAAATGTTTCTTCGGATATTTTTTCTAGTTGCCAATTATTTCTTCAAATATTTCTTATAGCTGCCACATATTTTTGTCGAATATTTTTTCCATTTTCACATATTTCTCAAAATTATGTTCTGAGGTTAACAAATATTTCTTGACACGTTTTCTCTATCAATCTAATTTTTCTCCATGTGCTACATTCTTTCACCAAACGTTACCCAAACATTACATCCATTAATAAAATATTTAATCAAATCTCTCTTCCTATCCTCAAACTGTACCCAGACATTTCTTCAAACCATCAAACAAATTCAAAATCGGGTTAAAGGTTATTGAAGTATTCGGTGAGCTTCTTTTATAGTCGTGTATTCATGGTTTGGCCATGTCTGCAGAATGGGAGAAGATCGGCTACCACGACAAGCATGGGAAACAAAGAGCCAGGGATCCATACCTCCAGGATGACCCAGAGTCCGCTGGGAGGACAACATTAGACAATCTTTGAATGACCGAGGACTAGAATGGAACCAGGCCAGGAAGAAGACAGCTGATAGAATGGTCTGGCGAAACCTCTAACCTCAATAGAATGGCAACTAAGTAGTAAAAAATATAAAGATCTAAATTTTAGAAGAAATATTTGCAGTGACTGGAAGAAATATTCGATGTGGCAGCTATAAGAAATATTTGAAGGAACGTTTGGTGACTAGAAGAAATATTTGAAGAAATGTTTGGCGGCTAGAAGAATTATTTTAAGAAATGTTTGGCAACTAGAAGAAATATTTGAAAAAAATGTTTGGCAACTAGAAAAAATATTTGAAGAAATATTTGGCAATTACGAGAAATGTTTGACAACTGGAAGAAATTTTTGACAGCTGCAAGCCTTATTTGAACTGTCAAATACTGACAACAGGAATAAATATTTAATGAAGTATTTGACAGCTGCTAGAAATATTGGCAACCAGATTAGTCATTTGAAAAAATATGTGACAACTGCAAGAACTATTTGAAGAAATATTTGGCAATTACGAGAAATGTTTAAATCTGGAAGAAATGTTTGACAGCTGCAAGAGTTATTTGAATTGTCAAGTACTTACTTACTTACTTACTTAGTCGTTCCCCTTCTACCGTGAGGTGTAGAGGTTTGGAAGAGAGAGCGCCAGATTATTCCATCAGCTGTCCTCCTCCCGGCCCGGCTCCACTCCAGCCCTCGGTCCCCCAAAGATTGTCTAATGCTGTCCCCCAGCGGACCCCGGGCCGTCCTGGAGGTCTGGATCCCTGGCTCTTTGTTTCCCATGCCTGTCGTGGCAGCGGATCCCCTCCCACTCTGCAGACATGGCCAAACTATCCCAGTCGGGACTGTTCTATTTGGGTCTGCAGCGGGTGGGATTTTAGGCCTTGACGTATCGTCTGGTTGCGGACCATGTCTCTTCTTGTTACTTCAACCACCCTCCTCAGACACCTCATCCCCGAGGTCTGGATCTGGTCCCTGTGGGCCGTAGTCACCGCCCACGACTCGCATCCATACGCCAAGACTGGGACATAGGTGGAGCGGTATACAGCCATCTTCGCCCTCCTACCAACCTCTCTCCCGCCGAGGAATCCTCGATTTATGGCCCGACAAAGTCTCCCAGCCGCCGCCTCTCGAGTTGCCAATTCTTCCCCGATGCCCCCCTTTCGGTCTACAACAGCTCCGAGACATTTAAAGTGGCCGACCCGCTCCAGGACCCGTTCTCCCAACTTAATCCGACGTCTTCTTTCCTCTCGTGATATCACCATGTACCTTGTCTTAGAGCTGCCTATGACCATCCCTCTCCTCTCCAGCTCCCCCCCCCCCTCCAGATCCGCATGTTGGATTGGAGATGTGTCTCTGATTTAGCAATCAGGACAACATCATCAGCAAATGCTAGCTCTGAAATACAGACCCGTCTCATCTTCCAGTACCCCACTGAATACCCTCTTGCTCTCGCCCTACATGACTTGACGACATCAACCATGAGGAGCACGAAAAGACAAGGTGACAGGATATCGTCTTGTCCCACACCAGTGGTGGTCCTGAACTCCCCTGACCTATAGCTCGCTGTCCTCACACAATTACTGCAAGACTTGCAGAAGCTCTGCATAGCATGAATCAGAGGCGCTGGAATGCCCCCCCCCCCTTTTGCCAAACAGTCCCAAAGTTTGTTCCAGGGGACCCTGTCAAACGCCTTCTCCAGATCTATAAAACAAAGATGGATCTCACTCTTGTACTCAAGGGCCTTTTCACTCAGCTGCCCGAGTGCGAAGACCAGGTCCCGAGCCCCTCGGTTTGCTTGGAATCCGCACTGGGCCTCATCCAACCGTGGACCAGCCAGGCATCGGAGCCTCAGCCCCAGTACTCCAGAGCAGATTCCACCAGGGACACCAAGAAGGGACACGCCTCCGTGGTCCCCACACCGTCGACTGTCACCCCTTTTGAAAATCGGTGTCATGATGGCAATCTCCCAATCCCCTGGTATGGCCCCGTTGCACCACGCTGCCTGTAGGACCCTAGGAGCAATAGGTCACCCGATGCTCCCATGTACCCAACCATCTCCGGTGTTACACCATCATGCCCCGCCGCTCCGCCCATCTTGACCCTCTCCAGTGCTGCCTTCAGTTCCTCCCTCTCTATGTCATCTTCATCACCATTTGTATCCTCTTCTGCGCCAGTGGCCATCACCTCTGACGCTTGACCCTGCTCACCACCAAGGAGCTCCGAGAAACACTCCCTCCATCCCTCCATTACTTCCTTCGCGGCAGTAAGCAATTTGCCTTGCTTGTCCTTTATAAATTTAAGAAGGCATTGTTTTTCCTTCCTCGTGTTCTTTAGGGTCTTATAGAACAACTTCTGGTTTTCTTGCGCATCCTTTTCTAGCTTTTCTCCAAATTCTTCCCAGGACTTCTGTTTTGCTGCAAGCACATTGTTCTTTGCTTCTGTTCTGAGTATCACATATTCTCTATATTTCTCTATTTGTCCTGCTGTGTTTTTAGCTCCTAAATATTGTTTCCATGCCATTTTCTTCTCTCTTATTTTCTCTTTGACTTCTTCTGTCCACCAAGGTGTCCTCTTTCTCTTGTTCCCAAGTCGGACTTCAACACATGCTTCTGCAGCAGCTGTCTTTATGATGTCCTTGAATTTAAGCCAGAGGGTTTCCAAGTCATCAGGTTGTTCTTCTGTGTTTCTCACCGCTGTAGCAATAAGCCCTTGATATCTGGTCTAAACTTCTGGCTCTTTCAGCTTGTAGGTCTTCATGCTCATTTCTTCCGTTCGTTTACTTGGTTTCTTGCGTGGTGCTGGGCACTTCCTAGGCTGAGCAACACTTTCAGTTGTTCTTTTGATTGTAAGCAGGTAGTGATCAATTCCAATCTCTGGCCTCCTCCAGACTCTAGCATCCCGGACATATTTGAATGAGCTCCTCCCAACAATGGCATAGTCGATCACTGATTTCTCATTCTTTGTTGGTTCACACCTAGTGTATGCATGTATGCGCTTATGGGGGAACTTTGTGTTGGTAATGATCAGATTCTGCTCACTGCAGAATCTGAGGAGTCGCTTTCCATTGTCATTGAGAGTTTCTTCTCCATATCTTCCGATAACTCCACCCCATCTAGCATGGTCATTTCCAACTCTGGCATTGAAATCTCAGAGCATGATAATTTCATCTAGGCAGTCATCCACTGTCCTTTGAAGCAGCTCGAAGAATTCTTCCTTGACCTCTGCTCTCTCATCCTCATTTGGCCCATACACTATGACCAGGTTGACTATGGTTTCTTCTTCTTTTAGTTTTACAACCATAATGCACTCCGAGACAAAGTTCCATCCCTTGATACTATCTTTCTGGTTTTTGGTCACAATGCAACCCACGCCACCTTTAGCTCTTTCAGATGTGGGTACACCACTGTATAGCAGAGTGTTGCCATCGAGATCCATGACTCCTTGTCCTTTTTTCTTTGTTTCGGTAATAGCCAGGATTTCTAGTTTTGCTTTCCTCATCTCTTCCATCAGCTCCTCTTCTTTCCCATTTATACTTCTTGTGTTCCAAGTTCCATAAGTCGTATTTCGTAGTCCGTTCCAGTTCGTCGCCTTTAGAATCAGTCCGGCTTTCTCTCTTATATTACTTGTAATCATAGTTTAAGACAAACAGGTGATTGGCCTGTTGTGCCTTTGCATGGTGGAGGAGCTGCATCCTTACGGCCTCCATGCAGGCCGCCCTCCTCCTTTTTCATCCAGGCTTGGGACCGGCATAGGCAGAGTTGTCAAGTATTGACAACAGGAAAAAATATTTAAGTGAAAAAATATTTAATGAAAAGTTTTGAAAACTGCAAGAAATATTTAAAGAAATATTTAAAGAAGTATTTGACAGCTGCAAGAAATATTGGCAACCGGATTTGTTATTTGATGAAATATGTGACAACTGCAAGAACTATTTGAAGAAATATTTGGCAACTGCAAGAAACATTCGAAGAAATATTTAATAACTGCAAGAAACATTTTACAATAAATATTTTAAGAAAATTTTTGATAAGTGCAAGAAATATTTGAAGAAATATTTGGCAACTGCAAGAACGAGTTGAATAAATATTTTATAAAATATTTGACAACGTCATGAAACATGTTAAGAAATATTTGACAAATACATGAATTATTTAATGAAATACTTGACAACTGGAAGAAACATTTGAAGAAATATTTAAAGAAATATCTGAAGAAATAGTTGTCAACTAGATAAAAAACATTTGAAGAAATATTTGACAACTTGAAAAAAAAAAAAAAAAAAAAAACTTTTGAAGAAATATTTGCCAACTGGAAAAAACATTTGAAGAAATATTTGACAACAGGAAAAAACATTTGAAGAAATATTTGACAACTAAAAAAAACATTTGAAGAAATATTTTACAACTAGAAGATACGTTTGAAGAAATATTTGACAACTGGAAGAAACGTTTGAAGAAATATTTGACAACTGGAAAAACATTTGATGAAATATTTGACAACTAGAAGATACGTTTGAAGAAATATTTGACAACTTGAAGAAACATTTGAAGAAATATTTGACAACTAGAAAAAAAAAACATTTGAAGAAATAATTTACAACTTGAAAAAACGTTTAAAGAAAAATTTGACAATTGGATAAAAACATTTGAAGAAATATTTGACAACTGTAAGAAATATTTGACAACTGTTAGAAATATTTGACAACTGTAAGAAACATTTGACACATGCAAGAAACGTTTGAAGAAATATTTGGCAACTGCAAAACCATTTGAAGAATTATTTGACAACTAGATAAACGTTTGAAGAAATATTTGACAACTATAAAAACATTTGAAGAAATATTTGACAACTAGAAAAAACATTTGAAGAAATATTTTACAACTTGAAAAAACGTTTGAAGAAATATTTGACAACTGGAAAAAACATTTGAAGAAATATTTTACAACTTGAAAAAAACATTTGAAGAAATATTTTACAACTTGAAAAAAACATTTGAAGAAATATTTGACAACTGAAAAAAAACATTTGAAGAAATATTTTTCAACTTGAAAAAACGATTGAAGAAATATTTGACAGCTGGAAAAAACATGTGATGAAATATTTGACAACTAGAAGATACGTTTGAAAAAATACTTGACAACCTGGAAGAAACGTTTGAAAAAATATTTGGCAACTGGAAAAACATTTGAAGAAATATTTGACAACTATAAAAAAACATTTGAAGAAATATTTTACAACTTGAAAAAAAAAAACACTTAAAGAAATATTTGACAACTAGAAAAAAACATTTGAAGAAATATTTTATAACTTAAAAAAACGTTTGAAGAAATATTTGACAACTGGAAAATCATTTGAAGAAATATTTGATAACTGGAAAAAACATTTGAAGAAATATTTGGCAACTGGAAAAAGACATTTGCATTAATATTTGACAACTGTAAGAAATATTTGCCAACTGGGAGAAACATTTGAAGAAATATTTGACAACTGGAAAAAAACATTTGCATAAATATTTGACAACAGTTAGAAATATTTGACAACTGTAAGAAACATTTGACACATGCAAGAAACATTTGAAGAAATATTTGACAACTGGAAAAACATTTGAAGAAATATTTGACAACTAGAAAAAGACATTTGCATAAATATTTTACAACTGGAAAAACCGTTTGAAGAAATATTTGACAACTGTAAGAAACATATGACACATGCAAGAAATATTCAAAGAAATATTTCGCACGTGCAAAAATAACAAAATTAAAAACAGGTTAATAGATATTTACCTACAGGTTGGAACATTGAGCAGGACTGGGAGATAATTTTGGAACCATCTTTGCTGAATGGAAGAAAGCTTTTCACTAAAGTTTGGAAATTGCAGGACAAAAAAGTAGATAACCGTTTGATAACAAATACTTAGTTACATTTATTTAATGTACTAAATTTCCGTGGTCGCCCCTTTTCTTTCTGTGCTATCAAGCAGATATTTTGTACTTTCAAATCCTCTTACACTCCTCTCAGTGATAATTCGTCATGAACCCAGATGGGCCGGTCAGCGACCGAGCGTTGGGTTTACCTAAGCCGTGCCGGGCGATAAATTACACGTCTGTGGACAGATTACAGACAAGCACTTATCAGTCGGACACACCTGAGCGGAAATGTTGTAATAGTCCGGGCAGATGTAAGAAGCTATTTTTAAATATTGAAGAGAGAAAATCGGCTGTTTTCATTCCATATTTGGGAGATATGACCTCTGCAATAACACGCAGAAATTTCCAGGCTGGATCGTAGAATTGCTTCTAACTTGATATAACTGGACCCTTTATAAATTAATATTTTTGTAATAGGCCTATAGGTACATATATATATATATATATATATATATATATATATATATATATATATATATATATATATATATATATATATATATATATATATATATATATATATATATATATATATATATATATATATATATATATATATATATATAAAATAATAATAATAATAATAATAATAAATTCTTTAAGCACCAAACACGGCGCATAAGGCAGAAACCTGTGCTCTCCAGGCTGTTGTTTTGCATTCGTAGGACATGACCGATATATGACCATCGTCTTTTCCTTATATAGTCGGAGACATATTTCTGCCTAGAGTCTTCTCTTATTTGTCGATTAGTCTTGAATTCTTTCCAACTGATGTTCATGAGTTTTCTAAGACATTTGTTCTCGAATGTATTCAGCTTGTTCTCCAATGATTTTGTTATTTTCCAACTCTCACAGCCGTATGTTAACACTGAGATAACATTTGAATTAAACAGACGAAGCTTGGTATGTATATTCAATGATCGTAATTTCCAAATGTTAGATAATCTATTGAAGGCGCTAGCTGCCAAAGCAATTCTAGTATGGATTTCTCTTGTTGTGTCACCATCCTGAGTCATTTTACTGCCTAAATAATTGAAACTTTCAACTTTCTGTAGTTTTTCCCCGTTCAAGATGATATCAAAGGTCTCGTTAGAAAAGTTCATAGCTTTAGTTTTAGAGGCATTTATTTGGAGACCTATTTTAACCGAGAGATGACACAAATTATTTATTGCTTCTTGGGATTGTCTTGGTGTTGAACTTAAGAATGCTACATCATCTGCGAAATCCAGGTCCCCCAGGAATTTTCCATTTGTCCATTTTATACCCAATTGTTCATTGTGGGTAGAGTTTCTCATAACCCAATCAATAGCTATTCCAAAAAGTAGTGGTGACATAATACAGCCTTGTTTCACCCCTGTTTCTACTGTAAACCATTCTGTATTCCCTTTATTTGTTCTAACACAACATCTTGCATTGTCATATAGCGCTTTGATTATATTCACATATTTTGTTGGAAAACCATAGATTGTAAGTATCTTCCACAATGATGGGTGGTGTAGACTATCAAAGGCTTTTTGAAAATCGACGTAGGTGATAATAAGTGGCGATTGCCTTTCCACTGATTCTTCTATAATTGTTCTTAGTGTGAATATTTGATCAATACATGATCGTTTCGGCCTGAAACCCGCTTGTTCTTCTCTGATCTTTTCGTCAGCATGCAATATATATATATATCCATACCGTCTGTTAAATATTTAGAGCCTGTAAATTTGGGGGAAAGCTGTAATATTTTGAAATAGCAAAGAACGTTTTCCCTTGTAACATTAAGAACGCTTCGTGTGTTCAAAGAAAGCTAACTATGAAAATAACAATTTATTATTTTAACGTCCCTAATATTAAAGTGGAAATAATTGTATAACCAATGTTGCACGGGGCATTAATTAGATATAATTGTAATTTTAATAACCGTACGTCCTAAAGAAACTTTCTTTAAACTACAAATAGATATGTGTCACAGCCGTATTAAACATATTTGGCTGTTTATAAATTTACAATAATTATTAGGTTTTTCCCCGCTTTAACTTTTAGCAATTAAAATATTTTTAATCTGTTAAATATTACTTCACTGTGAAATCTTACGATATTAAGGAGAAGGCATGGAACTGCAGCAGAAAATTTGTTATCGCTTCTCGGCCTTTTGGCTAAGCTCAAAGTGTAAAACGATTAGTCGTTGTAATAGCTGTGGCGAGGTAACCCTTATACGTTATATTCATCGTCGCGTTGGACGACAACAATATCAACCAGACTAACCTCGCCGGCTGACCACCTCTACACCCCCACTGATTAATAACAGAAAGGACTTTGATGAGTTTGTGGCATGTTTGCATGGCAGTGACGTTCTTAACTATGCATTTCACAACAGATCTAACACAAAGTATTATGTCGAATCGATGCCTGCCACTAGTTTTTACATTTAACACCTACAAGACTTTCCTATATAACCTGACACTTCAACCAGAGTAGAACACTGTGACAATTAACTCGCGCCAAGAAGACAACCAGACCTTGCCAGAGTAAAGACTAAAATCAGCTTTCATTTATCAGACCGGACCTTGTTTGGTTCGATTCTCTATGCTAACGGAATTTTATAAAGTATACGATCAATGGTCTCCTCGCGAAGTCTGCCACGACCATCGATCCGGTTTCATAACTAGCAGTAAAACGCGCATCGTTTGTCAGAACTGCCAGGCTAGGAAATTATACAAGAAGAGAACCCCCGGTTTGTTTAAAACTAGAATACGAAGGTAGGGTGATGATATCTTTATGTAGTAAAACCTACCACTGTTTCGGCTAGCATGATAAATCTAGTACTAAGTGGCTCAATAAACATCACAATAAGCTAGACAAACACACTTTTTGGAAGTTCTCACTACACAACAAGCGCAGGGTGGGAAAAATGTACTAAGGGGCTCAATAAACATCACAATAAGCTAGACTTTTAGATGTACTCACCCAACAACGGAAATTCCCAGTCATATTTTTACATAAAAAGAATAGTTGACTCCGATAATGTCACCACTTCATAGACGTCGCAAGAAGAACCCTTATACATTATATTCATCGTCGAGAGGGACGACAACAATGTCAACCAGACTAACCTCGCCGACTGACTACCTCAACACCCCCCCCCACCCCCCCACCCCCTTATTATATAAATAAAAATATAAAAACAAAAATTTTGTCTCACTTTGTGTACATTTGTATTCTTTCTTACATGGTTTTTTTTCTCTCACCCCTATACTCTTCTCATCAATACCTACACACAAAACACCAGACAAACACACTTTTTAGATGTACTCACTATACTTGTAACAACCCCAGTCCCACTTGTACCACTACAACAACTCCAGTTGTTATCAACCAATATTCCATAGACAATCACCCGGACGATAATGATGTCTTTAATCTACAACCACCACCACCGAAGCAGAAGAAAAGAGCTACAAAGCGCTTGACACTGGAGATTTAGATTGACATTTCGTATTCCTTTAAAAGAGATCATTAAATATATTTATTACAAACGTAAAAAAATCCTTGGCAATTGTATAAATGGTGTCTACATGTTGTAAAATATATATTGTATGTATGTTGTATATATGTATATATATATATTGTATATATTGTATAAATGTTGTAACACCTGAATAAAGAAACACAACAACACACTGCAGAGTCATACACAACACTTAAAACAACATCACAATACAACCTACCTACTTATCTCCCCTAACCCCCGCCGCCATTATTGATCTAATATTTTTCCTTATATAAAAGACACGCGCATCCTCCGTTATCGATCGGTATATTTCCCTATATAAAAGTCACGCGCATCCTCCGGAATACGACTCGAAACCGCCGCCCTACCTTACTACTAGGGACGTTACTAGAATTTGAAGTAAACTTGAAGGTATTTCCATGGCACATATACCCGTAGGGGAATGAAATTTTTGAAGTGTTAAGAGACTTCACTATATTAGGTCCAGACTTATGAAGTGGGTGTGATCGGTTCCCTTTTTCGCTGCATTTGCCTTCCCTAAATCAAGAGCAGAGAAAGACACCTATTAAGAGCTAGGTGAACTTGGTGTGGCCCACTATGCCACTCGTCGCTAAAGCAAAGGTAGCCTCATAGCTGATACTGCCGTAGGTGAGCGAAGTGTTAGAGACTTTCTATACCAAGTCCAGTTCTATGAGGTGGGTTAACCAGTTCCTTTTCTCGCTGCCTTTGCCTTTCCTAATTCAAGAGCACAGTGAGGTACCTATTTACAGCAGGGGTAGACTAGACGGTGGAACTAATGTGAATTGCTAACAAGAACCAGGCAAGTTTCAGTTGAAGAAAAAATGTGAAGAGGACGCTCGCGACGGATATATCACACATTAACGAAACGTTTTGATAGCATTACACGGTTGTCCTTGTTCTCGAATTCCTATGGTGAGAAAGGAAGAGGAACACCAACGAAGACATCCAGAGAACTGGAGACATACACAAAATGGATGATCGAACTTTGACCTGAGTGAACTGGACAGGAAAACTTAGCAAATGTTTATTGAAGTTACAGTTAAGTGGTTTGGTCATCTCATGGAGTTGGAGTCCGAAAAATTACCACTACGCGCCTACAACGGTAGATGATCTGGTTTCAGACCACGGGGAAGACCAACAGGCAGATGGTGTGGCCGTACAGCGGATGATGTTAGTGTTGATGGTACTTGTCGTATAGTGGGACTCGTCTCACTACCCGACAGTAGGCAGCTAGGTGTTGATGATTGTCACATATGTATGTAAATAGTGCAGCAGTGTCCCGTCCACCTTGCTTTCCCATCTTAGGTTTATAACACTGGTATACACACATTTTGGTGTAATACCGACAGTTCTTTATACCGACAATCCTGTCTGCTGATACCGTCAGTGTTGTTGATTGGAACCACTAATACAATTGTAATCGTTTGATACACTGGGTATCGTTTGCAGTTGGATGTATTTATGGTGAAGAAGGTGAGTGTGTTTTGGGACAGTCACTCACAGTAGCGTACACACCGAGTCATGGAATGGTGTAACGTCTGATGATTTTTAACCATGGTTTATTACAATTATAACATCACGTAGATCTAGACGAATACAGTTACATCGAAATATGAATCTTCATACTGCAGTTAACACACCATACGGCCCATACACATCCTGGCCTACAAAATCTCTACTCTTCACATCAGTGCATAAAGACTGCATCTACGGCAGTTATATAATAATCAAGGCCTACAAAATCTCTACTCTTCACATCAGTGCACAAAGCCTGCATCTACGGCAGCTATATAATAATCAAGGCCTACAAAATCTCTATTCTTCACATCAGTGCACAAAGACTGCATCTACGGCAGTTATATAATAATCAAGGCCTACAAAATCTCTACTCTTCACATCAGTGCACAAAGACTGCATCTACGGCAGTTATATAATAATCAAGGCCTACACAAATCATGTCCTCCCAAAATCTTCGCTAAACATCTTCCTCATCCACATATAGCGAAAAAACTCGTCGACATCTTATCTTCTGCACTACGTAGGCATCCATACATAAAAACGCATCAGGGCTGACAACCTCAGTCAAAAACCCCGCACACACTGATCCCACGGGAACACACTCCGTTCACACAGTCACGAGAATCTACTGTTCTCTTCACACCGCTCTCAATCATACCTGCGGACACTAGCCGCGAGAGCTATTCACCCATCACTCAAAAACAGTTCAGAAACAGTACATTATGACCAGAGTTCACCCGCTATCTGACATACTGTTTTCACGAAACTAAGAGGATATATTTTTAAACAAATGCACTACTAATCTGCAAGCAAGTACTCTAACCCAAAATTCACTCTACTCAACAAGTATTTTTCAAGATCACCTCCCTTTCATCACATCTGCACTCATCATGGTGCCTTAAATTTTATAGCTGTTCTTGGGTAATTTTGGGTTGCTGATTCCAAAAATGTAATCAGATTTTATCTATCAGCTCTAGTTTTTGAGATAACTAATAATGACCATATTAGTAGGGCAATTGTTATGTACAATCCTAGAGTTATGTGCTGTCAGTGGCATTTTGACTTTAGTCTGCATTCATATTATATGTAATTACTGTGCATATATTACCAAAAATGTAATAAAACTTTATCACTAGCACTTGTTTAGTCAACACGCAAAAAGGATCTTTTCGAGGACTTCCTGGAATGTGATATGCCCGGACAGTCACGCTTAAGGGTCCAACAGTAATCTGCCATCATGTGGGCATCCCAAAGGCCCTGGTATCTCTCTTCCGTTGTTTTTATATCTTGGTGAAATCTTTCACCTTGCTCCTCACTAAAGTCGCCAAGATTCTCCGGAAATAAATGTAAATGGTTATGGAGGTAGTGCAATTTTATGCTCATGTTGCATCCAAGTTCACAAAAACTCGACAGCATGTTTCCAACTAATTCAGAATAAGTGTCTGCTTTAAAGTTATCCAGAAAGTGTTGCACAACTAAAACAAATGATGACCAGGCGGTGGACTCTGTTTTGTTCATGGAATCAATAAAATTTGGATCGTTTATTAACTTTCTAATTTGAGGTCCATAAAAAATTCCAGCTTTAAGTTTGTCTATGCTCAATTCTGGAAACTTTCTGCATAAGTAATTAAAACAGGTACCATCTTTGTTCAGTGCCTTAACAAATTGCTTCATCAAGCCAAGCTTTATATGTAATGGTGGCAGTAGAACTCTTTTTCGATCAATGAGAGGCTTATTGACAATATTTTTTCTCCAACTTTAAATTCATCCGTCAACGGCCACTGTTTCTTTGTCCAAGTGCATATCTTTTGCCCTGCTATCCAATTGTAGCGGTCAGTTTGCTGAGCCTCTCCATGTAAAGTGCCTGATTAAAAACTGGGGACATTATTTTGTATTTCCTAGTCTAAGGGCATTAATCCAGCTTTTTGTTGGGATGATTGTTGACAGGGTAGTGATCTCACTTGTCTGTTATGTCTGTTGTCTGTTTTGAAAACCGATGTCAGTTTTGCCTGATATGGTTTCAAACCGTCTACTTTGAGCGATGCTCAAAAGGTTGCGTCTCAGTGCGCATGCGTGACTTGTGGCGCGATCTTGAGGAAGCCATTACCGACTAGAGTAGCGGGCTGTGTTTAAGAGAGTCAAGATGTCTCTTGATAAGTCCTCTGTGGTTCGACAAGATGTCGTATATTATTTAATGTGTATTCTCAGCGCCTGGGAGGCGATGTGAGTGTGGTTATATTTATTCTGAAGGGACAGAAGGTAATTGACTCTTTGAACTGTTTCCCTTATTAATAGAATCTTCATGACTCGTATTATCGATAGTTTATGATTCTTTCCCTGAGCGGGAAAACGTACCACCTACGTATCCTTGAAAGGAAGCTCTCTATGTATTCTGATTATGCACTAGGCTGGTGCATGCCCGAAGTATATATATATATTGTTTAGTATCCCGCATGGCGGCGATACTGATTATACAAGGTGGGATTCCCCTGTTTGATGAAGAATCACCCGGAGGCCATTTGAACCGTAAGTCCGCCATTTTTGCACGGCCGGTCGGAGTCATCTAATGTCTGACTTACTAATGTCAAAGTGGAGTTTGTTTAAACTCACATATGGGATATATCTCCCCTGAAGCTGATGATTGAGAACATTGTACGAGATCAGCTTTACTAGATTCATACATAGCTGGATGATAACTATATTAATATATCATGACCTGTTCAATGACTGTTGATATTAATGTCGGCATACCTGCCGCTTATGGCGTAAATAAAGCCCTGTAAACGTCAGAGATGTTCCACCACTCTATGAATTGCTACATGTCTAGATATAGAGTGTGATGTCCATTTTGATGCCTACTTTCTACTTCCACGAACTTTCAACACGCATTCGCAAAAAAAAAACACATTGAGATTCACTCAAGACAACACATTAAGACAAGCTATACGAATGCCAGCATTGTTGCGTCCAACCAAGGACTGTACCGCTCATGTCAGCCTGTATTGAGCTGATTCATATTTATACTGCTACTGGTCATTCGTGTACATTCTACATTTAATATTTACATTGGCCAAGCTGTACCTTCGCTGTTTATGTCACGCATCAACACATACAGCGACGGTCAGGACTGTTTACCTATGCACACTTAAAAGGCGGCTCGTTCACATTACTACTGGCCTACAAACACGCCTTAACATTTATAAAATTGCATTTAACACCCACAAACATATAAAGCATGGATATTTGGTGAATCCCATTTGCTGGCCAAGCAAGAACTTCATCATTTTAAGATCTACACAAACCATCGAGTTATGTTCTAAATATTTCAATTTTTCCAGAACTGTGCTTATTGTAGCATACACCTCCTTCATTGTAGTAGAATGAGCAATTGGAATTGAGCCATATTTGTTACCATTGTGTAAGAGAACACCCTTCAAACTTCTTTCAGAGCTGTCAATGAAAAGTCGCCACTCATCTGGTGTATAACTTACACCCATTTTGTTAACAAGACCTCTTACATTAGTACAAAACACAAGGTTGTTTTCTTTACAAAAGAATGGAATAAAACCTTGCTCTCTGCTGCGATAAAATGTAACCTTTGTTTCAGCAGTCAGTAATTTTTTTTCTTTCAATCTTGAAGCCAAAAGTTCTGAAGATTCATTGGAGAGATATAGATCTCGGATTAGATCATTTAGTTCAAGCTGGTCGAAGCGTTGAGAATCTGAAAAATCATCTTCGAAATCCCTATCACTGTCACTTGTCGTTCCACATGCCACTGCTGTCTCATCTTCTAGCAGGGAATCCGAAATCTGACTGAAAGTTGGAATTGGTATGTCATCTCCGTGTGGAACAGGTCGCCTAGCAGAATCTAAATCTGGATATTTTCACTTTTTGTGATTTTTTCCATTAATTCCCTTAATATTCACAACACAGAAATAACAGTCATCATAGTGGTTCTTGGGCTCTCTCCAAACCATTGGAATTCCAAATTTTAAACATTTTCTTTTCCCACAAGTCCACTGTCGCAGGTGTTCAACACATGTTTTGCAAACAATATGAGGAGCCAAAGACTTGTCCTGGTCACCTAGTTTTACTTTAAAGTAAGCAAAGTATGCCTTTTTCACAAAAACAGTAATATGCTTCCTATGTTCTTCTTTGAAAGTGTACTCTCCACAAATATAACAAAATAAATGCGGTGAAAGAAAACATGCTCTTCTTGAAGATGATGCCATTCTCTGGTAGAAGTGTAATAAAATAAGTAGCATACTAACATGCATGCAGTGGCTTAAAATCTAAAAAATGCAATTCTGGGAAGATTCTTGGAAAACTGAAACTGAGAGTAAATAAGCAGTTTTCTTTTGTAAAGGACTAGACAGCAATAGTTTTTTTTACATAGCCTTATATAGAAAATATTGTAATAATACAGGGTGACCCCCCAAAAAAACGAACCCGCGCGCACACAATTAGTGCGCGCGCAGGCCTGGTTTTTTTTTTGGGGTCACCCTGTATTAATGAAATACAAAAATGTCTGTATCTCAAAAACTAGAGCTGCTACAGACACGTAAATGTGATATTTGGATTGAGCAGGCCTCATTTATGTACAATCAAGAGTAAAATGTTTGGCACCAAAAAAAAATTTTTTTTGTAGGGCTGTGTAATCTTTGCGACGAAAAAACATGCCATTCGCTGACGAAATTCACTAACTGTAGACTCACCTTTGAAGCTACGCCTATTTTTTTCTCCTTGCACGAGCTGCGAGTTTGTTTACATACGTTTGAAACTGTCACTCATTCAGGTGAGCGTAGAACGCTTGTCTAACAGAAGTCCTCACGCCAGCGGAGCAGTCATTATTACGATGACTGGCAGATTGCACGTGCCCAAAACACGTGGAAGGTAAACAGCTTTGAAGTTCTCTACAAGGGGAAGCGAATCCTGTGATGTTGTACACACAGGGAGACAATCGCTGATATCAGAAGCCTTTGTTGTCGATGGCAACGTCGAACAGAGGGACCGGAGAATTCTTTATCTCGGGAACGTAGCTTCTTGATTTCCCGGGCAAGGACGAAGGCGCGATTTCTCGCACCCGTTAGTGAAATAACAGCTTTTCCGTATATATACTCCGTCCTTCCAAAGTCAGTTTATCTAGTCGCTTCAGAATTTTTGGAAATATCTAGCTCGCCATTCTAGAGCCATTGTAACAAGTGGATTATTAGATTCCGTGGAGATTGTTTCATTTTTCTGATTTGCGGTAATATATATTAGCATTTAAGTGATTTAATGTGTTAAGTTCCTCATTATAATTCACTTGGATTTTCTATGTGTTAATTGACTAGCGTATTAAATAATATATAGCTATTTTTTTCAGCTGTAAGGAAAATTTAATAACTCGCTATCGCCCAGAAAGAGATGGTTTAATTGACTAATAAATACACTGGGCGACTGACTATTGACGGAATATAAATTTACTTCAAATTCATTACGTGTAATTGTGTAAGTGACTAGTGTAATATCATGTGGCGAAACAAATAGCTAGTAATGACAAGCGATATTTGTAAAGTAGTCATAATTAAATTATCACTGATATTGTGCGCTGAGAGTTTACCGGGGGCGGGAAGGGGAAAAGGCACATACCTTAAAACCCAACCCGTAAACAAGTGAGCGAAGCGTGATAAGATAGGCTAAGACCTGTGTGCTTTTAATTTAATTAAATGACAGAGTTGATAAGAGATCTTACCGTGCGCGTGATAGAATAGGATATTGATATTGTGATTAAATGTTTTGTTTTCTCCTAAATTTGGTACTGATCACAAACCAGCTTGCCAGCGGTCTGGGCCTAAGTCTAAATACTTCTTCTTTTCTTCTTTGATCCTTAGCCGCCGACCGTCAAAGCAGTCAGTGGCCATCACGCCTAGTGGCGTCTTGTAGAGCAACAACAAACTTATTCCACTTTGCTCGGTCGGTGGCCATCCTTCGTACAGTGCCCCAACTCTGGTTCATTCTTTGCATCTCAGCCTCCACAGTCCTCCGCCAGGTTGTTTTTGGTCGGCCTCTCTTTCGTTTTCCTTCAGGGGTCCAAAGCATAGCTGTTCTTGTGATGGGATCGGGGTCTCTTCTGAGGACATGGCCAACCCAGCTCCAGCGTCTGCCAGCTATGATGGTGTGCATGTCCTCTTGCTTGCTCCGAGTAAGCAGATCTTGGTTGGTGATGGTATTCGGCCAAAAGATTCGGTGAATTTTTCTTAGGCATGTTGTGTGAAAAGAGGACAATTTCGACATTTCCTTCTCTGTAACTCTCCAGCATTCCGCACCATAGAGAAGCACAGAAAGCACACAGCTCTGATACAATCTTACTTTTGTGCTTGTGCTATATTGAGAGGACTTCCAGATGTTGTTTAGGCTAAAAAAGGCCGTTCTTGCCTTATTCATTCTGATGTTGATGTCTTTGCCTGCCCCGCCGTCCGGTGTGACCATGCATCTTAGGTATGTGAAGGTGTATGTATGTACCAGTTGCTGATTCCTTACTGACATGGGCCCAGGGTTGCTCACACTGAATGTCATGACCTCTGACTTCTTTAAATTGATGTTCAAGCCCACCTGCTGGCTAAACTTATTAAGTCTGTCCGTTTTTTCCTGGATGTGTTGATGTGAATGTGCTAGTAGTGCAATGTCATCTGCATATTCCAGATCTTCCAATGTAGAAAATGTAGTCCATCATATTCCTCTTGGACTGCCCTCTGTTGTCTAACGCATCACCCACTCTATGACCGATAAAAATAGAGTGGTTGATAAGGGGCATCCCTGTCGTACTCCTATCCTCACCTCAAAGGCCAGGTTGCCCTGCCCAACACCACACGTAAAGCCGGCATAGAGGCCTTTTATGATTGACACTATGCAGCTTGGAATTCCATAAGCCCTCAGTATTTTCCATAAACTGTCCCTATGTATGCTGTCAAAAGCCTTTTCAAAATCAACGAAATTAATGTACAGCTGTCTTTGCCATTCTGAGCACTGCTCTATAATGTTCCTGAGAGTGAATATATGATCTACACATCTTCTGTTCTTTCTAAATCCTGCTTGTTCTTTCCTCAGTTTGTGGTCTACTGCTTTTGAAATTCTCTGTATAATTATCCTGCCTAGTATTTTGCTGGGAACTGAGAGAAGAGTGATTCCTCTCCAATTATTGTAGTCTGCAAGATTTCACTTCTTGGGCAATTTGACAATTATTCCTTTGTTCCACTCTGATGGTGTTGTCCCCGTTTTCCAGACTTGTGCAAATAGTGGTTCTAATAGTTCTGCTGCTAGCTCAGGGTCTGTCTTAAATAGCTCTGCATTTAAGTTATCATGGCCCGGAGCTTTTCCGTTCTTTAACCCTTTGATTGCTGTGATGATTTCTTCTTTTCGTGGAATGTCTGTATTTACATCTAGATCGTTTTCAGCCTCAGGAACATTCAATTGTGTCTTTGGTGGTTCCTTATTCAGAGTTTCTCTGAAGTGCTCTGCCCATCTTGTTTCTTGTCCCTCTGCTATCGTGATGAGATTTCCTTGCTTATCTCTTACTAATGTAATATTGTTTGCACCTCGTTTTCCGCTGATGAATTTAGTTATTTTGTATACTGTGCTTTGTTCATTTCTCAGTGCTGCCTCTTCTGCCTGTCTTGCAAGATCGTCTAGGGAATTCCTTTTGTTGGCTCGGGTTTGGCGTTTAACTTCCTTGTCCAGCTGACTGTACTGTTCGCTATATAGTTGCTTTAACCTGGGGTACTTCGCTTCTGTTTTCTTTCTTTTTCTTTCCTTTCTCGGTGTTATGGTGTTTAATGTTTCTGGTGTTATCCAGTCTTGCTTCTTCCTTTCCTGGAATCCCAAGCATGATTTGCTGCTTTCCTTATATACTGTTGAAATGGTTTTGAATTTCTGGTCTATATCATCAGTCAATGTCTTTTCCTGACTTTTGGCAAATTGATATCGTTTCTTTATGTCAGCCGCAAAAGCTTTTCTGGTAAGGAGGTCCTTCAATTTGCTGATGTCAAATCTTTTCTATGTAGTTACAGTTGGTCCAGCCCTTCTTAGTTTCACTTTCAGTTTTGCTACTACTAAATGGTGATCACTTCCTACATCTGCACTTCTTCCTTCCTTCACATCTTGTAATGCATGTCTCCATCTACTGTTAATCATGTTGTGGTCTATCTGGTTTCTGTCCCGACCATTTGGTGATTCCCATGTTAATTTGTGAATTTCTTTATGTGGGAAAAGTGTTCCTCCAATGACCAGGTTGTTAATACTACAGAAACTTATTAATTTATCCCCATTTTCGTTTGCTGTTCCGTTGCCGCATTTCCCGCTTATTCTTTCATTATATGTATTGTGTGTACCAACTTTTGCATTGAGGTCTCCCATTACTATAATAAGATCATATCTAGGTGTGTCTTCCATTTCTTTCTGCAGTTGTTGATAGAATTTATCCTTGACCTCTTCATCGCTGTCATTCGTTGGTGCGTAGCATTATATTATTGTAGTATTGGTGAATCTACCTCTCAATCTTAATCTTATCAGTCTGTTGTTGATGGGTTTCCATTCCAGTAATGTTATTTCTATTCCTTTCTGTAAAATAATGGCTACACCTTCATTGTGCTTTCATCCTCTCTTCCAAAGTAAATTACTGTTTCTCCTGTTACTGTTTTAACTTTTCCTGCCCCTGTCCATCTGCTCTCCCTTATCCCTAGAATGTGTAACCTCTAGTTTCTCATTTCTGCCGTGGCCTGTTTTAGTTTACCCGTCTCATTCATTGTCCTGACATTCCAAAATCCTATTCTTGTATCATGTTTTGCGGTCAGGACGTCCGTTCTCATGTCAATGGCTTCCTTTCGGCGTTCACCACTGACAGTAATTATCAGAAAATTTCATCACAACACATAAAATAATTACATCGAGCATATACACATAGTTATAGAGTCAAGGGATTGCTACAAGAATGATAGACCCATTAGTATGATCCTTCCCCTCGATGTTTAGCCCACAGTCCTGTTAGAAGAAAAGATGATAGCCCCAAAGAGTCACGGATACATCTGCTGTAGTCTAATGATTTTCCTTTTTAAAGGTATGAACAGACTTTGATAGTAGTATGATCTATCCTAAAGAAAAAAATATACCTGCAGTAGCAACAATTTGCATAAATGGAATTACAAAGTGGGTGAATAAATAGTTATCATAAAACCTCACTCAGTCTACTTTCACTCGGTTCTTTCATCAGGGTACCCTGGCTCACGTTCTTACCTAATAGCTTGCTGGTGTTCGCCGTCTGGCGCACTGTATGACGCACCGTTTAAATCTGTCTATCTTTTGCTGAAGCGGATTTCCAGCTCTACAGATCGTGGTTTCATTCACGGGGTCCGGGGAGCGTCCACTTCATTCGATAGTTTTCTTTACAGATTTAAGTTAGTGTCACTTCACCCCGTTCAGGTAAGAATTAGTTTTTTAGCGGGCACACAGTGTCAGAATCACGAGGTTTCCCGTATTTAGGATGATGACTGGTTGGTAAATTCTTTCAATAGATAATTATTGTTCACACCCACAGTTCGTCAAAATGTTGGAAGGTTACTGTTTGTAATGTTTTACTTGCCACAAGGGCTGAAATGTACTTGAGGTTTTTCTCTGGAAGAGTTAAATCAGGCTCGATGGGCCCGTTATTTCATTTAATCGTTAAAGTTCTTGTAAAGTTTATACACCAAGTCTTTAAGGAAAATGTTTTAGTTCTTCACAGATATTTCTTGTGTATTCAAACGCTGGCAAAGTTGGGCACCCCAGTTTTCACTGAATAAAGAAAAACAACATATAAAATACTATACATACTATGTACTACGGTTATAACTTACATTATGAACTGCAAGCGTAGAGCTTGTCTTATCATTTAACACTCCCGTGAAATAAAATATTTAAAATCAGTCATCATGAATTAGAAATACATGGGTATTTCGTCAATACTCAATGATGAATCATTGCAGTTATAAGTTAGTTTAAAATATTCTCGACTGAGTATTTAGTAGCTAAATTAAATTCATTAAGCTGTATGAGTTTACTCTAGAAATCATAATGTATTCTGCTTTCCACTGACCCTTGTCGCTAGAGAATATAACCGACTTATAAATTATTCACTCTGCACAAAAAACCTAGGGAAATAAAATAGGCGATTAAACGCTTAATCACTCGCAAAATACTAGATATATTATATTTACCTCAACACAGAACTACAGGCGATCGCACAACTTAGAATTATACGCTGATATATATATATATATATTTGAAGTCTAGAAGCTCGGCAAATTGTCTAAACAAACTGATAAACTTCGCTATACAGCTTATTCTTTTCACGAGCAACCTGACTGCTGCGAATCTTGAGGACTGAATGAAATAAAGTTTAAAACTCTCGTTAATATCTTAAAACCCAGACAAAGGATGTGCGCTATTTCAAAACCCTCGTCTCCCCCTCTCGTAACACTTACGTTAAATCAGGCGACTGCCATAACATGAAAAGAGTGCGTCTTCGTACCTTCGTCTAACTATTCTCATTCCTGAGCAATGCATGAGCGCGCCGTTCACACCTACTGCTAAGAAACTGTTCGTAGCGCTATGTGTCAGATGGAAATGTAGACACATGTCTGCTATCCCATGTCTGACAGAATGCATTCTCACACTTTTACGTCGAGAATCTAGCCGAAGAGCGCCGTGTCATGAGAAAAATATAGACAACTGTCTGCTCACGTGTCTGACGAAAGCGAATTATCACACATCGTCGTCCTGCCCAGGGACTGACACCTTATGCAACAACTGCGCTCCTAGTTTGAGAAAAAGAAACGGTAAAGTCAGAATGGGAAAGTAAAATATTTCGCAAACGACCGAATGCGAAAAAAAACACAGGAAAAGGATAAGATAGCGATAATAAAGTAGAGGACACGGGTAGAAAAGAAAAGAATATAGAAAATTTATTGATCATAAATCTCTATGCAACACAGGGCTGTTTATTTGTATCAATAGTCACTTGTTCTACGCTGCCCTTAGCTACTGTCTATTGTATCTGTATCTAACACAACATACCTGTTCGTCTTGTAGTCTTGACAACTTTGTTAACACAATCTTGAACTGGCAACATTGTCTTTCTTGTCTTTATCTATCATGTATTAAAGGTGGCGTTTGAGCGTCTTGTTGGTTCGGCAAAACAATTTGATACAATACTGTGACCACAGTAACCAACCATCTTCAGTGGCTTGTTCGCCAGAAAATTGAACCATCAAAACATCGCTCGCCACTACACAATTTTAATACATAGCAAACTTGCTAACCTACGCTAAGCGCGTTTCAAATTCAGACTGCCTTAATCTTTTTTCCGATTTCACATTCCACCCCCTCGTTCTCTGCTAAAATGTGTTCACCCTCACAACACTTTCTCGTGCGTGTTTATTTTTTTATCGTTCACCAAAACCTTTCAAGGGACGTCATTTAAAGTCATCTCCCTTTGCTGATTAGACTCAAAACCCATACAATCTTCTTTAATCTCACTACCAAAACATTACCATGCAAATCAGTCCCACCATAATTTAAAACTCACATGAAATACCAAACCAAAACACCAGGCTACATTTCCCAAAAGGGGACCCACAGAGTTATCTCCCTTCCCTCAAAACACTCTTCTGCTCATTTCACTTCCCCTTAACAAAGACATAAAGTCTATCAACAACTCTATTTAACTTTCTTAAACCATTTTTCTGCACCCTCTCTCTCTCTCATTCTTAAAGTCCCAAGCCACCGGTCATAACGCAGAGACAATATCTAAGAAATTCTCCAACAACGCGGGCTTTCGGCAGCTAATGGTGACACGTAATAACCTAGGAAAGGCAAACTATCCACTATGCTTTGCAGCCAAACAGTAAACCGACAAACTAAAAAGTAAGTACGGTCATGAAGGTCAAAACAGGCTCTTTACGAGCGTGCACTCTGGATGCGGTTTTTACTAACTGCAAAGAGAATTACGGTTTTATCAAGTTTTTGACTGTTGTATGTATAATGTGCGTAATACAAGTGCATTCACATATAGCTTTATAGTTTCAAACGTATACCAGCTCTGCATCTACTTAAAGCGTTGATCCGAATGGGATATAAGTTCGTGACTTTCCACTATGAATATAAAGTAGGTTTATTTAACTCTTAGAGGACCAAAGGGCCATTTTTATTTTTTTTTTTTTTTGTGTGGCTGGTTGTCCTAGTTTTCATGGCAGGCATATTGGAACTAATTTTAATGTTATTTTTGTCACAATTTTATATTTGATTAATCCTCACTTAATTGCATTTACAGCTATGCATAAACAGTACCCTGCCATCAATGGTACCTATACCTTGTAGCGGTATGGCAGCTTGTGTACCCTGACAACTCCCAGAGCTATGCCAGAAGGAGTTTTACTCCTGGTAGGTTCAACCGAGCTGGACTGGTCTGCGTGGGTAGAGGTTAGACAAAAGCTAGTACCCTGGTCCTCCAGGTTAGGGGTTTTAGCGCAGGGCCGACACCCCTGTCTATGGAAAAAATTACACTTGTTACGGAAACGGCAACAAATGGCAAAACTTTGATGCAGGGCGGACAACCGGAGTCTCAGGCTCGTATAACTGTCAGTAGTGAAAGCCGAAGGGAAGCCATTGGCATGAAAACGGATGCCCCGACCGCTAACCATGAAACTATAATTGGATTTTGGAACGTCAGAACTATTAATGAGGCAGGAAAGCTGA
The DNA here is from genome assembly GCA_024509875.1 of Oreohelix idahoensis. Classification (NCBI taxonomy): domain Eukaryota; kingdom Metazoa; phylum Mollusca; class Gastropoda; order Stylommatophora; family Oreohelicidae; genus Oreohelix; species Oreohelix idahoensis. The sequence continues at coordinate 185,752 of JAMPIV010000697.1, forward strand.
TGCAGATCACAGCAGACATGAAGAACTACAATTTACATATCCTGGGAATAAGTGAGAGCAGATGGGTGGGATGGGGAGAATAAAAACAGCTACAGGGAAAACAGTACTTTACTCTGGTAGAGAGGATGGTCAGCACAACGAAGGTGCAGCCATTATCCTGAAGGAAGGAAAGGAAGGGTCTTTACTGGAATGGAAACCCATCAACAACAGACTCATAAGAAGAAGACTGAGAGGGAGTTCACCAACACCACAATTATACAATGCTATGCACCAACACACGACAGCGATGAAGAGGTCAAGGATGAGTTCTATCAACAGGTACAAACGGAAATGAAAACTGCACCTATGTACGATCTTATTATAGTAATGGGAGACCTCAATGCGAAAGTTGGAACACATAATACTTATAACGAAAGAGTAATGGGAAAATGCTGCAGTGGAACAGTAAATGAGAATGGGGACAAATTAATAAGCTTCTGCAGTATTAACAACCTGGTCATTGGAGGAACACTTTTTCCACATAAAGAAGTGCACACGTTAAAGTGGGAATCACCAAACGGACGCGACAGAAACTAGATAGATCACATAATGGTCAATGGCAGATGGAGACATGCATTACAAGACGTGAAAGTAAGAAGAGGCGCAGATGTGGGAAGTGATCATCACCTAGTAGTAGCAAGACTGAAGGTGACACTCAGAGCTGCTGGACCTGTTGCAGTCAAACAGAAAAGATATAACATCCCGAAACTTAAGGACCCCCTCACCAGAAAAGCTTTTGTGGTTGACGTTAGGAGACGATATCAGATTGCCAAAAGCAAAGAAAGAACAAAGACCGATGATGTCGACCAGAAATTCAACACCATCTCAACAATATACAAGGAAAGCAGCGAGTCATGCTTGGGGATCCAGGAAAGAAAGAACCAAGATTGGATAACACCAGAAACGCTAAACACCTTAGCGAAGAGAAAGGAAATGAAAAGAAAGAAAACAGAAGCTAAGTCTCCCAGGTTTAAGGAAATTTATAGTGAACATTTCAGTCAGCTTGACAAGGAAGTAAAACGTCAAACCCATGCTAACAAAAGGGCCTTTCTGGATGACCTTGCAATATAGGCAGTAAGAGGCAGTACTGAGAAATGAACAAAGCACAGTATATAAAATAACTAAAACTATCAGTGGAAAACGAGGTGCAAACAACATAACATTAGTAAGAGACAAGCATGGAAATCTCATAACCACAGTACAGGGGCAGGAAACAAGATGGGCAGAGCAATTCAGAGAAACACTGAATAAGGAACCACCAGATACTCAGCTGATTGTTCCTGAGGCTGAATGTGACCTAGACGTAAATACAGACATTCCACGAAGAGAAGAAATCATCACAGCTATCAAAGGGTTAAAAAATGGAAAAGCGTCTGGATACAACAATCTAAATGCTGAGTTATTCAAGGCAGACCCTGAACTAGCAGCAGAACTATTAGAACCACTATTTGCACAAGTCTGGGAAACTGAGACAACACCAACAGAGTGGAGTAAAGGAATAATTGTCAAATTCCCCAAGACGGGCGACTTGTAGACTGCAACAACTGGAGAGGAATTACTCTCCTCTCAGTTCCCAGTAAAATACTAGGCAGGATAATCTTCCAGAGAATTTCAAAAGCAGTTGACCTTAAACTGAGAAAAGAACAAGCGGGTTTTAGAAAGAACAGAAGATGTGCATATCATATATTCACCCTCAGGAACATTATACAGCAGTGTTCAAAATGGCAGAGACAACTATACATTAACTTTGTTGATTTTGAAAAGGCTTTTGACAGCATACACAGGGGCAGCTATGGAAAATACTGAGGGCTTATGGAATTCCCAACTGCATTGTTTCCATTATAAAAAGCCTCTATTATAACTTTACATGCAGTGTTGGATTGATTAATCTAACTTTCAAAGTGAAAACAGGAGTACGCCAGGGATGCCCCTTATCGACAACATTATTTTTGACAGCCATAGATTGTGTGATGCGCCAGACAACAGAGGGCAGTCCAAGAGGAATTAGATAGACAACGTTTTCTACACTAGAGACCTGGAATATGAAAATGACATTGCACTACTCGCACATACACATCAACACATCCAAGAAAAAACCGATTGTAGCGAGATTTGGTACCACTTGCTTCGTTTGTGAAAAAATGTGTAACGCGGCACACACACACACACACACAGCGCAGGGAACGCGACGGATCTTGCTTTGAAGTTTGAAGGAGGCGGAAAAATGTGAATTACATTTAGCCGGACGGTATTGAAGAATGAGGAAATAGCGAATATAGGAATGGCCGACTTTAAAAGTTTGCATTAACAGGGAAAAAAAATTTAAAGCTACAAGAGCAAGCCTGGTTGAAAGTTATTAAAACTATATTAATTCACAAGAGGAGATAGACTATGAAGGATATCCAAAAGGATATTATTCAAATATAAATAGTTTTTAAAATAATTAACAATTTTCATCGTCATCACATCTGCTAAAAGTTAGCAAAATATCTTTAAAAATTTATTATAACTACATACCTAAACGGATTTCATTAAAACTTGGATAGAATGAAAGCTTTATATGGGGAAAATGAAAGGATACCTAGGAAAGAAGGAAGGATATAAGTGTGTAGTGAAAAGAAGAGAAAACAAGTACAGAAAAAGCACAGATCGCCTCAAACCAGGAGATAAAACGAAATCTTATCGGACTTCAGACGGTGCTTTCTCGTACGGGAGAGACGCCCAAATATAAGGACAGAGCGGCTCGTTGAAAATCACACACACCAAATCCAGAAGCCAGAGTGAGAAACTGGAAGACAGTATCTGCAAGAAAAAATCTTTTTTCACGCTGCATGCAGGGCAGATTAACTTCAACCAATACAGCCTCACCGTGAGCTTATTAATCATAAGAGGGTATGTAAGTTTATTAAAGATATATGTATGACTAATATCCTTTCATTTCAGATTTTATTTACGATTTGATTGTATCAGACATAATACAAAGGGAATGACGCTAACCTGAGATAACCTCCACCGGCATTGTCAGGAAGCATAACCATTAATTGGTTAGCCAAATATATCATGGCTAGTTCTTGCCTGGAAGCTTACGATATACCAGCAAGTACATAAGTGACTTGGCATCCATAAGTGGAAGGCAAAGGTTATATCGTACCCATGTATCATAACATGTGATTTATTCATGTATTTTGTTAATTCTGCACAGTGGACAGTATCTTATCATGCTATCTCTGTAACATACTACCATGAATCATTCATTTGTGATAGGGTGGGCGAGATGATGATGATGATTATATTGTGATATGTTTGATCACTCTCTTTTCACACTCGCACTGACCCGAACAACAATAAAACTCTTGATTCTAGAGGCAGGGGCTGTATTTATTTTTACAACCCTATCAGTGACACTTAAACACACGAAGCAAACAAATAAACCAACGAACATAACACCAAACAAAACAAAACACCCAGCATATGCCTGATTGCTAATTGTGCTCAAGGCATTTACAGCTTGGCTCTGTGTGTCTTACTTCGTCTGTTCTCTCTGGGCGGCTGTGGCAAAGTAGGCCCGCTTGCCGGCCGCTATCTCTTTTATTAGCCCAGGTCGAACCACTCAATTTACTGCGCGCTAGGCGTATTGATTCGGCCGCATAAACAACACTCGCGATTATTTGCTTTAGAAGGGCCGAAAACAGAAATATACACAACTATTTCTAGAGCAAAAACACAATTCTACACCACAACTTAATTTTAAGGCATTATTATGGCCTTTTCATCAATCTTGAAGACTTTTTACATCTCAGCATGCTTCGCGCACTTCTAAAATACATGGGCGATAAATCTGCCCAAAAACAGGAAGGGGGCGGGCGTCTCCTTTTCGGTCCCATCACATATCTTCCTCATGATTTTGTTGTCGTCCCGACAACATCACTCCCTCTGGCGCTTCAGTTGTACCCTCTTAGATCGTCTCGGGGCAGGACCCTCTATCGGCTGCAGGGCATATCAGCCTGGTTCGGGCATTAGACCATGCACGTCCTCCCCAGGGTCTGTCTCATCTGGCAGAGCTGGTGCCTCAGGTAGGCCTAGTGTAGCATCTACCAGATTCGGAGAATCATCTTTGTCCTCACTTCGTCTCAGTTCGTGCGCCGCAACCCTCATCTTCAGATCTTCGTTGCCTGCTGGCCTTATCACATAAGGACCACCGCTTGCTTCTGGAATTGACGATACAATGAATTCGTCGTTGGACCACACGTCTTGTATTTTAGCCCTGTCAGTGTAGTGCACTCTTTTCCGCACTCTTTCCCCCACTCGCAATGGTGTGGGGCCTGGAAGCTGATTACTTCTCTCCCTCCTGTCAGCGGCCATTTTCTGCATTCTCTCTGCAGCTTTTTGGTGGGCTATGTGCAACCTCTCTAGGTGACCTTGCAGCCACTCATCAGTTGTCTCCGGTTCTTCATCTGGGCGCGTGCCTATCATGAAGTCTAGAGGAAGCTTTGGTTCTCTGCCGAAGAGGAGGTAGTATGGTGAGTACCCTGTCGAAGAATGGGGGGTGGAGTTGTAGACCATAACCACCTCCGCTAGATGCTCAGACCACCTTCGTTTCTGGTCGGCTGTCATGGGTCTCAGCAAATCATGCAACGTCTTGTTGAAGCGCTCGCACTGCCCGTTGCCTTTAGGATTGTAAGCTGTAGTGCGGCTCTTGTGGACTCCATATACCTTGCACAGCTCTGCGACTATCGCTGACTCGAAGTTCCGGCCTTGATCAGAGTGTGTCCTCTGAGGAGCTCCGAGATACTGGAACCACTTTTACACCAGGGCCTTGGTGACTGTTGTTGCTTTTTGGTCTCTTGTTGGTATAGCAATGGTGTACTTGCTGAACACATCCGTCAGCACTAATACATTCTCAAACCCTTTGGAATCCCGCTCTAGCAGTGTGAAATCCATTGCTACCACCTCAAGCGGTCTGGGTGCAATCAAGTTTCCCGATAGTCCATGAAACTTCAGTTGAGGTGCCTTGGCGACGTTACATCGGTTGCATCTGCGACAAAAGACGTCAAAATCAGCTGTGATGCCTACTCAGAAGCCCTACTTCTCAGCAACTGCAGCATGCGCTCTCTTCCCTGATGGCCCACCCTGTGAGCAGAGTCTAGTATCCGTGGTTTCATGGACTCAGGTATTACCAGTTGTTTCATGCTGGATCCATCTGATCCCTTTACTGTCCGGTATAACAACCCATCTGTCACTTCGAGCCGATTACTCTGATTAAGTAGTTTCCTTGCGGCCAAGGGGATCTTTCGAGCATCTTTTCCTGCAGGTCTGGTGCCATCCTTTACCATCTTCCTAACCATCGCTACCACATCATCAGCTCCCTGGAGATTTATCAATTCCTCACGCGAATAGGTGAGAAATGCTTGAGTGGTTGCTGGTGCTGTGGTTGATTCGGCCGGTACCCTTTCACTGATATCTTTCTGGCTTGTTGCTGTCATCAACCCTATCTCATATGGTATCTGGGTAAACTCTCCGATAACCTCAGCTGTTATGCCACTTATTGCAACATCTGCGTCATCCTCCAGTTCCTCGCCTGCGGTTTCAATAGGAAAACGGGACAAATAATCTGCATTTCCATTGGCTCTTGCTGCCCGATGTCGGATTGTGTAGTTAAACATCGCTATCTGGGCCATCCATCTCTGCTCTATAGCTCCCAGTTTAGCTTTCTCCCAGAAGGCCAGACCCCTATTGTCTGTAAATACCTCTACTTGTGATCCTAGCAGGTAACCTCTGAACTTCTCAGTCATGGCCCACTTAAGACCTAGCAGTTCCAGCCTCATACTGCTTTTTGAGTTTCTTTCAGAGGATCGAAGTGTGCGACTTGCATATGCCAAGACTTTCTTTGTTCCATCTTGCACTTGCGAGAGAATTGCTCCCAATCCTTCAAATGATGCATCTACCTCCAGGATAAATGGTAGCGAGAAGTTAGGGAACCCTAGTAGCGGTGTGGAGGTTAGTGCCTTTTTCAGTGTCTCAAAGGCTACAGCACACTCTTCTGTCCACAACTCTCCTATGGGTGACTTACTTCGTCTTTTAGTCTGCATGCCTTGATTGAGCGCAGCTACTAAATCATGTAGCGGTTTGGCTATCTTTGCAAAGCCCGGCACAAATCTGCGGTAGTAACTGGCCAATCCCAGGAATGACCGTAACTCAGTCTGGGAACGTGGTACATGGGCCTCTTGAACAGCCTTCACCTTGTCTTCCATAGCTCCTATTCCGTCTGCTGATATAGTATGCCCCAAGAATTCAATCGTCGTCCTAAACAGCTTACACTTTCCTCCATTCAACTTCAGCCCTAGCTGGCGTAGCTTAGAGAATACTTTCTTCAGTTGGCTCAAATGGTTAGTGAAGTCAGCAGAGTACACCAAAATGTCATCAAGGTATACTAGTATCAGCTGGAACACTAAATCATGCATACTGCTCTGCATTAATCGTTGAAAGGTGCTGGCCGAGTTGGCTAAGCCCATAGGCATCCTGGTGTATTCATAAAGTCCAAAAGGGGTAGTGAAGGCGGTTTTCTCTTGGTCTTTCTCATCCATTGCTACTTGATAGTAACCACTTGCCAGATCAAGCGATGAGAATATCTTTGCTCCTCCTAACGCATCCAGGTACTCATCTACTCGGGGTAGAGGGTATGCATCCCTCTTCGTCTTGCTGTTGAGTGCCCTGAAGTCTACGCAGAGTCTAAGCCGACCATCTTTCTTCCGGATCTAAACTATTGGGGAGGCCCAAGGACTGCAACTCTCCTTGATTATGTGTTTGTCAAGCAATCCTTGTAGGTGATCCTGTACCTCTTTATAGAAAGCAGGAGGTATTCTCCTGTAAGGCTGCTTAACTGGGGTGTCATCTGTTAATGGGATGGTGTGCTTTACCCTGTCCGTGTACCCTACATCTGTCTCATCTGTGGCAAAACGATCGGCATAGCGTCTCAACAATGCTCTTACTTCCTGCTCTTCAGTCTCACTGACCTCAAACCCGGTCAGGTCAATTGGGCACATCTCTTGCTCTGGATTCGTGTATGGTGGACTTGCTGACATTTCTACCTCTTGAGCTCCTACAACTCTGAAATATGTGCTATAGTCCACCCCAGCTTCTGTCAGTATTCCTACTTGTGTCCCGGGAGCTAAAAACAAGTCCTCATCTCCCAAATTTATGGCCTGAATATCACAGGACCCACTTCTAAGAACAGTCAATGTATGACTCATAATCAGCCCTCTGTGTTCTAAGTCTCTGTTTGGCTCAAAGAGAAAAGTACTTTCTGACTGGCCTCCTCTCCTGCATTTGACTGTTATGGCCCTGATCGATCGAGCAGGTATGTGGGTTTGCTTTCTCCCAGCTACCCATACTTTTATAGAGTCTGATTTCTGCGTCATCCCCTGATCCCTTGGAGGGTCCCATCTTAGTATGTTCTGTATGTTTGGGATTTCCACAAGGAAATTAGTACCTATGATCCCTGGTGTTTTCTTCTGGTTTCTAGATCCTTGTACTTCCTTGACAACATAAACCCCACAGTTTTTCACTACTGTGCACCCAACTTGTATGTCCACCACTAAGTGACCAATATATGGAATGGTGGCACCATTTGCTGCTGTCAGGCGCACCCATCTACCCTCATCCAAGGGGAACCCTCCAAACATCTCCCTGAAACATTGCTCTGTGATGGTAGACACCTGTGAACCTGTGTCAAACACACAATTTACCTCTTTCCCTTCCATCAGCACTACTCCTTCAGGCCGACCTCCTACCATCTTGATCCGGTTTTCTTGGTGCTCTCCCTTCACGTTTCTTTCTTCAAGCTCCTGGGGATTTGGTCCACTGCTGGTCGACATTTCCTGTGATGGTTGAATCTCTAACCTTCCTTCTGAGTGGCGGTCCTTCTGCCTGCGCTCCACTTTGTGTGATGCCCTAGCCGCAGAGTTACCAAACGGACAGCTCGCCACTAAATGTTGTGCTGACTTGCATTGGAAACATCTTCTAGGTAGAGGACCACATGGACACCTGGCAGCTATATGATTCCCAAAATCAGCGCAGTTATAGCACCTGATTCTCTGGCTGCCATTCCATAAATGACGTTTCTGTCTACTTCTGTACCTGCGGCTGTCCCCGTGGCGTCTAGAGATGGTCCTCCTGTTAATGACCCCCACTTGCCGCACCAACATCTCAGTCTCCCTATTATTTGGAGAAACAGGCCCTTTCCTTCCATTTACATTCTTCCTCATGCCAACCTGTAATTGTCTGCCCCCTCTACCTGTACTCTTTCTATTTGAGTCACAGCCTGACTCCCAGCCACAGAGGGGTCTAGTTTAGTGCCTGTTGTGGGCATTCCCTCTGGACGTGCCTGATAAAGGTGGATTTGAGCCTCCCGGGAAAAAAAATGAAACATTTTTTTTTTAAAAATCCTGGAGCCGGAAAAATCTAGGCTCTTAACGCACGTATGATGCGCGGATATATACCTAACAAAATAGCTCAACACTTGGAGCGAAACTGAGATCATATCCCAGGTCCTTAGAGAAAAAAAATTTATCTAAGTATTCGCGTATATATTCCAGGAAGGTGCCACCAACACACGCCACAATGATGGCAACATCATAATAAAAGTCAAATTACTCTCATACCAATATATGAAATTAAATATATTATTATGATATCATATAATGTGTTGTGCAAACAGCGGTGTAATATATTAATATACCGCACTATTTTATTACATTATATAATGCATCAGTAATTAATAAGTAATACAATGTTGTTCTTTGTTGACATAAACAAGCAATAGAAGATGTGGACATCATCCGCTCCCAATCTAGGACAGGACTTGATATCCTCAAAGTTCCACAATGGACATAATCTCGCAGACGTCAGTGATGTGCTGCGAAAATATCAATAACACAAATCTTAAAGACAACTGGTAAATCTCTTAATACAATTATGCAAATATATTATGTAAATGTGGCTGAGTGATCTTTTGGCCCGTATATCACTAACTAAGCCTTCTTAGATAATTACATGGTACAATGTTATAACTTTCCCTCAAAAAAAAGTGAGAAAAAATCTACTAACATGTCATTATAATATTGGACTGTATATCAGGAAATATATATATATATGACAGAAGAATCATGTGGAATCGTGTGGGCATCTAGACAGAATGTCTGCCATCACATTATCCGCACCACGGATAGCTCGAACCGAGAAATGAAATGGTTGAAGAGCTATGGCATAACGAGTGGACCTCGAGCTCTTCAAGTTTTTGCTCTGAATAGCAGTAAGCGCTTTCTGGTCGGTTTCCACAATGAAATGTGCGCCTAGAAGAAATCTTTGTAACTTCAGAATAGACCATACCATAGCCAATAACTCACGGTCTAAAACCGAGTAATTCTTTTCTGCAGCATTTAATTTCCTAGAGATATACATCACCGGATGCAGAGTATCAGAATACTCCTGCATTAGTGCCGCCCCAATCCCAGTTGACGAGGCGTCACTTCGAAGAACAAAATTCTTCTCAATAGTAGGTAACCTAAGAATAGGTGGAGATGAAAATAGGGCTTTAACCTGGTCCAATGAGGATTGACATTCTTTAGACCAGCGGATCAGATTAGGCGACCCTTTCTTCAATAAAGTAGAAAGCGGTGCCATAATGGAGGACAGATTCAGAATGAATCGTCCGTAGAATTGGATCAAACCTAATAGACTCCTTACTTGTTTCTTCGTCTTAGGGACCGAAATGTTAAGTATTTTTGAAACATTGTGGTCCTCTGTCTTTAAAAGACCACGACCAACACGATGACCTAGGAAAGAAATCTCACTAAATCCTATAAAGGCTTTAGAGGGTTTTGCAGTCAAGTTATACTCGCGAAGAGTAGACAGTAATTCGTATAAACCCAAATAGTGATCTTCCCAGGAATCACTGAATAGACAGATATCATCTAGGTATGCTATGACATCTGTACGATATGCGAGAATTCGCCGCATCATGCGTACGAATGTAGCAGGGGCGTTCATAAGACCGAAAGGCATGAAATTCCATTGGAATAAACCCCTAGGTGTAGAAAAAGCTGTAAAAGGTTTGGCACGTTCAGTTAGCGGGACTTGCCAATAACCTTTAGACAAATCTAGTTTGGTAAAGAATCTAGAATTAGAAAGTTTATTGAGTAGCTCTTCTAATGAAGGCATAGGTTCAGCATCGAACTTCGTAACTTGGTTCAATTTGCGATAATCTACGCAAATGCGAATGTTATTATCCTTCTTTCGAACAATAACCATAGACGAAGAGTATGCTGAAGTGGATGGTTCAATGATTTCCAAACGTATCATTTCATCCAATTCTTTTTCGACTTGAGACTGGAAATGGATAGGTATTGGATAGGGTCTGACTCTGATAGGATTATGATCAGTTAGCACAATGTCATGTTCAATGACATGTGTGTGTCCCGGGATGTCTGTAAGAACATCCTGAAATGTTTGCAACATCGAAGAAACTTGTCGATGTTCCTCAGCGGAAAGATTTGGAGAAACGGTCACGTTTTTCCAAGATTCCGTAGAATAAAGTGGGACCATAGAAAGAGGAAGATTGACATCAGAAAAAATAGTTTCCTCATCCTGTATAACTGACAGAGATGAGTACTGACCATGAGGTACTTGAGACTTGTCCGTTGCCTGGAAAATAGGCTGCAAATAGTCAGGTCTTTCATAAAATTCCGTGAGCATATTTATGTGGAAAGTTTTATGCTTTCCATCAATATCGACAACATAGTCGACATCAGAAATTTTGGAGACTATTGCATATGGACCTTTCCATGCAATTAGAAGTCTGTTCTCCCTTGAAGGAAGTAGAACGAGAGCTTTGTCACCTGGACAAAGTTGTCGTAGACATCTATTCTTATTTGCAAACTGCCTTGCCTTTTCTTTAGCAAATTCGGAAGACGAAGTTGCTAGTTTGCATGCCTCGATGATCTTTTGCCTAAGAGCAATGACGTACTCATAAGAAGATTGAGTCTCATCGCTAATATTATCGGCAGTGATTAGATCGTGAAGTAAAGACATAGGGCCGCGCGCGGTTGCGCGCCAAAGACAAGTTCAAAAGGGGAACACCCCGTATGTTCATTGGGGACCTCTCTATACGCAAAGAGAGCCGCGGGTAAGACCCTGTCCCAATCCTGAGGATGATCCTCAGTTATTTTACCAAGTAAAGTTTTCAGAGTCCTATTTAAACGTTCGACCAACCCATTAGACATTGGGTGATAGATACTGCTGAGAGACCTTTTAATGTGTAGCATAGACATTACCTGTGACATAGTGTCTGATATAAGTTGAGTGCCATGGTCTGACAATATTTCTCCGGGAAAACCCAAGCGAGAAAATATCAGCCAAAGAGCGTCTGCGATATCAGCAGTTGAGATGTTCTTGAGAGGTATTGCCTCTGGCCAACGTGTGCACATATCGACACATGTAAGAATAAATTGATGTCCTCTAGCCGACTTAATTCTAAAAGGACCGATAATATCTATTGCCATTTTTTGAAAAGGGCGAATAGGGATGTCAGCAGCCTGGATAGGCGCAGCATGTCGTGGTCCTTTAGATTTGACCTCCTGACATACTTTGCAAGAGCGACAGTAAATTCGTATGTCCTTGCTCACAAATGGCCAAAAGAAAGCCGCAAGAACTCTCGACTTTGTACGGGAAAAACCCATATGTCCAGCACATTGCGAGTCATGAGCATGTTGCAATATTTGCAATCTCATGCTCTTAGGCACAAGAATTTGTGAATGAGTGGACGTAGTCGAGTCTTGTACTATACGTACAAGTACGCCGTTCTTCATAGAAATCCAAGACTTTCTATTAGTATTTTGATTAGGATCACCTTTTTTTGCTAGAATGAAGAATTTTTGTAAAGAAGGATCTTCTTATTGCAATTTGATAAATGAGTCACGTGTAATAGTCAAGTGACTATCTTGGTCATTTACTTCATCATTAGTAGTTAATGAAGTTTGAGGTGGATCCAGAGCATGTGCTCTTGTGACCACCGCATTGGTAGCTTCAATGTTTTGCTCTTCCCAAACAGCGATCTGCTGTGGGGTACATTCCCTAACTCCGTGAATACGACCAATAATAAGGTCCGCAATTGGGTTTGGAAGTAGACACGCGTGGACCTCTCCCGTGAAGAAAGGAGTAGCAATATGTATTATGGCAGTGATAATACGTAATTGGATGGTCGATATTGTTGATAAATCATTTAATGCTTGTGCATTGAGTGTGGGTCATTGGTATTGAGGAATGTTATTATCACCACTGTTGCAAACGTGATTGTTGAATACTGTGTGCACTGTCACTCACCACACAGCTCACGTACGAGTCATGGATGTCAATAAAGGTTGTAAACGCCTGGAACAGTTCGATACTGTTTATTACGTTACAACACACAACGAAGTCACGATGACATCAACAAAGACACAATTCATGATAACTCAAATGCATCTGGCATACAAATTCTCCACCTGTCTCAAACTCCTCAAAGACTGCACAACACGGCAGTTATGTTAATTATGGCCTTACAAATCTCTACATGTCTCAAACTCCTCAAAGACTGCACAACACGGCAGTTATATTAATTATGGCCTTACAAATCTCTACATGTCTCAAACTCCTCAAAGACTGCACAACACGGCAGTTATATTAATTATGGCCTTACAAATCTCTACATGTCTCAAACTCCTCAAAGACTGCACAACACGGCAGTTATATTAATTATGGCCTTACAAATCTCTACATGTTTCAAACTCCTCAAAGACTGCACAACACGGCAGTTATATTAATTATGGCCTTACACATCTCTACATGTCTCAAACTACTCAAAGACTGCACAACACGGCAGTTATATTAATTATGGCCTTACACATCTCTACATGTCTCAAACTCCTCAAAGACTGCACAACACGGCAGTTATATTAATTATGGCCTTACACATCTCTACATGTCTCAAACTACTCAAAGACTGCACAACACGGCAGTTATATTAATTATGGCCTTACACATTTCTATAGCCCTGATCAGGCATTCCCTTAGGAAAACACCGCCATACACTTAGAAAACACAGGGCTTGCGACCACACCGGTCTACGCCCAAAAACATACTATTCTGACAGCACACTCACAGGGCACACCCTGTGAACCCCTGTCATGAGACTCAGTTGTTTTTAGAACACCACTCACAATACATGCCGCTTAGCCGCGAGAGCTAATCACCCCCGGCTCAAAACACTACAAGATAAATATATCTCAACACTAGAGATAAACAGCGTTCTTCACGCTTTTCTTGTACTCTGTCTCATGACTCTAGGAGAAGATATTTTTAACAAATCGATTCCTAATCGGCAAGCAAGTACCATAATTCAAAAATTCAATCTGTCCCACAACATACTAAGATTTTCTTCCCTTTGACCTTAACAGGCAGTAGGATATTTTTCCAACGTGCCACCAAATGTGACACATTTGATGACCTTTCCTGTAGCACAGGATGGATCTACAAGAGATTGCTTAACGCCGACAGTAGTACATCCAGAATCAAACAACACCGAGACTGGATTACTATTTACTAGCCCCTTATGTAATATAAGAGAACCTCTCCCATCATGTGCAACATTAGCAGGAAGAGCGGGCAAAGGATGACCACAGCTTAGAGTACTAACGGTCTTCGGATCAAATAAAGTACTGCATTGGATACATTTATTTGCCCTACCAAAATCAAAAGATGAGCATCCGATAGCATTATGGTCTTTATTATTATTAACCTGCTTATCTGCTCCCTGAGATTCTTGTTGAACAGCGTTTGTCTGTTCATATTTTTTTCTCTTATGTTGCGATCTACCGCGACCATTATTGCCTCTGCAATTATCATTAAAGTCCCTACTGTAATTTTTATCCTGGTTTGAGTTCCAGTTTCCATAACTGTCATTACCATCTCTATGCTCTTGAGAACCTCTATTATCTTGGTATTGAGGTCTCTGCAAAAAATATTTCCCTCTATGCCGATTACCTTTGTGGAAATTTCTAAAGTTAACCGGAGTAGAATAACGTGTAGTATTAGGTTGTCTCCAGTTCTGGGAAGAAGAATCACCTTGAAATTGATTACTATGATTCTGGGCATAATTACGGTTACTCTTTTTATTGAAATTTTGCTGGCTACCCTGAAATTTACGCATAAAATTTGGGCCATAAGGTGCTGCCGAAGCAACTGGCAGACCTTCTTTCACCTTAGAGTTGCTAATGGTTATGTGCGGATGCGCAGTAACATACTGGCTACAGTATTCTTCCATTTCTTTTATGTTTTTAGGCTTACGCTCATGAAGAAAAGAAAGAAAAGCTTCATTAACAGAAGACATAACCTTGTCTCTAAGTAGTAAGTCCATGAGGGCTTCAAATGTACTTTCTGTCTTAGACAACTCAACCCATCGTAAAAAAGTAAGACGTATGCTTGAGATGAATTCAGAGAATTCAACTCCAGTTTCTGGTAACATGTTTTTAAATTTAAGACGATATCCGTCCTCGTTAAGTTGGTACTTCTTTAACAATGCCGCTCTGACAACCTCATAGTTGTTTTTGTCAGGCACATTTACCATACTCAACAAAGTCAAAGCATCACCTCTAAGTATCTTGGACAGATGATAAACATATAATGTTTTATCTATATTATGCACATTACATGCACTTTCAAATCTATCTAGATAAAATGTTATATCATCGATTGAGGGATTAAATGCTGGTAGATTAAGCTTGAAATCCTTAGCGTTAGTCTTATCTGACACCTTATTTGCATCATTAGCATTACCAGCGTTCAATAACTTTAACTTCTCTAACTCTAAAGCTATGAGTTTTTCTTCATGCTCCATTTTTGCTTTTCTCTCATCAGACTCTCTTTGTAACCTTCTTTCTTCAGCCTCAGCCTGTGCCTGCAATTTTCTTTCTTCAACCTGAGCTTGTTTTTCTAATCTTTTATTTTCAGCCTCTATTTCAAGTCTCTTATTTTCAGCCTCAGCCTGAAGTCTCTTCTCCTGAGATTCTGCTTCTCTTTTTTGTTTTTCCATTTCCATTTGTAATCTTCTTTCATCTACCTGCATCTGCAGTTTTAAATTTTCAGCATCTATTCTCTTTTGTTCAGTTTGTTCTTTCATTTTCTTTTCTTCCGACTTCAATGCCTTGGCATATTGAACAGTCGCAAATTCTTCTAATTTATCACCTGTCTTCCCAAGGGCTTTACCCTGCTCAATAAAGTACTCAAATGTAGACATGATGTCTAAAATGTGAGTACAGAACCTGAAATAATTAATTATCTTATTTCAATCTTAATAGCAACAAGACTTAATAAAGTGCTTGTATAATCACTATGTTTACTCCAATCTCTGTGGGAAACAAGACTTGACACCAACTTGTATTATCAAATGTATAATAATATCCCAAGTCACCTCTTAATTATCAGTGCACTACCCAAATCAGTGCATAACCATCAGTTATTTATCATAACTGCACTACAATAGTGCATAAGCAAAAAAACCACCAGTTAGTTATGATAAGTGCACTATAGACCAATAGTGCATGAGCATATATGTAACAATAGTGAAAGCTAACTATGCAAGAACTATGCAAACAATAACAAGACAATGTAAACAATAACAAAGGTCACCAACAATGTAAACAATAACAAAGATCAAAGTCAATGTAAACAACAACAAAGATCAAAGTCAATGTAAACAATAACAAAGATCAGAGTCAATGTGAAAACATTCGCATAAGTCAAATAAATAAACAGCGAAACTAAAAAGAAATGTGATGACAAAATGCGAAGATATGACAAACAAATGACGCTACAGTGTATACACAAAAATTTACGTAAAGAACTGAATAATAGAAAAGAGGAGACCTACAAATACAAACAATGAAATCGAAACTAAAAAACAGAAAGAAAGAGAGGAAAAAAAAATATACAAAAAACGAAAATAAAGCACAACTCGTCACAACTAAACAGATATAGCAACGATTGTCGCTAGCAAATTTCACAGTAGGAAATTCGCACAGTCCCTAACGAAAACGCTAACAGTAGAACCTCTTTGACGTGGTATCTTCTACTGAAAGACACCGCCCAACCGAGAAAACCCGCTGAAATATAAACATATAAATATACAAATACAAATAACATATAACATGTAACAAATAGCAAAAAGTGTGAAAGAATTTAGAAGGCTCAGCTAGAACATAAGGGCACAGTTCACAAACAAAACAGGCCACTTAACTTCTATTTATCCACAACGTCAGCACAGTTCAGAACAGGATGTGATCAGCATTCTTAGGACAATGATCCAACGTTGATCCATATCTGCTCTCGTAAACTGCCATGACGAAGGAAATGAGCTTCTAACAGGAAACAGCTTCTGAACTTGACCTTCTGAATTCTACAAATTGACTTGAGCACTTGACCTTCTGAATGTTATAAATTGCTCAAACTGGCACTTGACCTTCTGAACCCGCAACAGTACGTCTGAGACCGGAACAGTTGTTACGGCACTTGTCCTTCTTCTTAACAGATCAGGAAATCCATTCGCTCGGTACTTGTCCTTCTAGTTGTAGACAAACTTCAATACTGCCGAGCAGCGCCGGGTAGTTTCAAAATATCAACAACTGTCAGTAATGCCGCGTCTTTCAAAAAAAATTTCATCAAAGGTGATGAATAGAAACTGCAACGTTGTCTTGTAGTCTGCTGATGATGTCTGGGTTTGTTGACCCCCTTGATAGCTGGTATCAGAGTAAACCAACATATGGCCACCAAAAATGATAAAGGTGGATTTGAGCTGAAATGATAACTTGCCACCCCTATCGACACCTGGTATTAAAGTGCAAGATGTAGGTGTCTTCTCTGATTTAGAATGTTGCTGTGTGTGTTGCAGTAGAACAGTTCACAGGGTACACCACAGGCAACATGACGTGTAGAGTCATAGAAATGGTAACTTCGCTTTAGTTTTATACCATTTATTGCACGCCACAAAACAGTCATGATATTTATGTCATCATCAGCATAGTATAACGAATGCAGCATTCAAAATCATATTAACTGATAGTCATGTAGGATTCAATACTCAATAGTTGTATTGTTAACAGATATCATAAAGTTCTGGTTCGTGAAGCTGTATCAATGATATATATAACTTCTGCAACAGTGTCAGCTGCAGATCTTCAATGTTCATAGACAACAATAAATGCTCCCTTTCTGATGCTAGCAGATCAGATGTATACAATAAGTCCGTTTACTGTCTGCACGTGAATAGCATACTGGGCATACAGGTCATACCGACCTTTATAACGTTTCTAGTCTAACCATCTGACTTGGACGTGATCTCTGATATAACGAATCCTGGAACACAGACAATAGTCTTGTTGGTCTAGAGCGACCCATATATATATAACTAGTTCAGGTATAAAGATACCGGTGACTTAATCCTAGTCAAAGTACCTCTCCATTTTGAATCACACAGGCGAGCAGAGAGCGACAAAATGACGAACTTCTAGATGATAGCATAAAGTTCGATACAAGAGGAATTACCTTATTTCGGAAAATCAACCACGAACATATGCCTCCAGGCAGGCTTGAATAATACTGGGAAATAGTCTAGTTAGCTAACTAACTCACAAAGACAATGTATTTCCCTCAGAAAATCACAAGACGCAGGTTGCGTCCGCTCGCTACTCAGACCATTTCTAAACTGCCCAGCTGGGCGGAACACACAGAACGAACTCCCAGTTTTTGACATGCGCAGAACTCATCTACGTGAGTATCAATTCACACAAAGCGATTTTAAGAACATTCGAGATAAAAGTCTTACACAGTCGCGCCTTTTATGGTCATGAACAGAAGCGTTAAGACATGTTTCAGACATCTACTACAGTTGACTGATACTACCAAATAAGGAGATATGGTCACGCTTCGTTCAAGAAATTATAGACCGAACGTGTCTCTATACAAGAGAAGGCAAACTCCTAAAAAATTGTAGTCTCAATAACTCGAGTCATGTCCCTTTGACTGTAAAAAACATAATACACATTTCAGTCAAAAAAAATGATCATACATACGAAAAATGATCATACAAAGACTTTGGAAAAAGTAATTATTTGTGCGTAACAGTGCCCTAAATTTTTGCACCGAAAGCATCGGATGGCCCTAGCCGGCCTTCTATGCCTATCTTGCATTTCAGCCATCTGGCGCTTCAGCTGTGCGACCTCTGCTCTGAGTTGCTCCACTTCGGCATTTCCTTCATGTGCCCTGGGTGCCATTTCTTCGTCGGATGCTGTGACTGTGGCTATCCCAGCTCTTGCTGTTTGACCACTCCCAGTCCATCTCAGAGCATCATCTCTTATGGACACAAATGATACTGCAGGGTCGTGCCGGACCCTGTCCTCCATCATTCTCCGCGTCAAGTCGTCCCTTAGACTGGCAACAAACTGGTCCCTTAGCACTGTTTCGTCAAGCTTGACACCACTGGCTTTCTCCTGCGCCCCTGCTGTCTGCTCAAATATCTCATGCAGCCTATGGGCAAACTCACGCACCGATTCCCGTTGCCCTTGGTACGCTGAATAAAATAGCGCCATTAGTTCTTGGGTGCTCCTCGATTCTCCATACACCCTGAGTATGGCCTGAAGCATTGCCTCCAGGTCATTGTGTCTTACTTGTATCCGCAGCTCACTGCGGACAACTGGGGTCACACTGTCGAGTATCACATCGGTTTGATCCTCCTTACTCATGTAGCCGGACCTCCACGCAGCTCTAACCTCCCTTGCATAGTCCTCCGCGTTTGGCCCTGTGCGTTCTCCAAAAGTTCTCACTTTCTTGTGGGTTGACACCAACATGTACTGTCCGTGTCCTGCCTGGGGCAGTGGACCTGCTACTGATCCCTCAGTTTGCACCACTGATGCACCGACCACTTGTGTTGGATCTGCATCCTCGTGCTCCCCTCTGCTCGTAGCACGTGTGCTCCTCGTGGCCATCTTGCTGCCAGACCGCACTGCTGGGTGTTTACACTATTTGTTCGTTTGCTGTTTCCTCGGTGTCACTGTCTGCCTGATCCTGTCGACGACGCCAATTGTGGTAGGGTGGGCGAGATGATGATGATGATTATATTGTGATATGTTTGATCACTCTCTTTTCACACTCGCACCGACCCGAACAACAATAAAACTCTTGATTCTAGAGGCAGGGGCTGTATTTATTTTTACAACCCTATCAGTGACACTTAAACACACGAAGCAAACAAATAAACCAACGAACATAACACCAAACAAAACAAAACAAAACACCCAGCATGTGCCCGATTGCTAATTGTGCTCAAGGCATTTACAGTTTGGCTCTGTGTGTCTTACTTCGTCTGTTCTCTCTGGGCGGCTGTGGCAAAGTAGGCCCGCTTGCCGGCCGCTATCTCTTTTATTAGCCCAGGTCGAACCACTCAATTTACTGCGCGCTAGGCGTATTGATTCGGCCGCATAAACAACACTCGCGATTATTTGCTTTAGAAGGGCCGAAAACAGAAATATACACAACTATTTCTAGAGCAAAAACACAATTCTACACCACAACTTAATTTTAAAGCATTATTATGGCCTTTTCATCAATCTTGAAGACTTTTTACATCTCATCATGCTTCGCGCACTTCTAAAATACATTGGCGATAAATCTGCCCAAAAACAGGAAGGGGGCGGGCGTCTCCTTTTCGGCCCCATCACAATTTATATACAAACACTGAAGACATGGTCGCCTCATGAACAGCAGGGGGTGGTGAGATTGTTGGAACACCATGGCCACCTATTACCTTTCGTTCCATGTTTTATGATCGAGTTTTATGATCATTGCTGATCGAGTTTATGATCGTTCCTGATCGAGTTTACAGTATATTGATTCAAGTGTGTCTCAGGAACCTCGAGCAGACGTGGCTAATACCAGATGAGTATAACCATCTAAAAAAATCCTGTGAGCAGTTTCTAAAACGACTGTCGATGATGATAACAGCTAGAGACTAGATAGCAAGATATATATCAAAAATATACTGTGACAGACTGTTCTAATTTCATTGGAAGATTCATCGAAGATTTTTTACTATTATTTATTTTAATTTGTAACTATAAATAATTATACATTTTACCATCTTCCAACACCCATTTCACATTACCAAGAATATATAGATGTACATAATAAATTATGAAATTGTACTCATTTGACTTGGTAAATTTTTAACTGTTAAATTTTGAGTTACTTTTTCTAATTTAATTATATTATCACATAGGGTTACTATAGCGAAAGTGGCACAGTATACTTCTGAAGCCTAAATCTATTGTCCAGCTCAGAGTATTCACAGCCGTAATTCAATTGTGTTACCAGTGTACTTCTCGGGCACTGGAACTTCATACTTTCTGGAGAGAGATTCTACTTCTTCTCTACCACTATCCTCACACTAGGAAAACCTTTCGCTACATTGGGGGCTCTTTCGCGGGATATTATTTTTTTATCCTGAGCCACTATTTATGTATTCTTCTATCTTGTGCCACAAATAGTTTGTAAAAAAAATTTGGAAAAATTCTAAAAACTTAGAAATTTTTTCGTAATAATAGTACCATTGAGTACGAAGTAAATAGAAGACGCTCACAATGTTTTAAGGATTTGTTTTATTCATATTAGTTAATTAATTTTAATAAATTTAGTTGGTGGTTAGTGAAGGTAAAATTATATACCATCTAGTAAGTAAGCATCATGGCTGATTTGGTGAAGTTTCGATCTGCAATCATGCAAGAGGGAAAGGACGTAGGATTGACAGGTCATGCTCTTATCCAGTATGTCACAAAGGAAGTGGACAAACATATGGACAGAGAGGAAAGAAAACTATAAGCAGAGAGAGAAGCCAAAAGCTTAGAAGCAGAGAGAGAAGCCAAAAGATTAGAAGCAGAGAGAGAAGCCAAAAGCTTAGAAGCAGAGAGAGAAGACAAAAGCTTAGAAGCAGAAAAAGAAGCCAAAAGACTGGAAAGAGAAGAAAAGAGACTAATGTTGGAAGCTGAAGCTGAAGAAAGAAGGTTACAAAGAGCTCATGAGTTAAGTTTAAAGGAACTTGAACTCCAGGGAGCAGCTAGCAATCATGGTGCTAGCTCAGCTCACTCTGAGAGTAGCTCCAACCAGAGAACGGCAAATGGAGCCATGAGTTTCCACCTGGATCCATTTATTGAGAAGGAGGACGCCATTGAGTCGTACCTGGATAGATATGAGAGATTGGCCTCTACCTATGGATTGGAAAAGGGAAAATGGAGCCTTAAACTATCTCAGGGGTTGAGGGGAGTTTCATACGATGTTTATTTAAAACTCTCAAAAGAAGACCAGGAAAATTATGAAATCTTAAAACAAGCTTTAATGGTCAGGTACGAAAAGAATTCTGAATCTTATAGAAAGAGATTCCGAACTTCTAAGCTACTTCCATGAGAAAACTACCACCAGTTTTCTGCCAGATTGGAAACATATCTGACAAAATGGATTAGCTTAGGTAAATTTCAAGATATAAAAGAAATGGTCATGATGGAACAACTGAGAGAATCCATACCTCAAGAAATGAGAACATTGCTCATGGAGCAAGGAGCAGAGAGATTGGAAGATATTTTAACCATGGCTGAGAGATATCAAGCAGCTCAGTCAGAAGTATCAGGAAATAAGAAGAAGCAGGGTGAGAACTTCAAACCTTCACAAAACCATACCAACTATGAACATAGGGACAATTCCAACAAGGACAAACACAGAACTGATTATAAAGACAAAAACCTTCTAGGATCAGATAAGAAACCTTCAAGAAAGGAAGGAAAGTGGTGTAAATCTTGCCAAATGAGTAACCACAATACTGCGGAATGCAGACGGAAAAACCCTCCTCATCACGCTGCCTGCCTTACAACAGGGAACAAGGGAAGGAAGGACCTGGCAAATAGTCAGAAAGACCTCCATCATCCCCCTGTCGATGAGGAAGTGACCTTGAATGGCACCCAAGTACTGTGCTTATATGATACAGGCTTGGACTTTGACTCAGTAGTGTGCTCTTCTCTGGTGAGTTCTGAACAGATAACCACAGAAATCGTGGGATCAGAGGACCAGTCAAGGGAGCAGGAACCATGACACTGCCCATAGCCCGAATCAACATAAGATCTCGCTATGTGGAAGGAGAGATCAAAGCAGCAGTGATGGACAACCATTTTTACCCATTAATACTGGGATGTAGATATGTCTTTCTAGGAGAACCTATAAGACCCATAGTGATGGCAACAGTCCAGACCAGGGCAAGCTCTAAGAAAGAGGAGGACACTATAATCAATACTCATCCAGAAGAGATGAGAACGGCTCAAACTGCTGACAACACATTGAAGTCTTGCTTTGGCAAATTACCTAAAAGCCATAACCCTCCAGAGAAAGGAGACTTATTTATGAAAAATGGCATACTATATAGAAAAGCTGGAACAGGACCTAAAGGACATGGACAGCTTGTAGTGCCAAAATCATACAGGGAGCAGGTTATGAAGCTATACTCTTCAGTGGACATATGGGAATAAGGGACCCTGGACAATGGATAGCCTGTCATTACTTTTGGCCAGGTATCACAGAGGACATAAAGAGGTATGTGAGATCCTGTCCAGAATGCCAAAGAGTAGCTCCTAAACATAGGACTGCACCAGCAACACTGGAAGAAATGCCCATTATGGGAACGCCCTTTGAACGTGTTGCCGTGGATATTGTTGGACCCCTCAGTAGGACCAAGAAGAGAAATGCATATATCTTAACCTTGGTCGATACTTGCTCTATGTGGGGAGACGCAGTAGCAATGTCATCGATAGATTCGAAACATGTGGCAGAGGCACTGTTAACAATATTCACCCGATTAGGTTTCCCACATCAAATATTGACTGACAATGGTTCTCAGTTTAGGGGAAAGCTAACACAAGAAGTATTCAGGATATTTCAAGCTAGACATTATCACTGTAGCCCGTACCACGCCCAAGGGAATGGTCAAGAAGAGCGGTTCAATGGCACTCTCATTTCAA
Source organism: Oreohelix idahoensis (assembly GCA_024509875.1). NCBI lineage: Eukaryota > Metazoa > Mollusca > Gastropoda > Stylommatophora > Oreohelicidae > Oreohelix > Oreohelix idahoensis. The sequence continues at coordinate 208,929 of JAMPIV010000697.1, forward strand.
TCCTTAGAAAGTTGGCTAGTGAGAAACATGAAAATTGGGACACATACATACCCTCTGCACTATTTGCATATAGGGAAGTCCCACATAACTCCACAGGATTGGCTCCAGCTACATTGTTGTTTGGACGACCAATCAAAGGTCCACTGGAAGCATTGTTGCGGACATGGACTGATGAAAAAGCAGAAGAAACCGTAACTTCTTCATACCAATACGTCAACGAGTTGACATCTCGATTGAAAAAAAGTTGGAAACTGGCCAATGATAACTTGAGACAGGCCAGGAGGAAGCAGGCTGCTTACTACAATAAAACAGCAAAAGATAGGGAACTTGAGGTGGGAGAAAAGTTCTGTTACTGTTGCCCAGCAGCAATAATAAATTGCAAATTGGATGGCAGGGTCCCTACGTCATATTGGAAAAACTTTCCAGGACCAATTATAAGATTGACAAGAAAGGAAAGGAGAAGGTATATCATGTCAACTTTCTTAAAAAGTATTATGACAGGGAAGCATCAGAGGTTGCACATATCATGACCCTGGCCATTGCAACAGAAATGCAAGATGAACCAATTTCCTCCATGGAATACCCCCTAACAACTCAGAAAGCTATGCTTAGGTTAATGTGAGTGAACATTTAACTCTTGAGCAGAGGAAAAAGGTTCCGGAGGTGTTAGAAATCCATGCTGATGTATTCACAGATAAGCCGGGGTGTACTAATCTGTTAGAGTATGACATGACGATTACTGACCCTACACCAGTTTGTATGCGGACATACCCTATACCTTATGCGAAAGGACAAGCACTCAAGGATGAGATTGACTATCTCTTAAAAGAGAAAATTATTTCAAAGTCTGAATCTCCCTACAGCTCAAGTGTGGTACTATTAAGGAAGCCTAGTGGTGAACACAGGTTATGCATTGACTGTAGGAAACTAAATGCTATCACTGAATCTCAGGTAGACCCATTACCTGACACCAATCAGTTGTTTGCTACATTGAGTAAGGCTCGGTATTTTTCAAAAGTAGATCTAAGCAAGGGATACTACCAAATACCAGTGAAACCAGAAGTTAGGAAACTGTTAGCCTTTAGTACACCAGATGGACATTACGAGTTCAATGTACTCCCATTTGGTTTAAAGAATGCTCCAGGTATCCTCTCCAGAATGATGAGGAAATTGTTGGAACCATTACAAAATCCTCATATCACCAACTTCATGGATGATATTCTGATTGCTACCACTACATTCGAGGAACACATAGTAGCGCTCTCCATGTTGTTAAATAGACTGAGAGAAACGGGATTGGCAGCACGTCCAACTAAGTGTCATATTGGATGTGAGAAATTGGAATTTTTAGGTCACACTATCTCTACAGGGCAAATGTCTCCTGAACCAAAGAATGTAGAGAAAATGAGAAAAGCACCAAGACCACAAACTAAGAAGGATGTACTATCCTTTGTGTCACTGTGCGGTTTCTATCAGAAATATATACCCCATTTTAACTCATTATGCGCGCCATTAACCGACTTAACCAAAAAAGACCAGCCGGATAAAATACAATGGACCGCGGAGTTTGAACATGCTTATACAGAGTTGAAAAATAAGCTGACAAATAAACCTATCCTTGCCCTTCCCGATCTCACACAAGAATTCGTACTAAGAACGGATGCTAGCAATGTAGGCATCGGAGCAACATTACTGCAGCGGGCAGACACACCGCCACATATGCTATTACTAGTAGCTTTTGCCAGCAGAAAGTTAAGTGCGGCTGAAAGAAATTATTCTACAGGTGAACGTGAATGCCTCGCTTTGATCTAGTCGATCAACAAATTCGCCCCTTTTCTTTACGGGAAACACTTCATTGTGGAAAGCGATCACCAGCCTTTGATGTTTTTAGCGGTGTCTAAAAAATTAAATTCATGACTTTTAAGGTGAAGTTTACTGTTATCTCTATAATCGTTCAATGTGAGATATATTCCCGGACGGGACAATCTTGGACCCGATTTTTTAAGTCGTCATCCTATCAAAGGAGACATAGTGAGACAGAAAAGTAAGGAGAAACTGCAGCATGAGTTACCAAAAAGTTAACCGTGCATGCACTGTTTAAAAGAAGAGGGCTCTGTAGCGAGATTTGGTACCACTTGCATCGTTTGTGAAAAAATGTGTAACGCGGCGCGCGCGCACACACACACACACACACACACACACACAGCGCAGGGAACGCGACGGATCTTGCTTTGAAGTTAGAAGGAGGCGGAAAATGTGAATTACGTTTAGCCGGACGGTATTGAAGAATGAGGAAATAGCGAATATAGGAATGGCCGACTTTAAAAGTTTGCATTAACAGGGAAGAAAATTTAAAGCTACAAGAGCAAGCCTGGTTGAAAGTTATTAAAACTATATTAATTCACAAGAGGAGATAGACAATGAAGGATATCCAAAAGGATATTATTCAAATATAAATAGTTTTAAAAATAATTATTATTTTTCATCGTCATCACATCTGCTAAACGTTAGCGAAATATCTTTAAAAATTAATTATACATACATGCCTAAACGGATTTCATTAAAACTTGGATAGAATGAAAGCTTCATATGGGGAAAATGAAAGGATACCTAGGAAGGAAGGAAGGATATAAGTGTGTAGTGAAAAGAAGAGAAAACAAGTACAGAAAAAGCACAGATCGCCTCAAACCGAGAGATTAAACGAAAATCTTATGGGACTTCAGACGGTGCTTTCTCGTACGGGAGAGACGCCCAAATATAAGGACAGAGCGGCTCGTTGAAAATCACACACACCAAATCCAGAAGCCAGAGTGAGAAACTGGAAGACAGTATCTGCAAGAAAAGTTCTTTTTTCACGCTGCATGCAGGGCAGATTAACTTCAACCAATACAGCCTCACCGTGAGCTTATTAATCATAAGAGGGTATGTAAGTTTATTAAAGATATATGTATGACTAATATCATTTCATTTCAGATTTTATTTGCGATTTGATTGTATCAGACATAATACAAAGGGAATGACGCTAACCTGAGATAACCTCCACCGGCATTGTCAGGAAGCATAACCATTAATTGGTTAGCCAAATATATTATGGTTATTTCTTGCCTGGAAGCTTACGACATACCAGCAAGTACATAAGTGACTTGGCATCCATAAGTGGAAGGCAAAGGTTATATCGTACCCATGTATCATAACATGTGATTTATTCATGTATTTTGTTAATTCTGCACAGTGGACAGTATCTTTTATAATGCTATCTCTGTAACATACTACCATGAATCATTCATTTATATACAAACACTGAAGACATGGTCGCCTCATGAACAGCAGTGGGTGGTGAGATTGTTGGAACACCATGGCCACCTATTACCTTTCGTTCCAGGTTTTATGATCGAGTTTTATGATCATTGCTGATCGAGTTTATGATCGTTCCTGATCGAGTTTAACCAACGACTTGAGGATCGTTGATTCTGCTAACTGAAGCCTAGAGGTCAACCAATCTTCAACACCTTAGTCCCCCGTAGTTATAGGGCGGGCTGAAGGACAGTCTAGTGATTCATGTGTGTCTCAGGAACCTCGAGCAGATCAAAAATATACTGTGACAGACTGTTCTAATTTCAGTGGAAGATTCATACAAGATTTTTACTATTATTTATTTTAATTTGTAACTATAAATAAACATACATTTTACCATCTTCCAACACCCATTTCTCATTACAAGAATATATAGATGTACATAATAAATTATGAAATTGTACTCATTTGACTTGGTAAATTTTTAACTGTTAAATTTTGAGTTACTTTTTCTAATTTAATTATATTATCACATAGAGTTACTATAGCGAAAGTGGCACAGTATACTTCTGAAGCCTAAATCTATTGTCCAGCTCAGAGTATTCACAGCCGTAGCTCAGTTGTGATACCAGTGTACTTCTCGGGCACTGGAACTTCATACTTTCTGGAGAGAGATTCTACTTCTTCTCTACCACTATCATCACACTAGGAAAACCTTTCGCTACAAGATAGATAGATAGATAGATAGATAGATAGATAGATAGATAGATAGATAGATAGATAGATAGATAGATAGATAGATAGATAGATAGATAGATAGATAGATAGATAGATAGATAGATACTATTTACTTAGTCGTTCCTCTTTTTACTCTGGGATGTAGAGATTTGCCAGAGAGAGCGCCTTACCATCATATCGGCTGCCATCTCCTATCCCGGTTCCAATCTAGTCCTCGGTCCTTCAGAGATTGTCTAACGCTGTCCCCCCAGCGAACTCTGTGTGGTCCTGAAGGACTGGATCCCTGGCTCTCAGTTTTCTCTATTTGTCGTGGTAGTCGATCTTCTCCCATTCTGCAGGCATGCCCAAACCATCGAAAGTGGGAATATTTATTACTTTAATCACCTTCCTCAGATACCTCATGTCAGAGTGTTGGAGCTGGCTTTTGTGTGAAATAGTCATCGCCTAAGATTCGCATCCATAAGTCAAGACTGGAACACAGGTGGAGAGGCACACCGCCATCCTCGTCCTCCCGCCAATTTCTGCCCCGCTGTGGCATCCTCAGTTCACGGCCTGACAAAAGTCTTCCAGCTGCCGCTCCCCACATGTATATTAAATTACCGTCAGTTCAGATAACCGTTGAAGTTTCGATGTTATTTGTATTTTATTTCGTTGTTTCCCTTGTCTTATTAACGTCTGTTTTATTTTATATCAAGTAAATTTAGTACCGAGCAGATATTGTCGTAGAGGAGTGAGGTGTTAGAAACTTCACCATTTTAGCTTTAGGAAGCAAGGTGGCGGGTTCCTTTCTTCGCTGACTTTGTCTTCCCTTACTCAAGAGCATTGTTAAATACTCATGTCCAGCTGGGTAGACTTAGGGTGACCAAACGTCAGGATTTGTCCGGCTTTTTGCGCCAAACTGAGCGCCCGGTCGGAATTTTTTTAAATGTTGAAATATCCGTATTTGATGTGATTGGCTAAATTACTCACGTGAAAAACACCATTTTGAAAAATCTTTATTGGAATCCGATTTCCAGGTACAGAATTAAGAATTTTTATCTCCGCTAAATCGACGGATCGTGCAAGTCGCCAACAACACTACATAAGTTGTCATGTTGTTCGATAGTTTATAATAGATTACTATCATATTTTAACCCAGGTTAAACGCTGTTTAGGTTTATTGGCATTTGTTAGTGGACAATATAACAGGCAAACCGGCATGAATAAGAACTTGGGACTGGATTTAGTCAATTATAACTTCGTTGTCTGTTGCAAATTACAAATAATATTAACCTTAGTTCGTACTGCATTTATATTTATTGCAATTTGTTTATTATGAAAAAATACACGTAGAATGGTAATGGGTTTGTTAAAATTAAAACCTTGTCTGTTGCATTTTACAAATAATTTTAAAATTAACATCGAATGTACCATTGATTAATGGAATTATATCATATTTATTTTATAGATACGCGCTCAAAATGCCAAAACAGAAGTGTGTGTTTACGGATGAATTGAAAAAAAAAAATGTCAGTGCTCTTCCAGTGTTCGGCAAGAATATGAAGCAGAATGTCTTGTATGCTGAGGTGACACATTTGTGTCAGTAGCAAATAAAGGTGCAGCTGATTTTTAAAAAATACATATAGAAACAGAAAAGCACATGAAATTGACTAAATATTTTGAACAACCGAGAAATGTCGAATTGCATTCAGAATTCTCAAGACTTGCACAATTTATTTTTGCAATTCCTGGGCACAACGCCAATGTTGAGAGACTTTTTTTCACTTATGCAGGGTCAGCGGACAAATGAAAGGAACATTTTGAGTGTAGATTCCATTAAAGGCACTCTACTTTTGCAGTACAATTTCAAGGAGTTTTCATGCTCTGATTTTTATGCACATTTAAAACCTAACCCAACTTTGTTGAAGAAGATTTTATGAAGAGAAAAATATAAGTAGGCACAAAATCAATGTGATTTAATAGCTTATTGTTTGAATGTAAAAACCAAATATGTTTCAGCGACTTGTAGTTACTGAGTAAAGGTGTCCTACTTTTCGTCCTATTTTTAAAAAATATAATCCTCCCTTGTCCTCCTTTTCATGACCAAAAAATTGCATGTCCTCCTTTTTGTGTTGAACAATATGGTCACCATAGGTAGACTGGCGCGCGAGGCTTACCAGGTTTAACTCCTACCTTCCCCCCTCCCAGAAACAAACACTCTAACCATCCTCAACAGTCAAGAGTGGTCGAGAGAGACTGAAAAAAAAACACAAACATGAAGAAGAGAGTTGTAGGCAGAAATGATAAGGATAGGTACTGGACAGATAGATCTGGAATTATTTTGTTGAAGGCTTTTGATCCTTAAGTCGCTGAAAGGTAATGATGGTAGACAGACAGACAGACAGACAGACAGACAGACAGACAGACAGACAGACAGACAGACAGACAGACAGACAGACAGACAGACAGACAGACAGACAGACAGACAGACAGACAGACAGACAGACAGACAGACAGACAGACAGACAGACAGACAGACAGACAGACAGACAGACAGACAGACAGACAGACAGACAGACAGACAGACAGACAGACAGACAGACAGATAGATAGATAGATAGATAGATAGATAGATAGATAGATAGATAGATAGATAGATAGATAGATAGATAGATAGATAGATAGATAGATAGATAGATAGATAGATAGATCTCTTGGACTTAGGATTATTTCTTATTAAGCAATATATGCTATAACATTGTATTAAAAATACAAAAATATATTTATTTATTAGCTATAAATAGTATTTGACCTAAACTATGTCAAAACAAAACAATATTTATAAAGAAATAGTCCTTACTTTCTGTTCCCCAAACTCTATAAAATATTGTCGAAGTTTAAATTGTATGCTTCATCACTTTCTATGGAAAATAGTGTTGTCTATCTTTGTTGACCTTATATAAGATTTGTTCAATTTTAATTAGTAAGAGCTCTTTCTCGTTGACGCCACAATGGCTGTCATTATCAAAAACATGCGTACAGCAATGTAAAAAGTATGGAAATCCAGTAGCTCTCTCATTCAGAGCAAGAATTTCAAGATATTCAAAGGCTATCCAATGTAAGAAGAAGAATTGGCTTCAGTGCTACCATTGTTCTGACCAGAATATGACCAGCTAAATCTGCTAACTTTATATATTTGACAATAAACAAATAATACACATAAAGCTATGTTTCAGGCAGTCGTGAGAAATAAAGAAGTAGAAAACTAGACAACAGAAAAAAACAACAGAAGTTACAGGCTTGCCGGAGACTCGAACCCAGGATCATATTTATGTACAGTTGATAAGCTCGTTGTCCTGAATTTTCGAACTATAATCTCTCAATATCTACCCACTAATCGCTCTCACTCTCCCTCTCTCCTCTCTCTCTCCTCTTTCTCTTGCTCTTTATCCTCTCTCTCCTCTGTCTTCTATCTCTGTCCTCTCTCCCCCGCCCCTCTAAGATCAATTACAACAAGAGTAAAGTGATCACTAAGAAGGAATGATTTGTCATCTCTCTCTCTCTCTCTCTTGCTCCACTGGCACTTGTCTGGTTCTTGTCATCTCTATCTAGTTCCACTGGCACTTGTCTTGTTCTTGTCATCTCTTGCTCCACTGGCACATGTCTGGTTCTTGTCATCTCTTGATCCACTGGCACTTGTCTGGTTCTTGTCATCTCTTGCTCCACTGGCACTTGTCTGGTTCTTGTCATCTCTTGTTCCACTGGCACTTGTCTGGTTCTTGTCATCTCTTGCTCCACTGGCACTTGTCTGGTTCTTGTCATGTCTTGTTCCACTGGCACTTGTCTGGTTCTTGTCATTTCTTGTTCCACTGGCACTTGTCTGGTTCTTGTCATCTCTTGCTCCACTGGCACATGTCTGGTTCTTGTCATCTCTTGCTCCACTGGCACTTGTCTGGTTCTTGTCATCTCTCTCTTGCTCCACTGGCACTTGTCTGGTTCTTGTCATCTCTCTCTCTCTCTTGTTCTACTGGCACTTGTCTGGTTCTTGTCAACTATTTTTCCACTGGCACTTGTCTGGTTCTTGTCATCTCTTGCTCCACTGGCACTTGTCTGGTTCTTGTCATCTCTTGTTCCACTGGCACTCGTCTGGTTCTTGTCATCTCTTGCTCCACTGGCACTTGTCTGGTTCTTGTCATCTCTTGCTCCACTGACACTTGTCTGGTTCTTGTCATCTCTTGCTCCACTGGCACATGTCTATTTCTTGTCATCTCTTGCTCCACTGACACTTGTCTGGTTCTTGTCATCAGTTCCACATTAGTGATCTTGTTGTACCCCTTCAGGAGCCGCGATAGCGCAGTGGTTAGTGCACTGGCTTCCTAGCTCGGTGGTCCATGGTTCGATCCCCAGTTGAGGTGGGATTTTTTTAGACCGCAAACGGCTCCGGGGTCGACCCAGCCACATAAATTGGGTACCAGAACAACTCTGGGAAGGTTAAGGCGGCCGGCGTGATGCTGACCTCATCACGCCTAGTGTGCCGATGGTCAAGAAAATACGGTGCTAACACCGTATTCCCAATATGTCTCAATAGGCGTGTAACGGGATCCTTTACCCTTTTTATACCCCTTCTATTCTACGCAAGCACCCATGTATGAAAGTCTGTAGCTTTTCGCTCGTTGTTTTTGTTGTTCTCCATGTTTCATAGCCATACAATAGGACTGACTTTGCATTAGAATTTAACATACTGCTATTTGTGTTGGACTTTGTTTCTTTTGATCTTCCTTATTTGCCAATGCAACGAAAGCTCCTCAAACCTTGTGTATTCTAATGTTGATATCATTGGCTGTCCATCCAACTTTGTCTTTATCGCTGCCAAGATATGTATATGATTCTACATCTTAAAGTGGTGTTTCTTTATGGTTTTATTTTATTATTTATTTATTTATTTTTTGTTGTTGCAAAGATGAATTTGGCAACCCGACACTTGGGCCCCATGTAGGCGTGTAGTCCGACTGGGTCAAATAGCTTACATCGACCTAACGTCGGCCCTGATCTTACGACATCATTGTATCGGTATGCACTTTAATATTCATTCATGAATTCATCAGACTTCAGCTCACTATGGGGCATAGTCCGTCAACAACCTTATGCCAAGTATTTGTGTCCAGTACCATCCGCTCAATGTCTTTCCATATCGTCCCCATGCCCTTCATGCCTGTCTCAGCACGTTAGTATATTGATTCATAATTACTACGTAATTGCATAGAAGCTCTGTAGTTAATTAATTAAATAGTTGCTGAATAATTTATTGATTGAAAGGTTCATTATACCATATAATTTTACAGTATTGATTATTAACATGTGTAAACTTAGACAGAACAAACGGAGGGTAAAGGTTAAAGGTAGTCCCCATACCTTCGCAGGGATGTAAGAAGCGGTAGACGCTGAAGAAATCACAGTATTTAACCTTCGCCCATGTCTTGTTCCGTTTCTCTACTGTGACGCCTCTCCAGTTCTCTTTTCCATGTCTTCTTTGGTATTCCTCTACCTCTCGTACCCTTGGCATCCCAGAGTAAGAACTGCCTTGTAATGCTATCAACAGGTTTCCTCAGTGTGTGTCCTATCCATCCCCACCGCCTTCTTCTCATTTCTTATTCCACTGGCGCTTGTCATCAGTTGCACATTAGTGATTTTGTTATACAGCTTCAATCCTTCTGTCTACGCAAGCATTCATTATAAAAGTCTTATCTCACAGGAACCTAATATATTCCTTTCACAACTTTCATTACATCTACTCACGCCTCTATATCAAACGAGACATTGCTGCATCCATATTTATCGTTATCTGTGGTCACGGGCGTACTTAATGCATTGGACAACGAGGGCGGATCAGCATAGGGCACCACTCCCCTTAAAGAAACAGGCTTGCAAGTATATTTTTTTAAAGTAAGTACTATCATAATAGTGTCCGATGGTACCCCTCCTGGCAGTCAAACGGGGCGAACCGGGTAGAGATATATAGCTTGTCACGATGGCGTCGCAATCACCAACAAGATGTTATCACAACGTGAAAATAGTCAGTGCCTCCTAAAGCCCAACCCCACGCCCGCGTCATAAAAGGTGGGAATGTGACGATAAAGGGGGTTGCGGGGTTCGGGTGACGTATGGTGTGGGTTATTCCACGAGACCGATATGGTACCTATGAAGGCGGGCCCAGGTCGCCCTCATAAATTACTGGCCAACGGGACTTTAGGCACTGCTGTGACTGGCCTAACAAGCCGACCGTTGTTGTTTTGTTGCAAAAAAAAAAAGCATACATGGACAGATTTAAACAGGGTTATGGAGTCGGCCACAAAAAACGTTCGACTCTGACTCCGACTCCTGAAATTTTAGAAATCCGACTACGACTACAGTTTTTTACTAGTCAATATGGCATTAAATTCGAAGTCAGAATCCGGACATTTTTTATCGCCTCCATTATAAAACGACCAACTCCACGACCCCGACTACGACTACAGTTTTTTACTAGTCAATATGGCATGAAATTCGAAGTCAGTCTGGACATTTTTTATCGACTGCACTATAAAACGACCGACTCCACGACCCCGACTACGACTACAGTTTTTTACTAGTCAATATGGCATGAAATTCGAAGTCAGAATCCGGACATTTTTTATCGACTCTACTATAAAACGACCGACTTCACGACCCCGACTACGACTACAGTTTTTTACTAGTCAATATGGCATGAATTTCGAAGTCAGTGTTACGTGCAGTTTTCATAACTGATAATGTAGTCGGTCTGTATACTTGTTATGTTTGAAAATATTTCGATTGAACCCTAATCTAAGGGCGAATACTCATTTTTTGCTTTGAGGGAAAGTAAATATGTAGTTACTCCCCTTCAAGGTTATACCAGCTGACTGCTTAGGTCAGAGGTGATGCGAACAGCGCATGCCCGAACTAGAGGGAGTTTGGGAAAGATTTCTGGTGCGGGAGGCCGTTTTTTGTTGAACTGGGTCTGTCAGACGAAATGTCTGGTTACGTCTCTGCATTGCCTCTGGGGATGGAAACTCTTCCACTGTTATTGAAAGTCCCCTGTGTTATTTCTGTTCGTCAGGAAGACGGCAGTTGCTTCTAAGTTGTGTTAGCAATTCGTAGCAAGGTAAAAAACGAAACTTTCACACTTCCTTTGTAAGGATCATATTTTGAGTCAACCGGTGACGAGAGCTCACGAATAGTTGAAAGGCAGAGTATTCTACTTGTACGTTCGTTGGAGCCATCTGAGACCGTTAGGTTTAGATTTACACACAGAGACCCATGAGAATAGATGTTATTCTAAAACCCGCATGATTAGCGGTATATATCTTTGAACTTAGACGCTTATGTCTGCAGATGAGGAATCCACAGTGTTTACTGTTTTATAGAGGCCTAATATATAATTATCTGGAGTGGAAGACCAGATGAATTACAAGTTATTGCTGTTATAACTTTGAAAGTGAAAACTCGCCTGATGTACGAGGGAGTTATATAAGACTATCTTCGAAAGGACAGCCTATCTTTGATACGTCCGATTAGAGGAATGGACTATGCTATTTTCGTCGCCCGCCATGTTTGGGGTTGACTTAAGAAGAGCAACTTAAGAAAATTCAGAATGAAACTGTTGGATATTTATACAGTTATTTACCCGTTCTGTAATGCGGGTTTTTTTTTCTGCTAGTTGTGGAATGAGAGTTAAATTGGAGTCTGCAACACTTTGATAATCATATATTTACTGGAACTTATGTACATGCATTGTAGTGAGCTGTCTTCATATCCGCCATGTTCCTGTGTCATGCTTACATGGATTTGTCTACGTCTTGTTGCTGTGACTATAAATGGTGAGAAAAACGTACACAGCTGTTCACCTATATTTTTGACTCCATACCTGTAACACGTACAACATTTGGTTCCATCAACCCTACAGATACACCTTTCAATGTGATGAATGCCACACACACTCTTGTATGTTACATGGTGTGATACAAGTCTGCACTGCTACACCGATATCCACCTTGACGAACTTTCCAACACGCATTCGCGCTATGTCTACATCACCAATATATATCAGCCTTATTGCATCAGATTTACTGCATAAGCATTACTGCATCAGTAATTTGAGTATTCGCCCTTAGATTAGGGTTCAATCGAAATATTTTTAAACATAACAAGTATACAGACCGACTACATTATCAGTTATGAAAACTGCACGTAACAGTCTTACCACACCTCCCGGGGAAAAAAAGGAAACTTTTTTTTTTGAAATGCATCTAAGAGCTACTTACTAGGCTTTCTAAATCTCATTTTTTCACTAAACTTGACTTGTCTAAAGGATATTGGCAAGTTCCTTTATCTGAACGCGCCAAACCTCTTACGGCTTTTTCTACACCTAGAGGCCTTTTCCAATGGAATTTCATGCCTTTCGGCCTTATGAACGCACCAGCTACATTCGTACGCATGATGCGTCGAATCCTATCTTATCGGTCAGATGTCATTGCGTACCTAGACGACATCTGTCTTTTCAGCGACACTTGGGAAGATCACTATTCGGGGTTAGTTGAATTACTGTCTACTTTACGCGAGCATAACCTGACAGCGAAACCCTCTAAAGCTTGCATTGGTTTTAACGAAATTTCTTTCCTAGGCCATCGAGTCGGTCATGGTTTCCTAAAGACAGAGGACCATAATATCACTAAGATACTTAACATCTCTATTCCTAAGACTAAAAAGCAAGTGCAAAGTCTCTTAGGTCTTATACAATTTTATGGACGATTCATTCCGAATCTATCCTCTATCATGGCACCTCTTTCTACACTACTAAAGAAGGGGTCTCCTAATATAGTTCACTGGTCTCAGGAATGCCAATCCTCGCTGGATAAGATCAAAACTATGTTTCAACACCACCTATTTTAGTGTTACCTACTAAAGATAAGACATTTTTTCTTCGTAGTGACGCTTCATCCACTGGGATTGGAGCGGCACTAATGCAAGAGTACTCTAGAACTCTGCATCCTGTAATGTATATCTCCAGAAAACTTAATGCGGCAGAAAAGAATTACTCGGTTTTAGACCGTGAACTATTGGCTATGGTCTGGTCAATTCTCAAACTACAAAGATTCCTTCTAGGTGCACATTTCATAGTGGAAACCGACCAAAAAGCTCTTACTGCTATACAGAGTAAGAATTTGAAGAGCTCGGGTCTACTCGATATGCAATTGCTCTTCAACCTTTTCATTTCTCTGTGCGAGCTATTCGTGGATCAGATAATGTGATGGCAGACATTCTGTCAAGATGCCCACAGGATTCCACCTAACTTGTATGTCTTGGACTTCCTAATACGTCGAAGTCTATAATAGTTTCTTTCTATATCAATATAGGTACACATTTGTAATTGGTAATATAGTGATTGTATCACTACTTAGCGGTTCATTGATGTATATTCACCGCTGTTCTTTGATGATTTGTTACTGTTACGTGCAGTTTTCATAACTGATAATGTAGTCGGTCTGTATACTTGTTATGTTTGAAAATATTTCGATTGAACCCTAATCTAAGGGCAAATACTTATTTTTTGCTTTGAGGGAAAGTAAATATGTAGTTACTCCCCTTCAAGGTTATACCAGCTGACTGCTTAGGTCAGAGGTGATGCGAACAGCGCATGCCCGAACTAGAGGGAGTTTGGGAAAGATTTCCGGTGCGGGAGGCCGTTTTTTGTTGAACTGGGTCTGTCAGACGAAATGTCTGGTTACGTCTCTGCATTGCCTCTGGGGATGGAAACTCTTCCACTGTTATTGAAAGTCCCCTGTGTTATTTCTGTTCGTCAGGAAGACGGCAGTTGCTTCTAAGTTGTGTTAGGAATTCGTAGCAAGGTAAAAAACGAAACTTTCACACTTCCTTTGTAAGGATCATATTTTGAGTCAACCGGTGACGAGAGCTCACGAATGGTTGAAAGGCAGAGTATTCTACTTGTTACGCTCGTTGGAGCCATCTAAGACCGTTAGGTTTAGATTTACACACAGAGACCCATGAGAATAGATGTTATTCTAAAACCCGCATGATTAGCGGTATATATCTTTGAACTTAGACGCTTATGTCTGCAGATGAGGAATCCACAGTGTTTACTGTTTTATAGAGGCCTAATATATAATTATCTGGAGTGGAAGACCAGATGAATTACAAGTTATTGCTATTATAACTTTGAAAGTGAAAACTCGCCTGATGTACGAGGGACTTATATAAGACTATCTTCGAAATGACAGCCTATCTTTGATATGTCCGATTAGAGGGATGGACTATGCTAATTTCGTCGCCCGCCATGTTTGGGGTTGACTTAAGAAGAGCGACTTAAGAAAAGTCAGAATGAAACTGTTGGATATTTATACAGTTATTTACCCGTTCTGTAATGCGGGTTTTTTTTTCTGCTAGTTGTGGAATGAGAGTTAAATTGTAGTCTGCAACACTTTTATAATCATATATTTACTGGAACTTATGTACATGCATTGTAGTGAACTGTCTTCATATCCGACATGTTCCTGTGTCATGCTTACATGGATTTGTCTATGTCTTGTTGCTGTGACTATAATAAATGGTGAGAAAAACGTACACAGCTGTTCACCTATATTCTTGACTCCATACCTGTTACACGTACAACATTTGGTTCCATCAACCCTACACATACACCTTTCAATGTGATGAATGCCACACACACTCTTGTATGTTACATGTTGTGATACAAGTCTGCACTGCTACACAGATGTCCACCTTGACGAACTTTCCAACACGCATTCGCGCTATGTCTACATCACCAGCCACTACCACCATAGCAGTATACCTGTATCAGTAGTGAACCACCAGCAGGTATCAGTAGTGACCAGAACAGATTACCCACAACACACAGAGTTTGTATAAGTGCAACACCAATATATATCAGCCTTATTGAATCAGATTTACTGCATAAGCATTACTCCATCAGTGAACATTGTTTGCATCAGTCAGTCTGGACATTTTTTTATCGACTCCACTATAAAACGACCGTCTCCACGACCCCGACTACGACTACAGTTTTTTACTAGTCAATATGGCATGAAATTCGAAGTCAGTCTGGACATTTTTTATCGACTCCACTATAAAACGACCGACTCCACGACCCCGACTACGACTACAGTGTTTTACTAGTCAATATGGCATGAAATTCGAAGTCAGTCTGGACATTTTTTATCGACTCCACTATAAAACGACCGACTCCACGACCCCGACTCCGATTCCATAGCCCTGGATTTAAACGGAATTAGATCAGAAACGTTAAAGGATTACGTAGGATAGGTCACAAGGAACCAGAACTAATGAACTTAGTGAAAACCCATTGCTAAAGACATACAGATGCACTTAATCCAACCTGTTGAAGATACAACATGCAGATCAACACATCAAATACAGAAACTATGAAGATCAGCTGATCATTTAACATACATGTCAACAACATCAAGCTTAAACGCGTTCCGGAGTTAAAATACCTAGGAAGCATTTTTACAGAACAAACGAAGACTTTGCAGAGAAGTTGAAACAAGATGTCAAAAAACGATAGTGCGGTGACATACCGACTGTCGCCATAACTCAAACATCAGAATACCTATGTGGAAGCTAAACGACAGATGATAAATATAGTCTAACAAAAGAAACCTGTCACATCTTGAATTTTGTTCTCAATAAATGTGCATCGAGAAATTGATAAAGCAAACATGGCAGTTCGATAAGGGATTTAAGTCCTGAAAGAAATTACGTTAAAAAACAAAAATGTAGAAATCGAGTGTCACGTGGTCGTACCTTAAAGAAGTGTGGTGTCCAAAACAAAATCACAAACTCAGCAACGATCGTGTCCACTATGAACTTGTACCACTGTACTGAAGCTGCGTCTCATGGAGAGTTCCAAACGTCTGATCTTGTCTTCTGGGATGTTGTTCCATGCCTCAGTAAGCGCTGCATTCAACTGGTCCAAGGTCTCTGGCTGATAATGGAGGGTGGGCACCCTTCTGGTAGTCTAGGGCTGCTACTGCTCTGTGAGCCGAGGCATTGTCCTGTATGTAAATTAGGCCCGGTTCATGTTGGTGAAGGAATGGCAGAGCGTGCGGCTGCAGAAAGTCACGTATGTAGCGATTGACTGTGAGGGTTCCTTCAATTCTGACAAGATTGGTTCTGTGCTCAGCGATAATAGCCCCCCCCCCCCCCTTCCCCCCAACCATAACGCTTCCTCTGGCGAAACTGGCTTCCTCCTGAATGCAGTTAGAAGAATATCTTTCACCCCTCTTCCGATATACCCGGATCCTGCTATTCTGCCGTTTAAGATGAAACCTGGATTCATCAAACCATACGACAGTACGCCACTGATTGTTAGTCCATCTGAGGTGCTGTCTGGCCCATTGGTACCTTGCTGCGATGTATTACGGAAGCAGGCGCGACCGTTGAGCTGTTCTGTAAACAAGTATGTTTGCTTCTTGAAGGCGTCTGAGGACCGTCAAGTTACTGATAGTCCTGAAGCCTGGGAACGTACGTGCTGTTGACTGAGCATGTTACAAGCGGCTGCGCAGATGTACCGTTCGTATGATACTGTCCTCAGCCACTGTTGTTACCCTTGGTCTACACTTATGGGTCTGTCTTGAGTTGTCCCTGTAGTTTGCCATCGTGTGTGCACGTTTCTAATTGTGTCTCAACATACACCGCAGTAGCGAGAAACATCATTAACAGATGATCCCGCAACCAGTTGTCCGGTGGCTTGGTTAAGCTGTGCTTCAGACAATCGTGGCACGGTGAAATTTAGGAACAGTCAATACTAAATGCTGTTTTCTGGCAAGTGCGATCGCCAAAGCAGAAGAATCAGTCGTTAAAACTCAAAAATCACATACGTGGGGCACGTGCTACTCGAAAAACGCAAATTGCATTTGTCGCACGTGCTGCACGCACCGGTTGTTATTACGACTTGCACTCAGCGCATAATTGCTCGTACTTCCTGGCAACCTGCCCATGCGTATTTTACCATCTTTTATGCAATGATCTCGAAATTGTTTTCAATTCTATACCTGACAGGTTTCTTCTGTTAGTGGTATAGTATATTCTTACCAACTCTTTGCAATCGATGTCAAACATGGTTCCTGACTAAAGCACGGGAGAGAAAAATCACATCCTGTGAGATAAGATGTTTAAGAAAAGCTATTAATTTACCAGGAGAGGCAGCTTGAGAAATAATGACATCAGAAAAATTATAGGTACATATGCTGCATCAATTATATTGAGAGACCAAATGTTAAGCTCTTTGACCATCACATGAGAATGGAGCCTGACACATTCCCACTACGCGCCTACTGAAGATCAGGTTTTAGGGCACGGAGAACGCCAACAGGCAGTTGGATAGACAACATCACAAACATCCTACAACAACACGGTCTCCCAGAAGCCAACGCGACAAACTGGACTCAAGAACGCAAACTTCAGCTCCCAATAAGTTTCGCGGCAATAGTGGAAGGAAAAACGTTATTAAAGTAACTAAGTGCGACAGAAATTACGACAGTGAGACTTGAATAGATTAGTAATGTAAGTAATAGAGCCTATAACTGTGTCTGGATCATTCAAGTCTTATATTCTGTAGTTGCTACTACTGATCACCCGTGTGTTACCGGGGCCCGAAAGGGAAGCAAAGAATAGTAACACTGTTCCCTACCATGCAAGTCGTAGAAAGCAACTAAATAGGGTTGGGCATGGGGCTGGTTACCCCATCCTGTAAACAAATTTAAACCACAAAAAATTTCAACAAACATGGACAAGTCAATTAAGGAAAATAAAACACTGCCATCCAAGACAGGGGAAGGTCCTCTCGCAGGGAGGCGTATGATGCTTCACAGAGAAAGCCGAAAGGAGTCTGTGTTACTGACTAACCTTCTTTCTTCTAGGAGAACCTCCAGATTTGGCACCTGGAATGTTCGGACATTGAACGAACAAGGGAAAGTGCACAAGTAGCAGCAGAAATGAGGGAATATAAAATCGAGGTTCTGGGACTGTGTGAAACTGTGGAAGGGGGTAGACAAGAAGAAGCTCATCACAGGTGAATTGGTGCTGTCTTCGAGACATGACGACGAAAGTTCACACCATAGTGAAGGGGTAGCTCTTATGTTATCTAAAGAAGCACAGAAAGCACTCATTGAATGGGAAGCCGTTGGACCCAGAATAATAACAGCTACTTTTAAAACAGTTAAAAAGAAAATAAATGTAAATGTCATCCAATGTTATTGTCGTGTGAAATTCTAATCCACATATATAAATTAAAAAGTAAATGTAAAGCCTAACAAATAACTTCAATAAAAGGAAAGAAGAATGGTAAAGAACAGTGCTGTCACAATGACTGTACTCGAAAACCCCTTGTTTTCTACTTCGTCTGCAAATTGTAACGTTTCACGTTGATAGTAAAAGCCTACTGCAGCATACACGCTTTCTACGATAAAACGTGTACTGCATTTCTAAGAAAAACCTTGAGATACGCAAGCTGACCTATATTTATTATTCCATTATGTCATTTTATACACTAAGTTACCATAAACGAAAGACAGATGGAATTAGGATAGAGAGAAGGGAGGGCTGAAAGCAGGAACGCATACAACACTAAACACGCGTCTCGCTATACAATTAAAGTCATCACGCGTGTAAGGCCACAAGCACTAGCTTTTTTCAAATCGACAGTGATAAAAAACACTACCCATGCGAGAGTTAGGTTTTAAAAACCTGAAAAACGCTTATTAGGAAACATGACATTATACTGGTTTACGTTTGAAAACATTACAGTACCCAGACACCACATCGATCGAAGTGAACGGGAGGTAGAAGAAAATATATATTTTGAACGCAGCCCCTTAGCCCCATTAAATTTATATAGTTGGGTTCCTTAGGACTTGCTGACAAAGAATATGTTAAACGTTACGCAAACAGTCTAGGAATTAACAAATTATAGCCAAAAGAAATAGTGAGGGTGTCAGACAACACCAAAATCAGAATCGCTCAGTGGCAGATTTTGACACCACCATTGTACGGGAAATAGGTCCCCATGTTAAATCCTATTTGATTGGATAGAAGTAAATGTAAGGCTAAACACGATTAGTCGGGCTATAAATATTGATTCTTTGTTGTTAGGGAAACGTGAGTAGGAGTACTTTTTTTCAAACGCTTGTGTAAACATGGCTCGATTGGTTAGACCCGCCAATATAGTCATTTAGAAGCGTTAGTTCAGCACCACATTTTCAAATAAACTTACTAAAGAACCAGTGCGTAGAGCGCCAGTGCATATTTTTCTAAATAAAAGCCTGGGACATCGGCATATTGAAATTGTGCTATATTCATTGCCAGTCAACGTAACTGTGTATTATTCCATGAATTGTGGTAAGCTTGATATATTCAATATCTTTTTAATGAAAATTGAATGTAAATTGATAATTTATGTCTGTATATGTGTGTGGTTCAGTAGCGAACATGAGGCAAAGCCTGTATAGTGCTCCAACCTGAACAGAAGGTGTCGGAGGAAAGTAAAACTACATGGAATTGCCAAACAGTACACTGACACCTATCTTATTGACTAGAAAGACATAATGCTGGAATTGGAGAGGCGTAGTAACCATTAGGGAGGAGTATACTGATGTCAATTGTTTCAGATGAAGATAGCAATTGGCCTACCGCTCTGAACTCAGTGTTTGTTATGTATTGTGTTCAGTCTGGAAATAGATTAAAAATTAGTTATGAAGTAGGAGGTACAACCTTCTTGTTTCAGGGACTGTGGTCCTAAAGTTATTGAGCAGCACCTGGTCTGAGCTTTGCTGAATCTGGAGGCTGACAGCATACTCCTGGGTCCAGATAGCGACTAGTGAGGTGTCTCCAGAACACAGGGGAGCAATCGAGCAGAGGAGTCTTTTCCTGCCGCCATCACGAAAGTTAAGCCTCTGTGGCCAGTGGAGCTCAACATTATGTGTCCCCTCAAAAATTGACATTTTAGTAAAAAAAGAGGGACAATACCTTGTTTAAATTGACAGGAACTGTGAGCTTTTCCCCCATACTATTTCCCAGATAAACAAACACTTGAAGTCATGATGACAAATAATAACATAGCTTGAAAAAACAAAACCAGTATTACCTCATAGTACTACTACACAACTGACACACATAGGATAATATTAATAAAATATGTCACTACAAGGTTCATGTTTATAAATTATGTATATATAAATTGTGATTACAATTAATTGTGATTCCTGGTTCACTTTGTAGTTGAATCAGGATATATATATTAGTGAAAGTAATTAATACATATATATTTGAAACTTTACCAGTGACTCATTTAAGATAGTCTTATAGAGTGTTAAATGTGTGTGAGTGTCACAGTGTTGTCAAGTGTGGTGGAATAAATTAAATTGTTTATCTGTCTGTTGTTGTTGTGACTTACACTTCATCATATACATACCCTAGACATTTAACGTAGTCATCACAATATTCCAGAATAATTCTGACTGAGGTATAATGTGGTAGCAAGTAAGGTTATCTGTAAAACACTACACCTATTAGATACAGATACCTTCACAGCTGATCTCAGTCAGTACACTAAGTCCCCTATAAATATTTATAACATCCCACTTTACCACATACATTGGGGGCTCGTCTGGGATTTTGAATCTTTCCCTATTATAAATATTGGGGGTAATTCACTATTGGGAATAATAAGAATTAAAAGGTATCCTTGGGTGGAAATAAATAACGTTGAGCTCTCAGTGCCTGTGGTGTCCTTGGATAAGTAATTATAGATTGTATTGTTTAGTTAGACATTACATACATTTACCTGGTAGAAAATGGCGGACCTGGCCAAATTTCGATCTGCTGCTGTACAGACTGCGAAAGAGTTAGGAATGGACGGGCAAATTATGATTGCTTATGTCACTGCTGAATGTGACAAATATATTGAACGGGAAGAAAGAAGATTAGAAAAAGAGGCTGAAAGAAAATTAGAGGCTGAAAAAGAGATTAAGAGGCTGCAGATTGAGGCTGAGGCTAAGAAATTGGAGGCAGAAAGAGAAGAGAAGAAATTAGCTGCAGAAAGAGAAGAGAAGAAATTAGCTGCAGAAAGAGAAGAGAAGAAATTAGCTGCAGAAAGAGAGGAAAGAAGATTGACTGCAGAGAGGGAAGCAGAAAAGGAGGAGAAAAGATTACAAAGGGAACATGAGTTACGACTAAGGGAGTTTGAGTTTCAAGGCCATGCTCCTGAAAATGGGGCCAGTCCCTTTACCTCTGATGCCACTGCTAGCCAGGGAGCCTCAACCTCAGCTATGAATTTTCATTTAGATCATTTTGTTGAGAAAGACGATGATATTGAGAGCTATCTAAATAGATATGAACTATTAGCTACCACATATGGGTTAGAGAGAGAAAGGTGGAGCTTAAAGTTATCTCAAGGGCTTCGTGGGGCAGCTTATGAAGTTTTTTCCAAAATGAGCAGAGGTGATCAGGAAAATTATGACATGCTAAAGCAGGCTCTTTTGTTAAGATATGAAAAGAACGCAGAATTTTATAGGAAAAAATTTAGGAATGCTAAACTACTGTCAGGTGAAACCTATCACCAGTTCTCTGCACGGTTAGAGACATACTTGGAGAAATGGACTTCTCTGGGGAAAACCCAAGATCTTAAGGAAATGGTCCTTATAGAACAATTAAGAGAGTCCATGGATCCAGACCTGAGAAAGTTTCTCATGGAACAAGGTGCAGAGAGGCTGGGTGAGTTGCTAAATGTTGCAGAAAGGTATCAAGCGGCTCAGGCAGAGGTATCAGGTAACAAAAAGAAACAGGTGGAAAATTTTAGGGCACCACAGAACTTTAATAAATTTGATCCTAGAGATCAAAACAAAGGTAAGCACCAGTTTGATAGGCCACGGTATGACAATAAAAATAAAACCCCACA
The DNA here is from genome assembly GCA_024509875.1 of Oreohelix idahoensis. Lineage (NCBI taxonomy): Eukaryota > Metazoa > Mollusca > Gastropoda > Stylommatophora > Oreohelicidae > Oreohelix > Oreohelix idahoensis. The sequence continues at coordinate 230,950 of JAMPIV010000697.1, forward strand.
ATTCGATGAAAGGAAATATGATGAAAGAAAATCTTACAACCAAGGAAAGAGATGGTGTAAAAATTGTAAGATGAACAATCATGACACTGACCGTTGCAGAAGGAACCCAATAGTTATGGCCACCCTTCAGGTCAGGTCGACCTCAAGAAAGGAGGAGGTTATTCTGTTAGATACCTGTTAAGTCATATTCTACGCTAGAGTTAGGTGTTAAGGATTTTTGTGTACGGTCCTGAAGTTTGTTAGTAAGTAGGTTAAGGTCATGAGATACATGACGTGTGTATACATGTGTGTGGGTGGAGAAAGGAGTAACTCTGTTTAGAGTGTATTTTTATTAAAGTATGCAAGCTTGGAATGTGACATTTAAAAGCTCACTGTTAGAAGCACGTAGAGTATGGTTGAAGAATACTCAGAGGCGTTCATGTGTGAATTGAGGTTTACAGGACATGAGAAAAGCGTGCGAAGTGAATGAAGTTAGCATACGTGTCAGAGAAGAATACTGAGTTGTTAAAGGGGAGTCTGTGGCCATCCGTCGTGGGAGACGGTCAGTGTTTCTAGAGTATGTGAATTAGTGTCTGTGATTATGATATTATAATGAAATATTAAATATGACGCGATGATGTACCGCGTAAGGTGTATTTATAATAAGGCCTTTATATATTATTATTTACCAGCGCGTTGTGTTCTGTCCCGCGCTTGGAAACAGATGTATTAAATGACACGTCGTTTTCCCGTGTCAGGAGGAGGTCTATGGTAGGACCATTATATGTTATTGTTTGAATGCGCGTTGTGTGTTTTCCCGCGCCAATAGGAGGTCTAAGTTATAAGACCCTGGCTGTTCCAGTGTTTGGAAGCCTAATAGGAGCTTGGATAGGAAGCTCGTGTGTATTGACACTATAAAGCGCGTTGTGGTTTTCCCGCGCTGTTAAGTTCTGGAGGAACTTGGATAGAGATATATGTGCGAGGAGTGAATTCCGCACTTACATTGAAAGTAGGACCACGGAGATATATGTGCGAGGTGGGAATGCCGCACTTACATTGTATACAGACCATATAGAGATTTATGTGCGAGGAGTGAATGCCGCACTTACATTGAATGCAGTTGTTACCAGTACGTAAGGATGACTGTATTACATATTCTAACCATGCAAGTATTTGTACTATTGTTGCTGATGTCCAGGACTATGCTGTTGAGATTATATGTATGGAACTGTGACCCAGATTTATGTCAAGTTATTTCATTCGCGTATGTACTGTCCGGTCTTCTAAACAAACACCATCGTTTTTGCTACAGTGGTGGTTTCCAGTGATTTAGGGGGCTTAATTTTCTGAACCCATGACTACTGCGGAGAATCAATCAACCCGCCCCGGAATCTTGAAGTACTGTAAAACTTCAGAAATTCTTTGGACGGTAAATAAAGTATTTGGACACTAATGAAAGTCATCTAAAAGATTTGTTGGCGCGAAGTCAATAGACATAATATGCTCACAACAGATATCAACACCCATACATCTGATTTCTATTTTGGAGTCAAGGTAATTGAGTAATAAAAGACAGATAGTAATTTCTTCACATAGAGCTGGACATTACAGTCCTGAGTCAAGCCAGAAAAGTAAACACGAAATGCGTGAACTTTCTGCCAATCAGCGTACAGCGGTCATGTTGTGACCCAATTATCGTCTAATTTACACGTTCCAGCTAGCTCCTGTTTACTGACAGACATCGTTACGGAGGGTGCAAGGACAACTTTGCTTATGTGTGTACTCGGTCAAGTCATCGCATCGGAATCTGCATGAAGTAGCCTGCTTTTTTCAACGTTCAAGTGTTTGACGGGGGTGTACTGGCCCGTTGAAACTTATCAGAGGATCTTGTTTGTACTTCACGTGTGTTGTGCTGTGCAGTCATTTTTATCGTCAAGCCATCGGAAAGAAGTGAAGTAAACAACACATCTGGAACATCGGTCTACAGTCAAGATCAACGAACCATATGTATTAAAGATACGTATTATTTCTTATTAATTTGTATTAGAAACTGTGTGATTAGTGTATTGTTGTGCGTAGTATTTTTTTTTCTTTTCTTTCTCGTTGTGCGGTAATTTGTCTTGTTTTGTTTTGTTTCGTTTCGTTAGTACTAAATCTTATTCTGTAGTTTTCGTATAACTGACTTTTTCTACTGTATTGTGTGTTCTCATGCATGTGTAAAATCTTATTGTTTGTTTCTGCTTTGAATTTGGTGCTGTGTAAATTATATATTAAGATTAATATTATAGATTAATTATCTAGCCTAATTACAACCGTAAGAGTTTTTCTGTTTAACATATTAGTCTAGTAGTTTTTTAAATAAATATGAATAGGCGTATACTGTATTAGCCTAGTTTTATTTGTTTATTAATTGTAAAGCTTATTTCCTAGGTCTTTTCTATTATCTGTTACAGTTTATTGATTTATTATATTGGACTCTTTGTTAAGCCTTCGTAATTATTCGGTGTTATACTACTATCATACTATCCTTCTGTCATCTGGTAGAGACTATAGAAGCTTATATTTATATTTTTCCCTTTCATTCTTACATTACTTTTAAGTATCGACTTAGATATTTTATGGGTATTTATTTATTCTTGTAAGTTTGTATTAGTATTAGTGTTAGTCTACATCATATTTAAGTGTTTCTAAATGTGGTTATTAGTTTAATGTTTATGGCAATACTTTTGAGTAGTTATTTACATTATTTTGTATCTTGTACAGAATCTGCGCGAGTTGAACATCAGTGAGACAAGCTTGCTGTAGTACCATAGCAACTCAGATATCCTTCAGCTGTAGATCTGCATTATCTTGATGGAACCATAGACTGTAATCAAGACACACTTAAGATAAGTCACAGTTTATGCCATTGTTGCACTTCTTTGTTCAGATACCATTCTACTGACATTCCTGATGGTCATTCATTTGTATTCGTTGTTGTGTTAGCATTTTATATTTCTGTTACTTGGTTATATATTATTAATACTTTGTTCTTCATTAGAAGGAATTGGTATTAATCTATTCTGTAGGTTTGTTTTTTTTGTAAAATTAATTCCAGAGTCTTGGAGAGACTCGGTAGCTAGTGCCCCGTGGAATTCTTTGTACATTTATTGGTGTTAGCTGTTATAGTTTGGTTTGTGTAATCATTGTTACATAATTTAGTCTCTTTTGTCATGTTTACTTGTAGTTTTCTTGCGTTAATTTTCTACTATCTTGTAAATAAGTTCATTTCACAGCTCTATTGTTGTCGTTTGTATTGCAGGTGTTGATTATCCCTCCACCTGTCGGTTATTGTTCGTTTGTTTATGGTTTTATGTTAGCGGTGTACTTCATTATTATCATCATTCACTGTGTTTTGGTCCTGGTTATTAGTTACAAATAGTTTGTATGATTACTGTGTTAGAATCTAAACATTGTAGATATGATGGTTAAAGTATATTGAGGATCAGTGTGTTCAGTTACACATGTCTTAGTCTAGACATAGGTGGATCTGATTATTATAAGTGACTGATATTAGGGTTACTTGTGTGTATTATCTTTAGAATTATTGGTGATTTGTTACTGTGTTATTGTAGTACCTATGTAGAGGTATATTAATACTGATAATTTAGTATTGTAGTGAATATACTTTCTTATTTTGGAATCTAGTCTGTAAATCAGTAGTCATGGCAGACTGTTCAAGAACAATTAGAAACAGAAAGAAAAGAATAGCCTTAAGAGACTTTATTTTGGCTATCAGAGATTGTGAGTCTTACGAATTGTTTAACACTATGGTAAAAGTGGATGATAAATACAAGCCACATAGAGCAAAAGTATATCTGATAGAGATTAAGGAAATAAGAGAAGTTACAACTGGAATTGCATTACCAGTATTGGATGATAGCAAGAGACCAAAACTGAATTTAAAGAGGAAAGCTAATATAGCAGATGATATGGTGAAAACTGAAACTAGGAATGTTTCTGTTCAAAGTGAGAAGAAAGAAGTCACTGTACAAACAGATAATTGTTGTGAAGACTGTTTAGTCTCAGTTGGGAAAATATCCAAATTGAATGTGGATGAACCACAAAAGATTATCATCAATGATGAATCAGTTAGGAGTAAAACTAACTTATATTCTATGGAAAGAAGATCAATAAGTGTTAGTAAGAATGCAATGTCTACAAAAGCCTATGAGACAATGACAAGTCCAGTGCATGATGTAACATACCATGCACCTCAAGAAGTGTTGTTACCAAAAATGGGTTTTTGGTGTGACAAGGATCAGTTAAAGATAGACAAATTGATTCAAGAAGAGGGAACCTTCGATGAAAAGTGTACAATATTAGAAGGAAGATTCAAGACTGTTGAGCAGTTATTAGAAAAGGAATACAAAGATGGTATTCAAAGATTAAATGATGAATTCAAGGTGGATAGGAACAGGATATTAACTGAGTGTAAGGGTAATACTCAAGTTAAAGAGGAACATTGCAGGGTCCTGTCATCTCGGTGGAAGGAGAAAGGTAGTGCTTTAGAAGAGAGTTACTTTGTTAAATTTGATACACTAGAAGAGCAATTTAAGGCAGCTAAACAAAGATTACAGCAGCAAGCTAAAGCATTGAAAAATCAAGCTAAGTCTACGGAGGAGAGACATGAGGCTGCGCTTGATACAGATCAATCAGATTGGAAGAAGGAACCTTTAGATGCTCAAATGCAGTATAGGAGAGCGAAGATGAAGGATGCTACTTCTGTTGCCAAGAAAGTAGTACTTGAAGAGACTGAAAATTCAAGGAAGGAAGTGTGGAAGACTGTGATGGACGGTCTGAAAGGAAATTGTGCTGGAGTTACAGACCAGTTAGAGTTAATATTATCTTTCAATTTCAAAAACAGATACATAGATAAAGGAAAAGAACCATTAAAGATGTTAATGTTCAATGCCATTAAAAAGTTACCACCAGATAAGTGGGACATAAGTGATCTGTTTGCTCTACTAAAGATACTGTGCTATTTGGAAATACTTTTCTGATCGTGGTAATGATGATGGAGTCTAGATTGAAAATAGTTTTGATGTTAGTTGGAAGAGATTGGTACATGTTACAACTCAGCATGAGAGGTTAATTGTTACTGTGCATAGAACATAGCTGAAAGCTAAGAGATTGCTACTTGTTATGACTCAGCATGAGAGGTTAATTGTTACTGTGCATAAAACAAGGCTGAAAGTTATATCTTTCAAAGAGACAGTTGTCTAGAGAAACTTAATATTTTTCAAGACTAGAAATTTGACAGTGTATATAAACAATAAATAGTGAACAGGTGTACAGTACAAGTCAGTAAAACTAGGTGTTTTAGATTGATTTATTTCATTAACGAAAGTAGTAAAGCTTAGTTGGGAAGTACATGGTGTAATATGTAAGGTCGCTGATCAGGAAAACATATGAAATTGGTATATCATCCCTTAATTGATTATTTTGTCACCCCACTGGGAATGTTTAGTGGAATGGGGTGGACATAGAAGGGTATATGATATGGCATAATGTGATACAAATTTTCCAAGGCAAATGATTTTATTCTTGCCTAATTTTGTTTATCCATAGGAAAGTATGCTATTCCATGAGATACCAGAGTTGTTGGTGGAATTGTCTATCATTACAGCAGCTGAATGGATGGTTATCAGCAGGCTTGCTCACCGATACTTCTTCTTAGTGAGACATCAGTCCATTGGTCTGGTTTTGGAGCAATTGAAACATGAGTCACAGATGAAATTCAGCATTCAGAATAGATTATTTATATTTATGAAACATTTGTGTTAGCTTGATAAGTTGTAAGTGTTAACTTATAATGTAATTATATTAAGTAACGAACAATGTTGATGTACATTTTGGTTCACCTGTGTATTTTTGGTATGGTGAATCCACATGACTTAGTTAATATATTATTGAGGCACACATTGTTAGAGTTGCATCCAACACAGTTTAATGTTGTATAGGATGAGATTGTGTTTGGTTTGCCAGTAGAGTATGATTGCTAAGGCAAAGCCTACGTCACCTTTCCAGTGCCAAAGTTAATGTGGTAACCTTTTGGTTCACCAATATATTTCCATCCCTTTTTGTTGTTTGGTATGACTTAACATATTTCATCGACCTCACACTTTGGTTTGATGTAAGGTTTAAAAAAAATGATATCATTTTTTTTTCCTCGGGGGTCGGTGTGAACTGTTAAGTCATATTCTACGCTAGAGTTAGGTGTTAAGGATTTTTGTGTACGGTCCTGAAGTTTGTTAGTAAGTAGGTTAAGGTCATGAGATACATGACGTGTGTATACATGTGTGTGGGTGGAGAAAGGAGTAACTCTGTTTAGAGTGTATTTTTATTAAAGTATGCAAGCTTGGAATGTGACATTTAAAAGCTCACTGTTAGAAGCACGTAGAGTATGGTTGAAGAATACTCAGAGGCGTTCATGTGTGAATTGAGGTTTACAGGACATGAGAAAAGCGTGCGAAGTGAATGAAGTTAGCATACGTGTCAGAGAAGAATACTGAGTTGTTAGTGCGAGGAGTGAATTCCGCACTTACATTGAAAGTATACGAGGTGGGACCATACATTGTAGAGACCATTTATGTGCGAGGAGTGAATGCCGCACTTACATTGAATGCAGTTGTTACCAGTACGTAAGGATGACTGTATTACATATTCTAACCATGCAAGTATTTGTACTATTGTTGCTGATGTCCAGGACTATGCTGTTGAGATTATATGTATGGAACTGTGACCCAGACTTCTGTCAAGTTATTTCATTCGCGTATGTACTGTCCGGTCTTCTAAACAAACACCATCGTTTTGCTACAATACCACTCCAGAAGAGATGAGGAAGGCACAGGCTGGGGATAAGACCCTCAAGCCTTGTTTCAGGAAATTGTCAACTTGTCACACTACTCCAGACAAGGGAGATTTTTACATGAAAAACAAGTTGATTTACAGGAAGGCCGGAACTAGATCCCATGGTCACGGACAGCTGGTTCTTCCAAAGAGATATAGGGCAGAATTAATAAGGAGTCTACATGTGAAAAAAGATGGGGACCATGAGAAAATAGGTACCATCATCCAAAAGGTGGCTCACAATTATTATTGGCCCAAGGCAAGGTGGGACATTGAGAATTTTGTAGAAAGGTGTAGCATAGCACATGAGGGAACACCCACAAGTGGGAACATTGATCAGGACCTGGACATGCCAAGGGGCAACCGTAGGCCTGACAATAAAAAGAAAAATAAATTTGATAAAGTGGACCAAATGGAATGGGAAGCCCCTTTTCACAGACAAGCTTCACTTAACTGTTTTACAATGGCCACTATGCAGAGAGTGCAAAAAGATGTCTTACCCCAGGATAAGACGAAAATCCCTCAATCGGACTTAAACAAACTGGAGGAAGAAGATGTAGAGAGGAAATCTCTCATCAAGAATTCTAAGTGGGGAGACAGCCCCAAGAGAAGAATTGATAGCGGTCGTTTTGTGCTTGATAATTCTGGGAAGAAAAATCATCACTATAGCGCTTCGAGTGGAAGAGACCATACCGGTGCATGGACAAATAGGTCCACACAATTAAAGGTCCATATGTAACGCTGTTAAGAACGTGGACTGATGAAAAGGCAGAGGAAAATATTACATCCTCATACCAATATGTGAATGAGCTGACCACTCGTTTAAAAACTGGCTGGAAACTTGCCAATGAAAATTTGAAACAAGCCAGGAAGAAACATGCTGCCTATTATAACAGGAAAGCTAAAGACAGAGATTTGGCTGTGGGAGAGAAGGTACTGCTTCTTCTCCCCGGTAGTCAGAATAAGTTACAAATTGGATGGCAAGGGCCATATACAGTTCTAGAGAAGGTGTCTAGAACAAATTATAAGATAGATAAGAAGGGGAAAGAAAAAATCTATCATGTGAATCTCCTGAAGAAATATTTGGAAAGAGAACATCAGGAAGAGACACACTTGTTGACCTTGTCTATTGCCATGGAGATGAAAAAGGAACCACTTTCATCATTTGAATATCCATTACACCCCTGTGAGACAGCGGCACAGGTGAAAATCAGTACACACTTAACGAAAGAGCAAAAGAAGAGAGTACAACAGGTTCTAGATAATCATGCAGAGGTGTTAACAGACCGACCGGGGCATACAAACTTATTGGAATATGATATGAAGCTGATAGACCCCACACCTGTATGTATGAAACCCTATTCGATTCCTTTTGCTAAGGAGAAAGCTTTGAAGGAAGAGATAGACTATTTGTTGAAGGAAGGAATTATTTCACACAGTGAATCTTCGTATAGTTCCAGTGTTGTACTTTTAAGGAAACCCTATGGAGAACATAGACTCTGTATAGATTACAGGAGACTGAATGCTATTACAGAAGGACAGGTGGATCCATTGCCGGATACAAATCAGTTGTTTGCCAGGCTAAATAAAGCTAAATATTTCTCAAAAGTGGACTTGAGTAAAGGATACTATCAGATTCCAGTAAAGCCTGAGGTTAGACCATACCTAGCTTTTAGTACCTCAGAAGGACACTATGAGTTTAATAGATTGCCATTTGGATTGAAGAATGCACCTAGTGTCTTCTCTAGAATGATGAGAAAATTATTGGACCCTCTGAACAATCCATGCATCACAAATTTCATGGATGATATCCTTATAGCCACAGAAACATTTGAGGAACACATTGACTCTCTGAACATGCTGTTTAATCGACTTAGGGAAGCGAATTTAACAGCCCGACCAACCAAATGTTGCGTTGGATGTAAAGAATTAGAATTCTTGGGACACACAGTTTATCAGGGAAACATGACCCCTGACCCAAAGAATTTAGAGAAACTAAAGAAAGCCCCGAGACCACAAACCAAGAAAGACGTGAGATCCTTTGTCTCATTATGTGGTTTCTACCAAAAGTATATCAAAAACTTTAATTCCATATGTGCACCGTTAACTGATTTGACACGTAAGGGAAATCCAGATCGAATTACATGGACACCACAATGCGAATTCGCTTACCAGGAATTGAAGGAAAAGCTCACAAGCAAACCTATTTTGAAATTACCTGACTTAAGTCAAGAATTCATAGTAAGGACGGATGCCAGTAATATTGGGTTAGGTGCGACTCTGCTACAGAAATCAGATGCATTGGATGGGGAATTAAGCCCTGTGGCATATGCTAGCCTGCCATCAATGGTACCTATACCTTGTAGCGGTATGGCAGCTTGTGTACCCTGACAATCCCCAGAGCTATGCCAGTGGGAGTTTTACTCCTGGTAGGTTCAACCATGCTGGACTGGTCTGCATGGGTAGGGGTCAGACAAAAGCTGGTACCCTGGTCCTCCAGGTTGGGGGTTTTAGCACAGGGCCGACACCCCTGTCTGTGTAAAAAATCACACACGTTACGGAAACAGCAATAAATGGAAATACTTTGATGCGGGACGGACATCCGGAGTCTCAGGCTCGTATGACTGACAGTGGTGAAAGCCGAAAGGAAGCCACTGGCATGAAAACGGATGCCCAGACCGCAAAACACGAAACCAGAATTGGTTTTTGGAATGTCAGAACTATGAACGAGGCAGGAAAGCTGAGACAGATTACAGCAGAGATGAGGAACTACAAACTACATATCCTGGGAATAAGCGAGAGCAGATGGACAGGGATGGGGAGAATAAAAACAGCTACAGGGGAAACAGTACTTTATTCTGGTAGAGAGGACGGTCAGCACAACGAAGGTGTAGCCATTATCCGTAAGAAAGGAATGGAAAGGTCTCTACTGGAATGGAAACCCATTAACAACAGACTAATAAGAGCAAGACTGAGAGGGAGATTCACCAACACCACAATTATACAATGTTATGCACCAACAAATGACAGCGACGAAGAGATCAAGGACGAGTTCTATCAACAGGTACAAAAGGAAATGGAAACTGTACCCAGGTACGATCTTATTATAGTAATGGGAGACCTAAATGCGAAAGTTGGAACACACAATAATTATAACGAAAGAGTAATGGGGAAATGCGGCAGTGGAACAGTAAATGAGAATGGGGACAAATTAATAAGCTTCTGCAGTATTAACAACCTGGTCATCGGAGGAACACTTTTTCAACACAAAGAAGTGCACAAGTTAACATGGGAATCACCAAACGGACGAGACAAAAACCAGATAGATCACATAATGATCAATGGCAGATGGAGACATGCACTACAAGACGTGAAAGTAAGAAGAGGCGCAGATGTGGGAAGTGATCATCACCTAGTAGTAGCAAGACTGAAGGTGAAACTCAGAGCTGCTGGACCAGTTGCAGTCAAACAGAAAAGATACAACATCACGAAACTTAAGGACCCCCTCACCAGAAAAGCGTTTGTGGTCGACGTAAAGAGACGATATCTGATTACCAAAAGCCAGGAAAGAACAGAGACCGACGATGTGGACCAGAAATTCAACACCATCTCAACAATATATAAAGAAAGCAGCAAGTCATGCTTGGGATTCCAGGAAAGAAAGAGCCAAGACTGGATAACACCAGAAACGCTAAACACCATAGCGAAGAGAAAGGAAATGAAAAGGAAGAAAACAGAAGCTAAGTCTCCCAGGTTAAAGGCAATATATAGTGAACAGTACAGTCAGCTGGACAAGGAAGTAAAACGTCAAACCCGTGCTAACAAAAGGACATTTCTGGATGACCTTGCAAGACAGGCAGAAGAGGCAGCACTGAGAAATGAACAAAGCACAGTTTATAAAATAACTAAAGCTATCAGTGGAAAACGAGGTGCAAACAACATAACGTTAGTAAGAGATAAGCAAGGAAATCTCATCACCACAGCACAGGGGCAGGAAACAAGGTGGGCAGAGCACTTCAGAGAAACACTGAATAAGGAACCACCAGAGACTCAGCTGAATGTTCCTGAGGCTGAAAGTGACTTAGACGTAAATACAGACATTCCACGAAAAGAAGAAATTATCAGAGCTATCAAAGGGCTAAAAAATGGAAAAGCGCCTGGTCACGACAATCTGAATGCGGAGCTATTCAAGACAGACCCTGAACTAGCAGCAGAACTATTAGAACCACTATTTGCACAAGTCTGGGAAACTGAGACAACACCAACAGAGTGGAGTAAAGGAACAATTGTCAAATTGCCCAAGAAGGGCGACCTTGCAGACTGCAACAACTGGAGAGGAATTACCCTCCTCTCAGTTCCCAGCAAAATACTAGGCAGGATAATCATCCAGAGAATTTCAAAAGCAGTTGACCATAAACTGAGGAAAGAACAAGCGGGCTTCAGAAAGAACAGAAGATGTGCAGATCATATATTTGCCCTCAGGAACATTATAGAGCAGTGCTCAGAATGGCAGAGACAGCTGTACATTAACTTTGTTGATTTTGAAAAGGCTTTCGACAGCATACACAGGGACAGCCTATGGAAAATTCTGAGGGCTTATGGAATTCCCAGCCGCATTGTTTCCATTATAAAAAGCCTCTATTCTAACTTTACGTGCAGTGTTGGATCGAGTAATGTAACTTTCGAAGTGAAAACAGGAGTACGACAGGGATGCCCCTTATCAACAACATTATTTTTGACAGTCATAGATTGGGTGATGCGCCAGACAACAGAGGGCAGTCCAAGAGGAATTAGATGGACAACGTTTTCTACACTGGAAGATTTGGAATATGCAGATGACATTGCACTGCTCGCGCATTCACACCAACACATTCAAGACAAAACTGATAGACTGAATAAGTATGGCCAGCAGGTTGGCCTGAACATCAATCTGAAGAAGACAGAGGTCATGACACTAAATGTGGGCAATCCTGAGCCAATTACAGTAAGGAACCAGAAGTTAGAACAGACAGACACATTTACTTACCTAGGAAGCATAGTAACACCTGACGGCGGAACAAGCAAGGACATTAACAACAGAATGAATAAAGCGAGAACAGCCTTTGCTATTCTCAACAACATTTGGAAGTCTTCCCAGTACAGCACAAACACCAAATTAAGACTGTATGAGAGCTGCGTACTTTCTGTGCTTCTCTATGGTGCGGAATGTTGGAGAGTAACAGAGAAGGAAATGTCGAAACTGTCCTCCTTCCACACAATCTGCCTAAGGAAAATTCTCCGAATCTTTTGGCCAAACACCATCAGCAACCAAGAACTACTTATTCGGAGTAACCAGGAGGACATGCACACCATCATAGCTGGCAGACGCTGGAGTTGGGTTGGCCATGTCCTCAGAAGGGACCCTGATACCATCGCAAGAACAGCTATGCTATGGACCCCCGAGGGAAAGCGAAAGAGAGGCCGACCAAAAACAACTTGGCGGAGAACTGTGGAAGCTGAGATGCAAAGAATGAACCACAGTTGGGGCACTGTACGAAGGATGGCCGCCGACCGAGCAAAGTGGAATCAATTTGTTGCTGCCCTACAAGACGCCACCAGGCGTGATGGCCGCTGACTGCTTTGACGGTTGGCGGTTATGGATCAAAGAAGAAGAAGCATATGCTAGCAGAAAGTTGAATAAAGCTGAAACCAATTACTCAACTAGCGAAAAAGAATGTCTTGCAGTAATATGGGCGATAAAGGTTTCTAGCGCAGGCTAGACATGAAAATTCTAGATTACTCCGTTGGTCATTACTGATGCAACCATATGAGTTTAGCATAGAGTATATAAGTGGAAAAACAAATCTGGGAGCGGATTTTTTAAGCCGCCATCCGTGTGATGAGAATCACCCTAAGCCCCAGGAAAGATAATAAATTTCTCTATGTGTTTATAGAATTATAGACTGACATATAACGTCTGTTTTAAGTGGGGAGAATTTGTCGTGTGAAATTCTAATCCACATATATAAATTAAAAAGTAAATGTAAAGCCTAACAAATAACTTCAATAAAAGGAAAGAAGAATGGTAAAGAACAGTGCTGTCACAATGACTGTACTCGAAATCCCCCTACTTTTCTACTTCGTCTGCAAATTGTAACGTTTCACGTTGATAGTAAAAGCCTACTGCAGCATACACGCTTTCTACGATAAAATGTGTACTGCATTTCTAAGAAAAACATTGAGATACGCAAGCTGACCTATATTTATTATTCCATTCATGTCATTTTATACACTAAATTACCATAAACGAAAGACAGATGGAATTAGGATAGAGAGAAGGGAGGGCTGAAAGCAGGAACGCATACAACACTAAACACGCGTCTCGCTATACAATTAAAGTCATCACGCGTGTAAGGCCACAAGCACTAGCTTTTTTCAAATCGACAGTGATAAAAAACACTACCCATGCGAGAGTTAGGTTTTAAAAACCTGAAAAACGCTTATTAGGAAACATGACATTATACTGGTTTACGTTTGAAAACATTACAGTACCCAGACACCACATCGATCGAAGTGAACGGGAGGTAGAAGAAAATACATATTTTGAACGCAGCCCCTTAGCCCCATTAAATTTATATAGTTGGGTTCCTTAGGACTTGCTGACAAAGAATATGTTAAACGTTACGCAAACAGTCTAGGAATTAACAAATTATAGCCAAAAGAAATAGTGAGGGTGTCAGACAACACCAAAATCAGAATCGCTCAGTGGCAGATTTTGACACCACCATTGTACGGGAAATAGGTCCCCATGTTAAATCCTATTTGATTGGATAGAAGTAAATGTAAGGCTAAACACGATTAGTCGGGCTATAAATATTGATTCTTTGTTGTTAGGGAAACGTGAGTAGGAGTACTTTTTTTCAAACGCTTGTGTAAACATGGCTCGATTGGTTAGACCCGCCAATATAGTCATTTAGAAGCGTTAGTTCAGCACCACATTTTCAAATAAACTTACTAAAGAACCAGTGCGTTGAGCGCCAGTGCATATTTTTCTAAATAAAAGCCTGGGACATCGGCAGATCGAAATTGTGCTATATTCATTGCCAGTCAACGTAACTGTGTATTATTCCATGAATTGTGGTAAGCTTGATATATTCAATATCTTTTTAATGAAAATTGAATGTAAATTGATAATTTATGTCTGTATATGTGTGTGGTTCAGTAGCGAACATGAGGCAAAGCCTATATATAGTGCTCCAACCTGAACAGAAGGTGTCGGAGGAAAGTAAAACTACATGGAATTGCCAAACAGTACACTGACACCTATCTTATTGACTAGAAAGACATAATGCTGGAATTGCAGAGGCGTAGTAACCATTAGGGAGGAGTATACTGATGTCAATTGTTTCAGATGAAGATAGCAATTGGCCTACCGCTCTGAACTCAGTGTTTGTTATGTATTGTGTTCAGTCTGGAAATAGATTAAAAATTAGTTATGAAGTAGGAGGTACAACCTTCTTGTTTCAGGGACTGTGGTCCTAACGTTATTGAGCAGCACCTGGTCTGAGCTTTGCTGAATCTGGAGGCTGACAGCATACTCCTGGGTCCAGATAGCGACTAGTGAGGTGTCTCCAGAACACAGGGGAGCAATCGAGCAGAGGAGTCTTTTCCTGCCGCCATCACGAAAGTTAAGCCTATGTGGCCAGTGGAGCTCAACATTATGTGTCCCCTCAAAAATTGACATTTTAGTAAAAAAGAGGGACAATACCTTGTTTAAATTGACAGGAACTGTGAACTTTTCCCCCATACTATTTCCCAGATAAACAAACACTTGAAGTCATGATGACAAATAATAACATAGCTTGAAAAAACAAAACCAGTATTACCTCATAGTACTACTACACAACTGACACACATAGGATAATATTAATAAAATATGTCACTACAAGGTTCATGTTTATAAATTATGTATATATAAATTGTGATTACAATTAATTGTGATTCCTGGTTCACTTTGTAGTTGAATCAGGATATATATATTAGTGAAAGTAATTAATACATATATATTTGAAACTTTACCAGTGACTCATTTAAGATAGTCTTATAGAGTGTTAAATGTGTGTGAGTGTCACAGTGTTGTCAAGTGTGGTGGAATAAATTAAATTGTTTATCTGTCTGTTGTTGTTGTGACTTACACTTCATCATATACATACCCTAGACATTTAACGTAGTCATCACAATATTCCAGAATAATTCTGACTGAGGTATAATGTGGTAGCAAGTAAGGTTATCTGTAAAACACTACACCTATTAGATACAGATACCTTCACAGCTGATCTCAGTCAGTACACTAAGTCCCCTATAAATATTTATAACATCCCACTTTACCACAGTTATGCACCAACTAATGACAAAGAAGAGTCTGTGAAAGAAGCATTTTATACTAGACTGCAGGAAATTATGGAGAAAGTAAAAAGAAGAGACATCACAATTTTGATGGGTGACTTGAATGCAAAGATAGGTATAGTCTTTGAAAAAGTCATGGGAAAACATGGGCTATGAATAATGAATGAAAATATGGAACTATTCTCAAACTTCTGTGCTTCAAATCAACATAATAGAAAGGGAGCCGCGCTAGCGTAGTGGTTACAACACCGCTCTGGCGACCGGGTGATACAGGATCAAACCCGGGCGACGGCATTTGAGAATTTTTCGTCGACCGGGATTTGGACTGGATTAACTCGAGACCTGGCGAGGACATTTGAAGGAGTGTCGTCGACCAGGGACTGGCGGCTCCTGAGCCGACCCAGCTGCAATGGGTACCTCCGAAATCGGCGAGTATTTGCCTGAATGGCGAGGGACACCTGTCTCTGTACAAGAAATAAAGGGATACTCACGTAAAATCAATGTCAGGTTAGACATAAAAATAATAACCTGAGATTTCGCCTCGAGTATTAGCGGGCGTACGAAAAAAAAA
The DNA here is from genome assembly GCA_024509875.1 of Oreohelix idahoensis. Classification (NCBI taxonomy): domain Eukaryota; kingdom Metazoa; phylum Mollusca; class Gastropoda; order Stylommatophora; family Oreohelicidae; genus Oreohelix; species Oreohelix idahoensis. Next base: position 246,776 of record JAMPIV010000697.1, read on the forward strand.
AAAAAAAAAAAAACATAATAGAATACACAAGGCAACATGGATATCACCAGACCAAAGAACAGAAAATCAGATTGATCATATATGCATAAACAAGAAGTTTAGATCATCATTGCAGGATGTAGAGGTATATAGAGGAGCAGATGTGGCATCAGATCACCATCTTCTGATAGCCAAAGTAAAAATTAAACTCAAGAGATATGCAACAATGCAAAGTTTTAGACAACAATTTAATGTAGGACATCTAAGAAATCAAGAAACAAGAGACAAATTTACGGTCACAATATCCAACAAATTGCAAGTGTTCCAACAGCTGGAAGGTGTAGTGATTACAGAAGACTATTGGCAGCAAATCAAAACTATGAAATGAGACATGTGAAGAAATACTGGGGAAAAAGGAACGACAACAAAAAGCATGGATAACAACAGAAACCATCAATAAGATAAAAGATAGAAAAAACAAGAAAGCGGATTTAAACACAAGCAAAACCAGAAGTTCCAAAGCCAAGGCTCAAGAAGTGTACACAGAAGCAAACAAAGAAGTAAAAAGAAGTATCAAAAGAGACAAGAGGAAGTATATTGAGGAGTTGGCAAGAGAGACAGAAGATGCTACAGCCAATAGAAATATATGAGAGAACTGTATAACAGCACAAAGAAGCTAACACGGAAATACAAGCAAACAAGTTGCCGGAATATTTTGAGGACCTTCTCAACAGACCAGCTCCACAAAACCTCCCCAAACATCCTGCCAGCAGAAGAGGAGCTACAAATTAACTTCTTCTTCTTCTTCTGTGATCAGTTTCCTATGCTGGGCAATCTAAACAAGGAGATGAGTTGCCTCCATGAATTTGGTCGTCAGCAGGAGGTCCTCGCGGGTGTCCCACAGTTTCTCTTCCACTTTCGTCTCCTTGGGCCAGGTTTGAGCTCTCAAGTCACCAAAGAGAGGGCACGTTTGCAGAATGTGTTCCAGAGTCTGGGGGCCATTTTGGCATGTGCACTGGTCAGTTGGAGCAGCTTTCATTTTGTGGAGATGGGCTTGTAGTCTGCAGTGTCTTGTGCGGAACCTAAAAATGATGGTTTGCTGTTTTCTGTCTAGCTTTAGGATGGGGTCTTGTGGGTAATTGCTGCTTGTTCTCTGGCTCCATGCATTTTTGTACTTTCTTTTGATAAGTGTCTTTGTTTTCTTCAGTGAGACTCTGTGGTGAAACTGTTCCTTCTGGGTGCTTGCTTTTGCCAGTCTGTCGGCGGCCTCATTTCCTGCAATACCACAGTGTGCATGAATTCACTGCAGTGACACTTTGTTGTTGACAGACAGCTGATTCAGGTGTTCTATGGCTGTTCTTGTTAGGAGATCTTCAGGTTCATTTTGAATAGTCTGGAGAATTGACATGCAGTCGCATAAGAAGACTGTGTTTGATCCTTTAAGTCTTTGTTCCTCCAGTATCTTTGTAGCCTCTAGGATTGTCTGTAGCTCTGCCCTGTAGTTTGTTGAGAGTTCTCCAGTAGCAATTGACTGTTCTATTTTTGGAGCGTTTGGCATTAGTATTTGGATCTCTGCTCCTCCTTTCCTTACTGCTTCTTCTGAAGATCCGTCGGTGAAGACATGAATCCACTGTGGGATGTGAGTATTGGTTGTTGAGGTGATCCAGTGTTTTCGTTTTCAGAATAGTGGGAGTCTCCGCAGTTCTGTTCTCAATGCCTGGGATTGAAAGGTGTACAGTGTACGTGGGTATGGTGTTTGTGATGTTGTAGTATGCTACGAGCTGCTCCCATTCCTCTGGATTTTCTGAGGTTACTTCTCCATTGGCAACCATCTGCTGTCTTGATAGGTAGTTGAAGCTTGATTTTTTCAATCGGTTTTTGGTTAGTTCTTTTATTTTCTCGTGCATGGGGTGCTGTTTTAGGCGTCTGAATTTTTCTGTCATGATCGTGATTTTCTCATCTCTGCGTCCTCTTAGATTTTGCAGTCCTGCTGTTGCTTCCATTGTTGTTATTGGTGTACTCCTTAGTCCTCCCGTAATGATTCTGAGTCCTACATTCTGTATGTTGTCTCCCAGCTTCTGGAGATTTGTATTTGCTGCTGTTGCATATGTGCTCATTCCATATTCCAAAGTTGGGCGGATATGGCCTACGTATACTTGCTTCGTGATTTGTATATCTGCTCCTCCAGCTGGTCCGAGATAGTTTTTTTCATTAACTGCAGCTTGCGTGTGGCTTTTCTTTCTGTTTCTTGGATGTGTGGTCTCCACGACAGTTTTTTGTCAAATTTTAGTCCCAGTTATACAGGGTTATCCTCTGTTGGCAGTGGAGTGTTGTCCAGTGTGAGAGTGTAGTTTTCAGGTTTGGCGGAGAGGGAGAAGAGTATAGTGACAGTCTTATTCTTGTTTATTTGGACACCCCAGGTTTTGGTCCACTCTTAAACTTTATTTATTGCCTCCTGCATCCTCACTTTTATAACTCCTGTGTATTCAGACTGAGTCCATATAGCAAGATCGTCAGCATGTAGTGCCCTGTGGATGTATGGTGTGAATAACTTTGGCAGGTCGTCTATGAAGATGATAAAGAGTGTTGGGGATATGACTCCTCACTGTGGGACCCTTCTGGTATGTCAACCATTCTGCTTTTCTTTCCCTGGAGTTTAACTCGTGCATGTCTTCTACGTAGGAAGTTCTTAATCCACTGTAGCATTCTGCTTCCGATTCCTTTCTGGACTAGTTTTAACAGCAGTCCCTCTTTCCAGACTTTATCAAATGCCTTTGTGAGATCAAAGAAAGTTGCTAGGAGTTTTGACTTTTTCTGGAAAGCATCTTCAATTTCCTGGGCGAGATATGCTGTTTGATCATCAGTGCTTCTGTGTTTTCAGAAGCCTGATTGACAATCACCTAGTAGCTTGTTTTCTTCAAGGTAATTCAGAAACCTGTTGTTAACTATCCTTTCCATTACTTTCCCCAGGCAGCTTAACAGGCTGATGGGGCGGTAGCTTGATTTGTTAGTTTTTGATTTCTCCTTCTTTGCAACTAATATTGTTTCTGCCTCTTTCCATTCTTCTGGGAAGATCCCCTGTGTCCATGACTCATTGAAGAGGTCTAATATTCTGGCCTTTCCCTGAGGTCCTAGATGCTGGATCATTTCATTTGTGATTCCATCTGGCCTAGAGGCCTTCTTCTTTTTAAGATTCTGTATTGCTATATTCGTCGACGTCTGTGTGATGCGTGATGCCATATGATGATGGATGGTATCCGCATGTCTGGTTTTGTGTAGTGTGCAGATGTGTTCAGTCAAACAATGTTCATACAAAAATAACAGGGCAATCCACATAGGACGTCAGTAAACTCACGACGTATAAAGTCAATGATTCTTGAAACAGCCGTTGACGTTTTTCTTCATTATTTATTGTGGACGCCACAGTGACAAAATGGTTACGCGAATATGTAGGCACATCAAACAGTCATTATCACAGCAACATTCAATACAGCAATAGACGGTAGACAGCATTACAATGATGAGTCAGATGCATGTTATATTTCATAGTGCTGTAAATGTAGTCAGGTGAAAAACTCCATCCTTTTCTATAACAGCCAGGAGATAACCAGATGTATGAGATCAGTTCACTCTCCTTAGTCTGACTTCAGCAAGACAGACACGTCTGCCGAAGTATAAATAATGTCCTCAAAAATATCCTCTAGATAATGAAGGTTTTCCAAACCTAGTTCATTTAACAAAGTAGCAAGTAATGGTCCTTGGGATATGCATCAACCGATGCAGTACAATACAGCGACATGTGAGCTGGGAAAACATCTCGTGACGACGACTTTCGAAGACAGGCTATGAATCGAAATCGCTCACGACCCAAAATCGATAGAGTTAATGAAAAGTCAATTTACCTTGCCTTCAGGAAATACACAGAAATATCACGCCTCCCGACATGTGGGAAACACTAGAGGTATTATCTCGAATAAACGAAATATCCATTAAGAGGACTACACATCCCTGACAGAACAAAAAATAGCGGAGATCCCCTCTTCAACGAGGCATCTCTTTCGCCATTCAAATCGCTCACTCCACTAGTGGTGGGCGGAAACCGATCGACCAAAAAACAAGACCAGTCATGCGCAGTCCAGTGCAAAATGACCACAGCTCAAAACTTAACTGCATTCAATACCAACGCGAGAAGACAAATGCTTACCGAGAAAAGTGACTATAAATTTCAAGCAGTTGTTGCCCTTGCGTTATAAAATAGATATTGTAATAAAACGATGTTGCGAGAATTTATCACGCAACATATCACCACCTCCTCCCGATAAAAAAAAATGTGGAACATATTTTTTTTTTTAAATATCAAAGAGCATGCGATAAGCGGCTCAAAACGCACGAATTATGCGCTGATAATTAATTAAATTGCCTAACATGAGGCTAAATATAGAGTGTCTGGTGAGGATATACCTCAACAGAAAAATAAATATGTCTCAAAAAATATTCACATCGGGGAGGTGTCACCAACACACATCACGTTAGCATGTAAACACAATATACGTATGCAAGTTACCATAATCATCATTAAACAGCATACTCTAGTATTGTCTTTAAAAATGGATGTACAAATCTGATAGGAAAATTTAATTAGTACATTATTTGGCATGTAATGACATAAGTACATAGTAAAGTTAAACTACATGACGATCCAGGACATATGCTCTGGTATTCCGAGGGTAAGTACACAATCTAGAACTCGTCATGCTTGATACTAGTAAGGTAAGTCCTCAGCTCAACAATGACATTCTGAGAAAGTACAAGCAATATAATGCTAATTAATAACTAATATGCTTCATAAGGTACAATACATTATTAATAATTGTGGCTGTTTAGTAAACTAACGGCCCTTATATTAACTACTCAGTCCTCCTCTATCATCTTAAAAAACGAACAGAAGAAGATGACAACAAAGCACGATAGTGTGTACATATAAAGTAAGTACAGATGTGCTAATCTATTGTAGAAATATAGGTGTGTTATGACTCTGTAATATATGGAAATATAGGACAGAAGTATTAGTTGGAGTCATGTGGGCATCTAGACAAAATGTCAGCCATCACATTATCCGCACCACGGATAGCTCGTACCGTGAAGTGAAAAGGTTGAAGAGCTATAGCATATCGAGTGGATCTCGAACTCTTCAAATTCTTAGTCTGAATAGCTGTAAGAGCTTTCTGATCAGTCTCTAGAATGAAATGTGCGCCCAGGAGGAATCTTTGTAGCTTTAGAATTGACCAAACCATCGCTAACAACTCACGGTCTAAAACCGAGTAGTTCCTCTCTGCCGCATTTAGTTTTCTAGAAATGTACATAACAGGATGCAGAGTATTTGCATATTCTTGCATCAGTGCTGCTCCAATCCCAGTGGATGAAGCATCACTCCGAAGAACAAAAGTCCTATCAAGAGTAGGTAATCTTAAGATGGGAGGAGAAGAAAATATATTCTTGATTTGGTCTAGTGAAGATTGGCATTCTTCAGACCAACGGACCAGATTAGGCGAACCTTTCTTCAACAATGTTGAGAGAGGTGCCATGATCGAAGATAAATTTGGAATAAATCTCCCATAAAATTGAATTAAACCTAAGAGACTCCTAACTTGTTTCTTCGTTTTAGGAACAGAGATGTTCAGTATTTTGGAAGTATTGTGGTCTTCTGTCTTCAAGAGACCATGACCAACACGATGACCCAGGAAAGAGATTTCACCAAAACCAACAAAAGCTTTAGAAGGTTTCGCTGTCAAATTATTCTCACGTAGAGTGGACAGTAAGTCATATAACCCTAAATAGTGATCTTCCCAGGTATCACTGAAGAGACAGATGTCATCTAAGTATGCGATGACATCCGAACGATGTGACAGAATTCGACGCATCATGCGAACGAAAGTGGCAGGGGCGTTCATGAGACCAAAAGGCATAACATTCCATTGAAATAGACCCCTAGGTGTAGAAAAAGCAGTAAGAGGTTTGGCATGCTCTGCTAAAGGCACTTGCCAATAACCTTTAGACAAGTCAAGTTTAGTGAAGAATCTAGAATTAGAAAGTCTAATCAGTAGATCTTCTAACAAAGGCATCGGTTCAGCATCGAACTTTGTGACCTGATTCAATTTGCGATAATCAACACAAATTCGTATGTTCTTATCCTTCTTCCGGACAATAACCATGGAAGAAGAATATGGTGAAGTCGATGGTTCAATTATATTTAATTGAATCATTTCATCCAATTCCTTTTCCACCTGCGACTGAAAGTGTATAGGAATAGGATTCGGCCTAACCCTAATTGGATTATTGTCGGTAAGAATTATGTCATGTTCTATGACATCTGTGTGTCCAGGAATGTCAGTGAGAACATCCTGAAATGTTTGTAACATCGACGAGACTTGTCGATGTTCGTCACCAGAAAGATTAGGAGAAACAGAAACGTTTTTCCAAGATTCCGTAGAATGTAATGGAACCACTGGAAGGGGAAGGTTGACATCAGAGAAGGTAGATTCCTCATCCTGTATGACAGACAGGGATGAATAATGACCGTGAGGTGCAGGAGCATCATCCGTTGCCTGGAAAATAGGCAGCAAATAGTCCGGACGTTCGTGAAATTCCGAAAGCATGTTTATGTGGAAAGTTTTATGCTTTCCATCAATATCGACCACATAGTCAACATCGGAAATCCGAGAGACTATTGCATACGGACCTTTCCATGCAATAAGAAGTCTATTTTCCCTACTGGGGAGTAGGACGAATGCTTTGTCACCTGGACAAAGTTGTCGTAGACATCTATTCTTGTTAGCAAACTGTCTTGCCTTCTCTTTAGCAATTTCTGATGAAGCAGTTGCTAGCTTACATGCCTCAATGATCTTTTGTCTAAGAGCAATGACATACTCATATGAGGATTGAGTTTCATCGCTAATATCATCGGCAGTGATGAGATCGTGTAATAAAGACATAGGGCCGCGTGGACGCGCGCCAAAGACAAGTTCGAAGGGAGAAAATCATGTGTGTTCATTAGGGACTTCTCTATAGGCAAAGAGAGCCGCGGGTAAAACCCTGTCCCAATCTTGAGGATGATCTTCAGTTATCTTACCAAGCAAAGTCTTGAGCGTTCTATTCAGACGCTCAACTAACCCATTAGACATAGGATGGTAGATACTACTGAGAGATCGTTCAATATGTAAGGTAGACATTACCTGTGACATAGTGTCAGATATGAGTTGAGTGCCATGGTCTGACAATATTTCTCTGGGGAACCCCAAGCGAGAAAATATCAACCAAAGAGCATCTGCGATATCTGTAGTAGATATGCTCTTAAGAGGAATAGCCTCTGGCCAACGTGTGCACATATCGACACATGTAAGGATAAACTGATGTCCTCTGGCCGACTTGACCTTAAAAGGGCCAATAATATCTATGGCCATTTTCTGGAACGGCCGAATAGGAATGTCAGCAGCCTGGATAGGCGCAGCATGTCGTGGTCCTCTAGATTTGACCTCCTGACATACCTTGCATGATCGGCAGTAAATACGAATGTCCTTATTGACAAAAGGCCAAAAGAAAGCCGCAAGGACTCTCGACTTCGTACGGGCAAAACCCATATGTCCAGCACATTGCGAGTCATGAGCATGTTGCAATATTTGCACTCTCATGCTCTTGGGAACAAGAATTTGCGAATGTGCCGACGTAGTCGAATCTTGTACCATACGTACAAGTACGCCGTTTCTCATTGCAATCCAAGATTTTCTATTTGTATCCTGATTCGGATCACCTTTCTTCGCAAGAATGAAGAATTTTTTTAAAGAAGGATCTTCTTCTTGCAATTTTATGAAAGAGTCACGAGTAATTACTAAGTGACTATCTTGGCTATCAACTTCATTATCACTATTCAGTGAAGTTTCGGGTGTTTGTAGAGCTTGTGCTCTTGTAACTACTGCATTTGTAGCTTGCATGTTATTATCTTCCCAAGCAGCAATCTGCTGTGGGGTACACTCCCTAACTCCGTGAATACGACCAATAATAAGGTCCGCAATAGGATTAGATAAGAGACAAGCATGCACATCTCCAGTAAAGAAAGGAGTGGCAATGCGAATTACAGCAGTAGGATATTTTTCTAGAGTGCCGCCAAATGTGACACATTTAATAACCCTTCCTGTAGCACAAGATGGATCTACAAGCGATTGTCTAACACCAATAGTGGTGCATCCGGAATCGAAAAGTAGTGAGACCGGAGTATCATTAACAAGACCCTTATGTAGGATTAAAGAACCCCTCCCGTCATGCGCAACAGCAGCAGGAAGAGCGGGAAGTGGGTGACCACAACTCAAAGTAGTTATGGTACCCGGTTCGAATAAAGTACTGCATTGGGGGCATTTGTTTGCTCTCTCAAAGTCAAAAGCAGAACCAGTGACAGCGTCAAAGTTTTTACTATCAACAACATGATTACAGGCTCCCTCAGTTTCCTGTTGTACAGCATTAGCCTGCTGATATCTCTTTTTTTTTGTGTTGAGATCTACCCCGACTATTATTACCTCTGAAGTTATCAGAGTTATTATTATCTCTGCAGTTATTATTGTCTCTATTGTAATTGTTATCATGATTCGAATTCCAGTTTCCACGATTACTATCATGTTCACATTGATGCGAACATCTATTTGTTTGGTTTTGAGGTCTTCGGCAGGAATAACCTCTATTACCATATCCTCTTTTGAAATGCCTATAATTATTAGGGTGATAGTAACGACCACTATCAGGTTGTCTCCAATTCTTCGAAGAAGAATCACCATGAAATTGATTTCCATGATTTTGACAGAAATTACCGCTACTCTTTCTATCAAAATTTTGTTGGAATCTACGAGCAAAGTTTTGGCCATACGGAGCTGCCGAAGCAACTGGTAAACCTTCTTTCACCTTAGAGTTACCCATGGTTATGTGTGGGTGCGCAGTTACGTATTGGCAACAGAAATCTTCCATTTCTTTTATTGTTTTAGGTTTACGTTCATGAAGGAAAGCAAGGAAAGACTCATTGACAGACGACATGACTTTGTCTCTAAGTATTAAGTCCATAAGTCCTTCATAAGTTTTTTCCGTCTTAGATAGTTCAACCCATCGTGAGAAAGTAATGCGTATTCTTGCAATAAACTCGGAGAATTCAACTCCATTTTCAGGTAACATGTTTTTAAATTGTAGACGATAGCCGTCTTCGTTAAGCTGATATTTCTTTAACAAAGCGGCCCTGACAACCTCATAATTGTTCTTGTCAGGTTCATCCACCATATTTAATATACTTAGAGCTTTACCTGTCAGTATCCCTGATAACTGATAAACATATTTTGCTTTGTCTATGTTATGAGCTGTACATGCTTGTTCAAATCTGTCCAGATAGAACATTATGTCATCACTGGAAGGACTAAAAGTTGGCAACTTAATCTTAAAAGTATCATTATTAGCCTTACCAGAAGATGAACCCTTGTTTGAATCATTACCATTACTCATGTTCATCAATTTCAATTTTTCCAACTCTAAAGCTAAGACCTTTTCTTCATGTTCCATTTTTGCTTTCTCTTTCCTCTCATCAGACTCTCTCTGTAATCTTCTCTCCTCAGCCTGAGCCTCTATTTGAAGTCTTTCATTTTCAGCTTCTTTTTCAAGTCTTTTATTTTCAGCCTCTTTTTCAAGTCTTTTATTTTCAGCCTCTTTTTGAAGTCTTTCAGCTTCTAGCTGTAGCTGGAGTTTTCTCTCCTCAGCTTCTGATTCCCTTTTTTGTTTTTCCATTTCCATTTGGAATCTTTTTTCATCCACCTGCATCTGCAGTTTCTTTTGTTCAGCTTCCATATGCAGTTTCTTTTGTTCAGCTTCCATTGCTTTATCATATCGAGCAGTTGCAAATTCTTCTAACTTATCACCAGTCTTCCCAAGCAATTTACCCTGCTCAATAAAGTGCTCAAATGTAGACATGTTGTCTAACATATGAGTCCAAAACCTGAAATAATTAACTAATTTATTTCAAACCTAAGTGTAACAAGTCTTAATTAAGCACTTGTATATTCACATCACCTTATATTATCCCAGTCTCTGTGGGAAACAAGTCTCCAATCAAAGATCTTGTATATGCAATATCAGCACTCAATTCTTGATCATAAGTGCACTTCTCATTCAATAGTGCACGACACTATTCATCATTCATTTATCATCAGTGTAGTAGTAACAGTGCATTAGCATAGCCCATTAACTAATTACTATAACTGTAAACAATGACTATGTAAACACATGCAGAATGTAAACATTGAAAATGTAAACAATGCAAACAATGTAAACAATAACAATGTAAACAATAACAAAGATCAGCAACAATACAAAAACGTTCGCAGAAATCAACTAAAAATAAAGCAGAAATTAATGAAATATCACAAAAAATGTGACGATATCTGCGCTATAATTAAACAAAATACATGACACCACAGTGTATAAACAAAAATGTTGTATGAAACTAAATTATAGATAAGAGTAGGCTAACAAATACAAACAAATCAAAACAAAACTAAAGAATGCGAAATAATAACGAAAACAATATTAAAACATGTCATCACAGCTAACATAAATAGCAACAGAAGTCGCTTAGCAAATTCCAGTATCGGAAATTTGCAAACCCTACAGAAAACGCTCACAATAGACGACCTCTATGACGTGGCATAATCTAACGGAGACACCACCCAACCGAGAACCCGCTGAAATATAAACATATAAATATACAAATAACATATAGAATGAGATGATACACAGAAGACTCAGCAGAAGTATAAGGGCACAGTTTACATACAAACAGGCCACTTAACTTATAGGCTTCCAATCGTAGAACAGCAGAAAAAACGGATGTCAATCAACGTCCTAAAGAGCGAAGCTCCAACGATGATGGCACATCTGAACTGCTTCCACTGCTAACACGATGGTACAAGAGCTTCTGAAATACTGTGTGTTGAGTTGTTTCGGCACTTGACCTTCTAATCCAAAAGTAAGTTGATGGAAATCGGTACTTGGCCTTCTTCAGAAAACAACCCGTTTCAACCGGCACTTGACCTTCACAAAAACGACAGCACTGGAACCTTGACAGCAGCAACTTGCTTGACTTGCGTAAAAGATAACAGCAGTCCGAGTTATCCGGCAACATGTAACAACGCCGGGTACTGTCAAATTCTTGTTTCCGTCAAAAAGTTGAAATTTTGACTTTTACCGGGCAACGCCGAGTACTTTGAAAATTTTGAAGATGTTGACTGTATTGAAGAATGTTAATTTCTTGAAGGATGCTGATGAATTCTTGTTGAAAATGAAGTGGGTAAGGGACCCCGTGTTTGCTGGTACCAGAATCAAACCAGCTTATGGCCACCAAATGATGCGTGATGCCATATGATGATGGATGGTATCCGCATGTCTGGTTTTGTGTAGTGTGCAGATGTGTTCAGTCAAACAATGTTCATACAAAAATAACAGGGCAATCCACATAGGACGTCAGTAAACTCACGACGTATAAAGTCAATGATTCTTGAAACAGCCGTTGACGTTTTTCTTCATTATTTATTGTGGACGCCACAGTGACAAAATGGTTACGCGAATATGTAGGCACATCAAACAGTCATTATCACAGCAACATTCAATACAGCAATAGACGGTAGACATCATTACAATGATGAGTCAGATGCATGTTATATTTCATAGTGCTGTAAATGTAGTCAGGTGAAAAACTCCATCCTTTTCTATAACAGCCAGGAGATAACCAGATGTATGAGATCAGTTCACTCTCCTTAGTCTGACTTCAGCAAGACAGACACGTCTGCCGAAGTATAAATAATGTCCTCAAAAATATCCTTTAGATAATGAAGGTTTTCCAAACCTAGTTCATTTAACAAAGTAGCAAGTAATGGTCCTTGGGATATGCATCAACCGATGCAGTACAATACAGCGACATGTGAGCTGGGAAAACATCTCGTGACGACGACTTTCGAAGACAGGCTATGAATCGAAATCGCTCACGACCCAAAATCGATAGAGTTAATGAAAAGTCAATTTACCTTGCCTTCAGGAAATACACAGAAATATCACGCCTCCCGACATGTGGGAAACACTAGAGGTATTATCTCGAATAAACGAAATATCCATTAAGAGGACTACACATCCCTGACAGAACAAAAAAATAGCGGAGATCCCCTCTTCAACGAGGCATCTCTTTCGCCATTCAAATCGCTCACTCCACTAGTGGTGGGCGGAAACCGATCGACCAAAAAACAAGACCAGTCATGCGCAGTCCAGCGCAAAATGACCACAGCTCAAAACTTAACTGCATTCAATACCAACGCGAGAAGACAAATGCTTACCGAGAAAAGTGACTATAAATTTCAAGCAGTTGTTGCCCTTGTGTTATAAAATAGATATTGTAATAAAACGATGTTGCGAGAATTTATCACGCAACACTGTGGCCTAATGTATATGAACGCAGTTTCATAATCCAGATATACCAGGTTCGAAGCCTGCTGCAGGCGGTTTGGTAGCAGATCGCTTTGTGTGGATTTTTAACAAAGGTATAAGTGCCGTACCGTTCAGAAAGCAATGGCAAACTACTGAATGAAAAACATTGCCTAGAAAAATCACAAACAGCCAATAAAAGCTATGGTTGATTGCCACGTCCTGTAAAGGATAAGCAACTAACTTTTATTGCTATATTCAGTTCTGTTTTTTTTTATAGAGTGAGGTCATTGAGTCTGGGCATGGCTGCTGAATTTGGAGAAGGTTTTTTGTCTCTTGTCTTACTTCAGCAGTTGTTGTTCTTGTCATCTTAACTGTGCTTTCTTCAGTGTAGAAGTTTGCTAGAACGTTTGCAGCCTGTGAGCCAGTGTAGGATTTTCCATTTTCTTCAATAATGATGCTTCCTTGGCGTTTGTTCTCTTCATTGAGACATTTAACCAGTTGCCATATTTTTGTGGTGTCTTTTTCTATGTTAAATGATGCAGTTTTTTTCTCTCCAGCTGGATCTGATGCAGTTCAGTTTTTTTCTTCTGAATATAGCTTGTTGTTTGTTGTGTTCAATGGTTTGGTTTCAGTTGGATTATTTTCCATTTATTCTTGCAGCAGATGCCTGATCATGAATCTCTGGGAGATTTCTGTTCCAGAAGGGTTTGTAATTATGCCTTCTGCCTCTGGGTATATTCTTGTTGGCAGCTTCCAAGACTATGTTTGTTAGTATCTTTGTATTTTCCCTCACATTTGTTGTTTCAAAGTGTGCTTCCAGTTTTTCTTCTGCGAGGTTTGGTAGGCATTCCAGTTTGCCCTTTTGTAGTTCCAACTGGAAATTTTTTGTCTTTTTTCTGTGCTACATGTCTCTTTTCTTGTGAGGATGATAGGTTTATGGTCACTCCTTCCAATTTGTTTGGTTACTGCTTTTTTTTGTTACACGCTGGATATTCTCTGTTGCAACAGCAAGATCTGGGGTGCTCTGAGATTTCCATCGTCTGGAGTAGAAGGTTGGCTCTGCTTGTGGCTTGTTTATAAGGACTAGTCGGTTTTCTATCATCCAGTCTTCTACTTCTTCTCCTCGTAAGTCCCATGGCTGGGTATCCCCAACTGGGTGGGTGGCTGTTAAAGTCTCCCACTATGATGTGGTTTGATTCTGAAAGGGGAATTTTCCTAAGGTTTAGTTTTTTATTGTTAGAGCAGTAGACATTAACTGTGAAAGACCAACGAAGGAAGAAATAAAGGAAGCTATAAAGCTTCTAAGAAATGGAAAAGCGGCTGGACCAGATGGCATTCCAGCAGAAGCCACCAAAGCAGATATCGACACGGCTACAGAGATGTTATATAAATTACATAGTAAAGTCTGGGAAAAGGAAGAGATACCAGCAGAATGGAAGGAAGGATATCTGGTTAAGTTGCCTAAGAAGGGAAATTTACAAGAGTGCACAAATTATGGAGCAAAACTGTTACTATCACTGCCAGGAAAAATATTAAACAGGATTATCCTCGAGAGATTAAAAGAGTACATAGACATGAAACTGAGAAATTAACAAGCAGATTTTCGGCAAAACAGATCCTGTACATACCAGATCGCCACTTTGAGAATATTAGTTGAACAAAGTCTGGGATGGAATTCACCACTATGCATCGGATTTGTGGACTACAAAAAAGCATTTGACAGTGTAGATACACTTTGGAAACAGAGTCCCCGCCTGAAGATCTTCACGAAGGACAGCTTACAGAAGAATCTCCATTTCTTTCTTATGGAATTTGTGGTGAGACCCTGACTAAACAGTTAGATGACCTGGATTTTGCTGATGACTTGGTTCTTCTGTCCCATAACCGTAATCAGATGCAGGACAAATTGAAAACACTCGATGAGAGGTCACAGCAATTGGGTCTAAAAATACACATGGAAAGGACAAAAATAATGAGAATAAATGCAGGTAATGATAACAGGGTTGAACATGAAGAAACACCACTACAAGATGTAGAATCGTATACATATCTTGGCAGCAATTTAGATTAAGTTGGAGGGACAGACAGTGATATCAAAATGAGAATACAAAAAGCAAGAGGAGCTTTTATTGCATTTGGAAATATATGGAGATCAAGAGAAATCGGATCCAACACGAAAATAAGAACTTCAACTCAAATGTGAAGTCAGTACTATTATATGGCTCTGAAACATGGAGAACAACGAAGACAACAACCAAAAAGCTACAGACTTTCATAAATGGGTGCTTGCGTAGAATACAAGGATTAAAATGGTATGACAAGGTTACCAACGTGAAACTGATGACAAGAACCAGACAAGTGCCAGTGGAACAAGAGATGAGAAGAACCTGATGGCGATGGATAGGACACACACTGAGGAAACCTGTTGATAGCATTACAAGGCAGTAATTCTAGAACCCCCAGGGCAAGAGAGGCAGAGGTAGACCAAGAAGCACATGGAGAAGAGAGCTGGAAACAGAGGTAAACATGATGAGGAGAACGTGGAAAGAACTTGAGATGATGGCACGTGACATGAAGACTTGGCATGTGTTTGTTGAATGCCTATGCTCCTTTGGGAGTGGAGGGTTATGAATGAATGAATGAATGAATGAATGCTATTATTGATGCGGAAGCGTCTACTCCCAGTGATTGTCTGAAGAGGTGGATGTTAAGGTCAGTCTATTTTAAGCCAGGGGTGTTTTCTTTTTATATGTGGTCTAAGGGAACTTACTGGTTGTATCGTTGTGGTATAAGTTAGATTTAGTTGATATCTTCCCTTGTCTTGACAAGTTGACTATTTAAGGAGTTTTATAGATCAGTTTCCAGGAAAAGTTCTGGACCATAAGATAGACAAGTCACAATATTGTGCACAACGTATGAAGTTACTTACGGGGGAAGCTTCGAATACTATGATGTCGGTGGAGGACCCTGACGAGAATAACTATGATGTTGTCAGGGCAGCCTTATTAAAAAAATACCAATTGGATGAAGAAGGATATCGTCTACGCTTTAAGTCTCTATTGCCAGAGACAGGGAAGGATTTTTCAGATTTTATGTCAGATATTCGCCTGACCTTTTCACGTTGGGTGGAATTGTCAAAAACTGAACATACATATGAGGCCATTGTTGACTTACTGCTTCGTGACAAAGTGATGTCATCAGTTAGTAAACCTTTTCTTTCCTTTCTACATGAGCGAAAACCTCCAAACATAAAAGATATGGAGCAATGCTGTCGTCAATATGTCACGGCATCCTAATGTAACAGTTAGCAATTTTAAGGTCGAAGAAGGTTTACCAGTGGCTTCAGCAGCACCATATGGTCCTAATTTTAGTCATAAATTTCAAGGTGCTCAGCGCAATTTTGATAGGAGGAGTAATCATAATTTTGGACAGAATCAAGGGGTCCATCACGTAATGATTCTTCTTCAGGGAACTGGAGGCAATTTAATGGTTCTCATCATGTTGGTCCCAATAATTATAGGAACTTTGGAAGAGGTTACTACAATAGAGGTTATTAACCCAATAATAACTCTTCGCGGAAACAACAGAACCCAGATATAGATATTCTAATCAAATAATAATAATAAATTCTTTAAGCGCCAAACACGGCGCATAAGGCAGAAACCAGTGCTCTCCAGGTTGTTCGTTGTGACGCCACTCCTCTTAGCTCTTGCACATTATTTAGGCCCAACGTTCTTCCTTCTCTTATTATTGTTCTTCTGAGTGTTTCTTTTGGTCTCCCTTTTTTCCGCTTACCCTCAGGAACCCAAGTGAGCGCCTGTAGTGGTATTCTGTTGTTTTGCATTCGTAGGACATGACCGATATATGACCATCGTCTTTTCCTTATATAGTCGGAGACATATTTCTGCCTAGAGTCTAATCAAAGGGGAAGTAGTAATCGCGACAATGCAAACTGGGGTTCGAATCAGAACGATAATACAAATAGAGCAAATAACAATAATTTCAATAGAAATAATAGTCGCGGTAGATCGCAACACAACAATAATAGATCATGTCACCATGCTAACTCTGCTCAACTGGAACCTCAGGGTGTTAATAATCAAGATAACAATAGTAATACTGTCTCTAATGCTATGGGTTGCTCTGCTTTCGATTTCGAGAGAGCATCTCAATGCCCGGAATGCACAACTCTGTTCCAACCTGCATCTATAACTACCTTGAGTTGCGGTCATCCTCTACCCGCTCTTCCTGCCTTAGCGGCGCATGACGGAAGAGGGTCTCTTACTTTACATAAGGGGTTTGTGAATAATAATCCAGTCTCAGTTCTTTTTTATTTTGGTTGCGCAACTGTTGGAATTAGACAGTCTCTAGTCCATCCATCTTGTGCAACAGGTAATATGGTGAAATGTATGACATTAGGTGGGACAGTTGAGACTTTTCCGACTGCCATAGTCCACATTGCCACACCATTTTTCACTGGTTATATACACGCATGTTTGCTCAGATCACCCGTCGCCGACCTTACTGTCGGACAGATACATGGTGTAAAGGTTTGTACGCCGGTACAAATTGCTGATTGGGAACGGCAACATAGCCTTACTACTTCTACCTTAGGGACTATGCCAAAATCTTCTCACGTTATACATTCTGCTAATTTTGTGCAATCTCGCGGTATTGATGATACGATTGCTCATCATACTAATTTTGGTGCTTCTTTTAGCCCAGTTCGACATACTCCAGTACGTCGCAACTCTAACTTTCATTCCTCTTTAACTACCATTGTAGAAGAAGATCCATCGATTTTGTCGGGCTCAGATACTAACTTTATCACTACGACTGAATCTATATCCAGTCATGTTGATTGCAACTTCTTTGCTGCAATGACTAGTGTTTGTGCTGCTACATGTGCGAACTTAATTGTTTGTTCATACCTATACTTTGTGACTTTCTTTACCTTTTTTATTGGGCCGGTTAGCTCAGTATCTTCGTCCTTTACGACTTTTTGTCGCACTTACAACTTTTCTTTTAAACTTCGACGTAGGTCCAAGTTTACTGCTGTCGGTTTTTGCATCTTTATTGTATGCTTCTTGCTTTCTTCCTTGACCAGTACACAGGCTATGACTTCATTTCAGCCTGTGAGATATACGCATTGGTCAACTGCATTTACTTTGTCTTGCAAAAAATCTCAGATGGTTAACCATCATGTCGCTCTTAGTCATCATTACCATCTTCTAGATTTGCTTTTTGACGTGGGTATCATGTGTATACTCACAACTATTCTCTACATCATTATACACTGTTATACATTAACATTCTGTTTGTACATTTACTTGACTCTGTTTAATTAACAATTGTAAATAGTCTGTACTACTTTCTCTGCTACCGTTTTTAGGTTAACGGAGGAGGGTTTGGTTATATACATACAGGGGCCGTAAGTCTACACGGCCACATTTAATACGTAAAAATGTAAGATTGACTATTGTATATTTTATAATCCTACGGTTTTCAAACAGAGATTCTCATTTGTATTGTTTCACAGCGTAAACTTTTTGATGTGACTTGGCGCTGTTATTTGGAGAGTCTCATCCGTTTGCCAGTTATTTCGAGATTTGACGTCTGTGAGACCCTCTTGAGTACAGAATGGTCTCGGACTTCGGAAGACATCTCTTATTTGTACCTGCTCCAGTTATTTAAGATTACTGTACATTAGTATATCTTAATATGTTAAAAGATATGGTACTATGTTATGATATAATCTTTTGTTGATAATATGTCAGTGTCATTATATTGCTGTAGATTACGATGTTAAAAGTATAATATGTTTATGACATCTCTATTTTTTTTCTAACTTATCATTGCGAGACATGTCGTTATTGTATTTTTTTTGTTGGGATATATGTAGTCATGTGTATGTAAATTTAGATTGTCTTGTAGGTTGCTATATTTCTATGATATTCATTTTTGCCATGCATTTGATTACCATGTCATATTGTTGTCTTTTTCTTTCTTATGGCATTGCTTCCCTTCATCTTTACTCTTTTCTTTCGTACCCCATCCTGTCTTTGTTCACTCTTCACCTTTCTTCTGATATCTTGTCGTTCTATTTACATCCCTCTTGAGCTTTTACTCTTATATGTAGATATTTTATTACTCTTGTGTTTATAGTCAGTTTATAAGCCAGACTTTTTATCCGTGGTCTAAGGGAACTTATTAGTTGTATCGTTGTATGATCGGGGATAGTTTTCTGAGTGGTAGAATATGTGTGAGATTTTTCCCCGATATTTCTCGATGTTTCTGAGTGCCAAGAAGATGATGTACCGTATATTAAGTGATTTATTCCTGGATTGCTGTAAAGGTAAAAAAGTACTCTTGACTCTATTTTTGTAGCTTAGATGAACTTTGCATATTTTTGAAGCCCGGCACTCGTGCGGTCTTTACCGCCAAAAGATGTACATGACTTGTTTGTCAAAGGGAATCCAGGGAAGATTTACATATTTGAAGCCCGGCACTCGTGCGGTCTTTACCGCCAAAAGATGAAAATGACTTTTTTGTCAAAGGGAATCCAGAGAAGATTTACATATTTGAAGCCCGGCACTCGTGCGGTCTTTACCGCCAAAAAGATTTACCTGACTTGTTGTGTCAGAAGAGATATAGATTAACATTGAGTACTTGGAAGCCCGCTCCTTATTCGGCATGTTTTTGCTAAAGATATACCTTACTCGTTGTGTCAAACGAACGAACGAACGAACGAACGAACTTTATTTTCGAAGGGTTGAGAATTGGGCACGCAGGCCCGTCTAACATTCTGCCCTTTCACTCTCATTAATCTTCCATACTATATCCTTTTATTCCCACGTATTACTTTAAGCATGGGACCTCAAGACGCAGCAATAGAGACCGCAGTCAGCGACTCATAGCTTGACTGCCTGCGTCAGGACCAGCGAACCAGAGCTGGTCAAGACCGTGCTCCACCTCCACGTGGTGGTCCTGGAAACAGTATGCAGCAATGCAGGCTGGCTGAGCGAGCACGGATCGCAATAGGAAGGCAAACCCGATCCTAAAAAATGCCATGCAGAAGTCGGATGTGTCGACCGAAAGGTGCAGATATCACAGCTACGTTGTAAACAGACACAACGCAACCACCGTCCTTTTCAGGGCGAACGAAGAAGAAGAAGAAGACTTTAAGCATTAATTTAAAGGCATGCAACATTATAAAGTTAACATAACAGCATTCATTTACAGTATACAATCATAATTAAAAAAAAAAAAATGAGTAGCCTAGGTTTTTTTTTTAAATAAACAAGATAGTGACTGAAGAAAAATAATAATAATAAAAAATAAAATAATATAAACAAAACAATAAATAAATAAGTTATGTATACCGACACTCACTTATGCGGTCAAAACGTCTAATGTAGTATTCAGAAGAGATATAGATTAACATTGAGTACTTGGAAGCCCGCTCCTTATGCGGCGTGTTTTGCTAAAGATGTACCTGACTTGCTGGGTCAGAAGATATATAGACTAACATTAAGTACTTGGAAGCCCGCTCCTAATGCGGCATATTTTGCTAAAGATGTACCTGTGTTGCTGTATCAGAAGAAATATAGATTGACATGCTACTAGCACTGCGATACAAGCAGCCTACTCGAGATTCATTGATGCCAGATGTATTGAACTTTTGTCATGTCCATGTGCTTGAACCTTTTCCAAATGACAGTATATTTTGATGTCAACGTAGGTCGCCGTTTTCCTGTAATAAACTGTTTGAAACGTCACCAGTCGTTATTAAAGCTCCATGACTTCTAAGTGTTGTACTGTGATGTCTTCGTGACTGCAGCCTGTGTGGCGTATTCTATGTCAGGAAGAAAGTGATACAGGTAACTTCTACAGTGGATGGCTGACAACTTTGGAAGGAAAAAAAAAGAATACATTGAAAGACTGGAGAAAACGTTGTTTTGTTTGTAAGCATCGGACGTATTTCATTGTTTCTGGAATCTCATTAAAAATATTTTAATAAATCTAATTCAAAGAGCATCAGTGTGTTACCGTGGCCCGAAAGGGGAGCAAAGAATAGTTACACTGTACTGTAACTGTCTTTTTTTTCTTGTTGAGGTGATCACTGGCCCAAGACAGTATACATGTTGTTAGATGTGTAGTGCGAGCGTATGATGAATTGAGTGTGGGTGCGAATGAAGGCGCGAATGTGTTTAGGCTCGTATAGATGTAGATCCTGCAACCCATACTCTCACATGCAGTAATCAAGGATGCTTTGACACTGCAGGCATGTTTCAAGACATTTATTGACGGGAACACACATAATATCAACAGGAACAGTCAGTGTAACAAGGTCATGCTGACCTGACATCGATAGGTATACATTTGGCATTCAAAAAGGTAAACATCAGAATAGACGTGCATGGTCAATAGCAAAGTTCTTCAATAATGACAGTTCGTAGCGTCGCCCTTGGCGTCTCTGACTAAACGCGTCAGATGCCTTAGTTACTATGACACATAGGTGCAACTTGGCACTCCCCGCCAATTGCACATATCAGGCTGTAGTATAATAGCCGAAAGCACAGGCCTCGTTCTGACGTCGGCCGTGTACTTCTGTTAAATAGGTTATCATCAACCCTGCAGTAATACTTATTGTAGATAGAAGTTCCGCCAATCTGCGGCTCCCACAATATATCTTCGTCACTGGATTTCTGGACAATATAAGACTAACAGTCTTGGATGGCTACCTCGAGCACAAATATATATAAGTTCTGAAATGGCGGATCAGTGAGCTGCTGTTCACCCTAGGTAATCCTTTACATGTTCTGCCACCGAAAAGCGTAATAATGCATAAAGGTCGGTATTACCTGGTAAATGAATCCTCAGAACTACACAAGGAATTCTGTCGTCATCCCGACGCACAGAGATTCACTGGGGAAAACTGCCATAGCAGTTACTTCGAAGATTCTCCCCGAAAAACAATGGACTCTTGGTCCCTTCAGAAAAACAGGACCTCCCGGCTTCCCGGAAGTATATCTCACTCCCGCTTAAAAAACCTTCCCATAGGCCTACGCCGAACTGTCAACCTCTGACCCTACAGGTCAAACACAATGAATGAATAAACAAGGGAAGACAACCCCTAATCAACCTGACATCGCAGGTAAAGACACAATTATACTTATGATACAAACATAAGCAAATAACTTGACAGATGACTCCGTCGAAAATGACAGCAACATTACTACCACCCCCCTGTAAAAAAAATGCAATTTTTTTTTTTTAATATGTTCATGAGCAAGATAGCACCAGTATCACTTCTGTGCTCATGCAAACAATGAACCTAATATCAGGTACAATAGAAGAGGGTACAAATCATCTCCCAACATAGGAGAAAATATTTCCTTTAAGCCAAACAAACTAAGGGATACCATTCAAGAAACCTAAGTTGCTGGCAATACCAATCATATATCAAACATTACTAAATAATATAACCATAGCAATATACAAATGTCAATGCTATTTTAGCAACATATCACTGATGGATGGACAAAATGAAATTTGTTAAATTATCTAAACATCATCCAAATACATTTGTATTACAACATATTATGATATTAAGGACAGACCTAAGTCTGAAAATATATCAGGAAAAACTAGGACACAAGATTTAACTGGAATCATGTGGGCATCTAGACAATATGTCCGCCATCACATTATCCGAACCACGGATAGCTCGCACCGTGAAATGGAAAGGCTGAAGAGCAATAGCATAACGAGTAGATCTCGAGCTCTTCAAATCCTTACTTTGCATAGCCGTAAGAGCTTTTTGGTCGGTTTCCATAAAGAAATGCGCGCCCAGAAGGAACCTTTGTAGCTTAAGAATGGACCAAACCATAGCCAACAATTCACGGTCCAAAACCGAGTAATTCCTTTCTGCCGCATTCAGCTTCCTAGAAATATACATTACAGGATGCAGAGTTCCTGAATATTCCTGCATTAGTGCCGCTCCAATGCCAGTGGAAGAGGCATCACTACGAAGGACAAAAGTCTTATCAATCGTTGGTAGTCTTAAGATAGGATGAGATGAGAACAAATTCTTAACCTGATCCAATGAAGTTTGGCATTCTTGGGACCAACGCACCATATTAGGAGAACCTTTTTTCAATAACGTTGAAAGTGGTGCCATAATGGAGGACAGATTCTCAATGAATCTTCCATAGAATTGTATCAATCCCAAGAGACTACGCACTTGCTTTTTTGTCTTCGGAACCGAGATATTTAATATCTTTGAAATGTTTTGGTCCTCTGTCTTCAACAGACCATGACCAACTCGATGACCTAGGAAGGAAATTTCACTAAACCCAACAAAAGCTTTAGAGGGTTTAGCAGTCAAACTATGCTCACGTAGAGTAGATAGCAATTCCTTTAGACCCACATAGTGTTCTTCCCAAGTATCGCTGAAAAGACAGATGTCGTCTAAATATGCAATGACATCTGCACGATCTGATAGAATTCGTCGCATCATGCGCACGAAAGTCGCTGGGGCGTTCATAAGCCCGAAAGGCATAAAATTCCATTGAAACAGACCCCTAGGTGTCGAAAAAGAAGTGAGAGGTTTGGCGTGTTCCGTCAGTGGGACTTGCCAATAACCTTTCGACAAGTCTAGTTTAGTAAAGAATTTAGCTTTAGAAAGTCTAATAAGTAGATCATCTAATAACGGCATAGGTTCAGCATCGAACTTCGTAACATGATTTAATTTGCGATAATCAACGCAAAGACGTATGTTATTGTCTTTCTTTCGAACAATAACTATCGACGAAGAATAAGCTGAAGTGGATGGTTCAATTATTTGTAGTTGAATCATTTCATCCAATTCTTTCTCGACTTGTGCTTGAAAATGAATAGGTATTGGGTATGGTCTTACTCTGATCGGATTACGATCAGTAAGTATGATGTCATGTTGTATGACATCTGTGTGTCCAGGAATGTCGGTAAGGACATCCTGATATGATTGTAACGTAGAGGATACTTGACGCTGTTCCTCAAAAGACAAGTTGGAAGAGACTGTAACGTCTCTCCACGATTCCGTTGAAGTAAGTGGAATCGCAGGAAGAGGTAAGTTCACGTCAGAAAAAATAGTTTCCTCATCCTGTATAACAGACAGGGATGAGATGTGACCATGTTGGACTGGAGAGTCGTCCGTCGCCTGGAAAATAGGCTGTAAATAGTCTGGACGTTCAATAAACTCTGTTAGCATATTTATATGGAAGGTTTTATGCCTTCCATCCACATCGACAATATAGTCGACATCAGAAATTTTCGAGACTATAGTGTATGGACCCTTCCAAGAAATGAGAAGTCTATTCTCTCTTGAGGGCAGTAAGACATATGCTTTGTCTCCAGGACAAAGTTGACGTAGGCGTCTTTTCTTATTAGCAAATCGCCTAGCTTTTTCTTTCGCAAATTCGGAAGATGAAGTTGCTAACCTGCACGATTCGATAATCTTTTCTCTAAGAGCTATAACATATTCATATGACGATTGTGTATCATCGTCAATATTATCGGAAGTTATCAAATCGTGTAACAAGGACATTGGCCCGCGCGGTTGCGCGCCAAAGACAAGTTCGAAAGGAGAAAACCCTGTATGCTCGTTGGGAACCTCTCTATAGGCAAAGAGGACTGCAGGTAAAACCCTGTCCCAATCTTCAGGATGATCCTCCGTTATCTTGCCAAGTAAGTTCTTTAGTGTCCTGTTAAGACGTTCTACCAATCCATTGGACATTGGATGATAAATACTACTGAGAGACCTTTTAATGTCTAGCGTAGCCATTACCTGAGACATAACGTCCGAAATTAACTGAGTGCCGTGATCCGACAGTATTTCTCCGGGGAATCCCAGACGAGAAAATACGAGCCAAAGAGCATCAGCGATATCGACAGTTGATATGCTCTTCAGAGGAATAGCCTCTGGCCAACGCGTGCACATGTCCACGCAAGTGAGGATAAATTGGTGTCCTCTGGCTGACTTAATTTTGAACGGACCAATGATGTCTATAGCCATTTTCTGAAACGGCCGAATCGGAATATCTGCAGCCTGAATAGGAGCAGCATGTCTCGGACCCCTAGACTTGACCTCTTGACAAATTTTGCAAGATCGGCAATAAATTCGGATGTCTTTATTCACGAATGGCCAAAAGAATGACGCAAGGACTCTAGTTTTAGTTCTGGAAAAACCCATGTGTCCAGCACACTGAGAATCGTGTGCATGCCGAAGAATTAAGGCTCTCATACACTTAGGCACAAGAATTTGCGAATGCATAGACTTGTCCGAGTGTTGTACCATTCGTACCAATATACCATTCTTCATAGTAATATACGATTTGTGATTCGTATTTTGATTGGGATCCCCTTTCTTTGCAAGAAGGAAGTATTTCTTCAAAGAAGGATCCTCTTCTTGACGTTTAACAAACGAGTCATGGGAAATCATCAAGTGCTCGTCTTGGCTATCAACTTCATTACTATTATCAGATGAAGTTGGGGGATTAAGAGCTTGAGCTCTTGTCACCACTGCATTGACCGTTTGAATGTTTTTTTCTTCCCAACTAGAAATTTGTTGCGGGGTGCATTCTTTAACCCCATGAATACGACCGATTATAAGATCCGCAATAGGATTAGGAAGAAGACATGCATGGACATCTCCTGTGAAGAAAGGAGTGTCAATCCTAATAATAGCAGTAGGATAGCTTTCCATAGTACCACCAAATGTAACACATTTGATTGTTTTTCCAGTGGCACAGCAAGGATCTATCAGAGACTCCTTAACCCCGACGGTAGTACATCCCGAATCGAAAAGTACTGAGACTAGCCTATCATTTATTAGACCTTTATCTAAGATGAGAGATCCTCTCCCATCATGCGCAACTGTAGTAGGTAGAGCAGGAAGAGGGTGACCACAACTTAGCGTAGATACAGTTGATGAGTCAAACAATGTTAAGCATTGGGGGCATTCAGTTGCTCTCCCAAAATCGAAAGCACAACCAGTGATAGCCCTAGAGTTACCACTATCATTTGCTGTATTACAGGCTCCATCAAACTCTTGTTGTGCAGAGTTTGCCTGTTGGTAAGGTCTTTTCTTGTTAAACCTAGGTCTACCTCGATTATCATTTCCCCTGTAATTATTTTGACTATCATTTCCCCTGTAATTATTTCGACTATCATTTCCCCTGTAATTGTGATCATATTGTCTATTGTACTCATCATTCCGGTTTGAATCCCGGTTTCTAAATTCACCATCGTCATAATCTTGACGTCGAGAATGATTACCTCGAAAATTTGAATAGTTATTATTTGGATAGCCTTTGCGAAAGTGTCTCAAATTATTACCACTAAAATTACGAGAACTACCATCTTGTCTCCACTGCATAGACGAAGAACCATCATGTGTTGGATTACTCCGCTTCTGAGTGTAATTTTGATTACTTCCCCTATTCCAATTTTGTTGAGCACCCTGAAATTTTTTTTTGAAATTAGGGCCATATGGGGTTGCCGAAGCAGCTGGCAACACTTCTTTCACTTTAGAATTGCTAACTGTAGCATGGGGATGTGCTGTGGCATACTGACAACAGTATTCCTCCATTTCTTTTAAGTTTTTAGGCTTACGCTCATGAAGGAATGCAAGAAAAGAATCATTAACAGATGACAAAACCTTATCTCGCAATAATAAGTCCATTAGACCTTCATATGTTTTCTCAATCTGAGACAACTCAACCCATCGTGTAAATGTACGACGTATCTTTGTAACAAAATCAGAGAAATCTACTCCATTTTCTGGCAACATTGTCCTAAAACGAAGACGATAGTCTTCTTGTTTCAGTTGATATTTTTTTAGCAATGCTGCCCTGACAACATCATAATTAGTCCTCTCATGTTCGTCTATTGTCATAAGAGTAGTCACTGTGTCACCTGTAAAAAATGGCATCAGTTGTTCAACATATTTTTCCTTTTTTATGTTATGCGTATCGCACAAAAATTGGAATCTATCTAGATAATCTGCTACGTCATCCTTTAAAGGATTGAAATGAGGCAATTTAATCCTACTAACAAACTCCTTTGTCGTACTCGAAGTTGTTTGCTGAGCACCCGTACTCGCCAATTTCAATTTCTCTAACTCCAAAGTTGCGAGTCTTTCCTCGTGTTCCATTTTCCTAATTTCAGCCTCGGCTTGAGCTTTCCTCTCCTCTGCAGCAGCCTCTTTGTCTAATCTCTTTTGTTCCGCTTCTTTGTCTAATCTCTTTTGTTCAGCTTCTTTGTCTAATCTCTTTTGTTCAGCTTCTTTGTCTAACCTCTTTTGTTCAGCTTCTTTGTCTAATCTCTTTTGTTCAGCTTCTTTGTCTAATCTCTTTTGTTCAGCTTCTTTGTCTAATCTCTTTTGTTCAGCTTCTTTGTCTAATCTCTTTTGTTCAGCTTCTTTGTCTAATCTCTTTTGTTCAGCTTCAAATCTCCTTTCCTCCACCTGCATCTGCAATTTCTTTTGTTCAGCAGCCATATTAGCTTCTCTTTCTAATCTTTTCTCTTCAGCCTGTGCTTTTTTTTCTTCATCCTGAGCTTTTTTTTCTTCTGCAGCTAATGCTTTGTCATACTGAGCAACAGCCCATTGTTCTAACTGTTGACCAGTCTTATCAAGGGCTCTCCCTTGTGTAATAAAGTAGTCCAATGTAGACATCTTGTCTACTGAGATCAGAAACCTGAAAAAAAAATTAAATAAATTACCTTATCCCACTTCAATGGGAGACAAGTCTGAAATGCTAGACTTGTATACTCACTTCACTTTATTTTACTGTCTTAGTCTTAGACAAAGACTTTGTATGATCCTCTTGTTTATAATGTACCCAAAAAATCACTTGAGTACCTGTGGAAAAAAAAATTCCCTTATATCCCACTCACTATGGG
Organism: Oreohelix idahoensis; assembly: GCA_024509875.1. Lineage (NCBI taxonomy): Eukaryota > Metazoa > Mollusca > Gastropoda > Stylommatophora > Oreohelicidae > Oreohelix > Oreohelix idahoensis. Next base: position 274,196 of record JAMPIV010000697.1, read on the forward strand.
CACAAGTCTTTTTTATAAAGAACTTGAATATGTATTTCACCTTGTCTCAATCTTTGTAGATAACAAGTCTTTTATCAAAGAACTTGTATAAATATCTTATATAATAATATTTTATTAAGAAACTCTATATGAAGAGTCTACCTTATCAATAATATCAAAACATGACCAAGTATGTGTATGTAGACTGTGTATGACAGTAATGTAGTACAACCAAAAAAAAAAATACAAAGACAAAAATACAAAACAATACAAATGGCAACACTGTTTTAACCAAAAATGTGTAGAGAAATACACAAGAAAGGAGAGACCTACAGAATACAAACAAAACAAATCGACAATCAAAACTGAAAAACAGACAAAATATTACAAAAACAACGTTAAGTACAATTACATCACAGCTAACATCAATAGCGACCAATTGTCACTAGCAAATTTCCAAATTAAGAAAATTTGCACCTACAGAACGCTTACAGTAAGCCTCGATCAAGTGGCATATTTACCGTAAGACCCACCAACCGAAAAACCCGCAGAAAAATACACCAAAAACAGTAGAAGTAACATAAACATATAGCAATCAATTTCAATGTGTTGCAGAACAAGTTCAGTCACAGCTGAAACTAAAATAAATTCCTTGCTCCTTGCGAACACAGAAACGAAATGTCAAACGCGCACTGAACGTCAAATCCACTGTAACATAAAGTGGTATTCACGAACCAAAGTTACTATGACCTTCTCAAATTACGCCTTGCACATTGAGTGTTTACTATTTCCACGTACTGTTTACAGACACTTGACCTCCAACAATGTAGCTTGAATGCTCTGACCTAGAAAAGTCTGTTGTTGAATGAAACGTGTAACAACCAGCAGTACTGTTTACAATAGGAACCCGCCTTCTATGCAGTTATGGTCCACGTAGCAAATGCCTAGTAGTTAACTTCAGTACTTGTCTTGTTATGCTTTATGTAGCATTATAATATAAATGCTCGTACTGTTTATTTGGGTCAACCGTTGATGACCTATTTCTGTCCTGTTGTAGCCAAAACTTGCAAGTGTAGAATTAGCGCTGTGTGTTACGGCTGTCCCGTGTGTAGCTTAGACCCACAGATCAGAAGTGTAATGTGTACTTGTCCTTCTTGTAACTTTCTCGACAAAACTGGAGACATCATACATGTAACAGCCAACCAGGAATGTAAATTTCTGGATCCATAAATGTCAACAATAATGTCAAATGCTCGCTCTGTTCTTTTTAAACCCACAGATCTGGTCCATCAGAAATGTAAGTTTCTAGGCCACATTGGCGACAAGAAATGTATCATAAGAGCCCACGTAACTGGTCCACCAGAAATGTAACTGTCTTTTTTTTTCTTGTTGAGGTGATCACTGGCCCAAGACAGTATACATGTTGTTAGATGTGTAGTGCGAGCGTATGATGAATTGAGTGTGGGTGCGAATGAAGGCGCGAATGTGTTTAGGCTCGTATAGATGTAGATCCTGCAACCCATACTCTCACATGCAGTAATCAAGGATGCTTTGACACTGCAGGCATGTTTCAAGACATTTATTGACGGGAACACACATAATATCAACAGGAACAGTCAGTGTAACAAGGTCATGCTGACCTGACATCGATAGGTATACATTTGGCATTCAAAAAGGTAAACATCAGAATAGACGTGCATGGTCAATAGCAAAGTTCTTCAATAATGACAGTTCGTAGCGTCGCCCTTGGCGTCTCTGACTAAACGCGTCAGATGCCTTAGTTACTATGACACATAGGTGCAACTTGGCACTCCCCGCCAATTGCACATATCAGGCTGTAGTATAATAGCCGAAAGCACAGGCCTCGTTCTGACGTCGGCCGTGTACTTCTGTTAAATAGGTTATCATCAACCCTGCAGTAATACTTATTGTAGATAGAAGTTCCGCCAATCTGCGGCTCCCACAATATATCTTCGTCACTGGATTTCTGGACAATATAAGACTAACAGTCTTGGATGGCTACCTCGAGCACAAATATATAAGTTCTGAAATGGCGGATCAGTGAGCTGCTGTTCACCCTAGGTAATCCTTTACATGTTCTGCCACCGAAAAGCGTAATAATGCATAAAGGTCGGTATTACCTGGCAAATGAATCCTCAGAACATCACAAGGAATTCTGTCGTCATCCCGACGCACAGAGATTCACTGGGGAAAACTGCCATAGCAGTTACTTCGAAGATTCTCCCCGAAAAACAATGGACTCTTGGTCCCTTCAGAAAAACAGGACCTCCCGGCTTCCCGGAAGTATATCTCACTCCCGCTTAAAAAACCTTCCCATAGGCCTACGCCGAACTGTCAACCTCTGACCCTAAAGGTCAAACACAATGAATGAATAAACAAGGGAAGACAACCCCTAATCAACCTGACATCGCAGGTAAAGACACAATTATACTTATGATACAAACATAAGCAAATAACTTGACAGATGACTCCGTCGAAAATGACAGCAACATTACTACCACCCCCCTGTAAAAAAAAAAAAAAATGCAATTTTTTTTTTTTTTAATATGTTCATGAGCAAGATAGCACCAGTATCACTTCTGTGCTCATGCAAACAATGAACCTAATATCAGGTACAATAGAAGAGGGTACAAATCATCTCCCAACATAGGAGAAAATATTTCCTTTAAGCCAAACAAACTAAGGGATACCATTCAAGAAACCTAAGTTGCTGGCAATACCAATCATATATCAAACATTACTAAATAATATAATCATAGCAATATACAAATGTCAATGCTATTTTAGCAACATATCACTGATGGATGGACAAAATGAAATTTGTTAAATTATCTAAACATCATCCAAATACATTTGTATTACAACATATTATGATATTAAGGACAGACCTAAGTCTGAAAATATATCAGGAAAAACTAGGACACAAGATTTAACTGGAATCATGTGGGCATCTAGACAATATGTCCGCCATCACATTATCCGAACCACGGATAGCTCGCACCGTGAAATGGAAAGGCTGAAGAGCAATAGCATAACGAGTAGATCTCGAGCTCTTCAAATCCTTACTTTGCATAGCCGTAAGAGCTTTTTGGTCGGTTTCCATAAAGAAATGCGCGCCCAGAAGGAACCTTTGTAGCTTAAGAATGGACCAAACCATAGCCAACAATTCACGGTCCAAAACCGAGTAATTCCTTTCTGCCGCATTCAGCTTCCTAGAAATATACATTACAGGATGCAGAGTTCCTGAATATTCCTGCATTAGTGCCGCTCCAATGCCAGTGGAAGAGGCATCACTACGAAGGACAAAAGTCTTATCAATCGTCGGTAGTCTTAAGATAGGATGAGATGAGAACAAATTCTTAACCTGATCCAATGAAGTTTGGCATTCTTGGGACCAACGCACCATATTAGGAGAACCTTTTTTCAATAACGTTGAAAGTGGTGCCATAATGGAGGACAGATTCTCAATGAATCTTCCATAGAATTGTATCAATCCCAAGAGACTACGCACTTGCTTTTTTGTCTTCGGAACCGAGATATTTAATATCTTTGAAATGTTTTGGTCCTCTGTCTTCAACAGACCATGACCAACTCGATGACCTAGGAAGGAAATTTCACTAAACCCAACAAAAGCTTTAGAGGGTTTAGCAGTCAAACTATGCTCACGTAGAGTAGATAGCAATTCCTTTAGACCCACATAGTGTTCTTCCCAAGTATCGCTGAAAAGACAGATGTCGTCTAAATATGCAATGACATCTGCACGATCTGATAGAATTCGTCGCATCATGCGCACGAAAGTCGCTGGGGCGTTCATAAGCCCGAAAGGCATAAAATTCCATTGAAACAGACCCCTAGGTGTCGAAAAAGCAGTGAGAGGTTTGGCGTGTTCCGTCAGTGGGACTTGCCAATAACCTTTCGACAAGTCTAGTTTAGTAAAGAATTTAGCTTTAGAAAGTCTAATAAGTAGATCATCTAATAACGGCATAGGTTCAGCATCGAACTTCGTAACTTGATTTAATTTGCGATAATCAACGCAAAGACGTATGTTATTGTCTTTCTTTCGAACAATAACTATCGACGAAGAATAAGCTGAAGTGGATGGTTCAATTATTTGTAGTTGAATCATTTCATCCAATTCTTTCTCGACTTGTGCTTGAAAATGAATAGGTATTGGGTATGGTCTTACTCTGATCGGATTACGATCAGTAAGTATGATGTCATGTTCTATGACATCTGTGTGTCCAGGAATGTCGGTAAGGACATCCTGATATGATTGTAACGTAGAGGATACTTGACGCTGTTCCTCAAAAGACAAGTTGGAAGAGACTGTAACGTCTCTCCACGATTCCGTTGAAGTAAGTGGAATCGCAGGAAGAGGTAAGTTCACGTCAGAAAAAATAGTTTCCTCATCCTGTATAACAGACAGGGATGAGATGTGACCATGTTGGACTGGAGAGTCGTCCGTCGCCTGGAAAATAGGCTGTAAATAGTCTGGACGTTCAATAAACTCTGTTAGCATATTTATATGGAAGGTTTTATGCCTTCCATCCACATCGACAATATAGTCGACATCAGAAATTTTCGAGACTATAGTGTATGGACCCTTCCAAGAAATGAGAAGTCTATTCTCTCTTGAGGGCAGTAAGACATATGCTTTGTCTCCAGGACAAAGTTGACGTAGGCGTCTTTTCTTATTAGCAAATCGCCTAGCTTTTTCTTTCGCAAATTCGGAAGATGAAGTTGCTAACCTGCACGATTCGATAATCTTTTCTCTAAGAGCTATAACATATTCATATGACGATTGTGTATCATCGTCAATATTATCGGAAGTTATCAAATCGTGTAACAAGGACATTGGCCCGCGCGGTTGCGCGCCAAAGACAAGTTCGAAAGGAGAAAACCCTGTATGCTCGTTGGGAACCTCTCTATAGGCAAAGAGGACTGCAGGTAAAACCCTGTCCCAATCTTCAGGATGATCCTCCGTTATCTTGCCAAGTAAGTTCTTTAGTGTCCTGTTAAGACGTTCTACCAATCCATTGGACATTGGATGATAAATACTACTGAGAGACCTTTTAATGTCTAGCGTAGCCATTACCTGAGACATAACGTCCGAAATTAACTGAGTGCCGTGATCCGACAGTATTTCTCCGGGGAATCCCAGACGAGAAAATACGAGCCAAAGAGCATCAGCGATATCGACAGTTGATATGCTCTTCAGAGGAATAGCCTCTGGCCAACGCGTGCACATGTCCACGCAAGTGAGGATAAATTGGTGTCCTCTGGCTGACTTAATTTTGAACGGACCAATGATGTCTATAGCCATTTTCTGAAACGGCCGAATCGGAATATCTGCAGCCTGAATAGGAGCAGCATGTCTCGGACCCCTAGACTTGACCTCTTGACAAATTTTGCAAGATCGGCAATAAATTCGGATGTCTTTATTCACGAATGGCCAAAAGAATGACGCAAGGACTCTAGTTTTAGTTCTGGAAAAACCCATGTGTCCAGCACACTGAGAATCGTGTGCATGCCGAAGAATTAAGGCTCTCATACACTTAGGCACAAGAATTTGCGAATGCATAGACTTGTCCGAGTGTTGTACCATTCGTACCAATATACCATTCTTCATAGTAATATACGATTTGTGATTCGTATTTTGATTGGGATCCCCTTTCTTTGCAAGAAGGAAGTATTTCTTCAAAGAAGGATCCTCTTCTTGACGTTTAACAAACGAGTCATGGGAAATCACCAAGTGCTCGTCTTGGCTATCAACTTCATTACTATTATCAGATGAAGTTGGGGGATTAAGAGCTTGAGCTCTTGTCACCACTGCATTGACCGTTTGAATGTTTTTTTTCTTCCCAACTAGAAATTTGTTGCGGGGTGCATTCTTTAACCCCATGAATACGACCGATTATAAGATCCGCAATAGGATTAGGAAGAAGACATGCATGGACATCTCCTGTGAAGAAAGGAGTGTCAATCCTAATAATAGCAGTAGGATAGCTTTCCATAGTACCACCAAATGTAACACATTTGATTTGTTTTCCAGTGGCACAGCAAGGATCTATCAGAGACTCCTTAACCCCGACGGTAGTACATCCCGAATCGAAAAGTACTGAGACTAGCCTATCATTTATTAGACCTTTATCTAAGATGAGAGATCCTCTCCCATCATGCGCAACTGTAGCAGGTAGAGCAGGAAGAGGGTGACCACAACTTAGCGTAGATACAGTTGATGAGTCAAACAATGTTAAGCATTGGGGGCATTCAGTTGCTCTCCCAAAATCGAAAGCACAACCAGTGATAGCCCTAGAGTTACCACTATCATTTGCTGTATTACAGGCTCCATCAAACTCTTGTTGTGCAGAGTTTGCCTGTTGGTAAGGTCTTTTCTTGTTAAACCTAGGTCTACCTCGATTATCATTTCCCCTGTAATTATTTTGACTATCATTTCCCCTGTAATTATTTCGACTATCATTTCCCCTGTAATTGTGATCATATTGTCCTATTGTACTCATCATTCCGGTTTGAATCCCGGTTTCTAAATTCACCATCGTCATAATCTTGACGTCGAGAATGATTACCTCGAAAATTTGAATAGTTATTATTTGGATAGCCTTTGCGAAAGTGTCTCAAATTATTACCACTAAAATTACGAGAACTACCATCTTGTCTCCACTGCATAGACGAAGAACCATCATGTGTTGGATTACTCCGCTTCTGAGTGTAATTTTGATTACTTCCCCTATTCCAATTTTGTTGAGCACCCTGAAATTTTTTTTTGAAATTAGGCCATATGGTGTTGCCGAAGCAGCTGGCAACCCTTCTTTCACTTTAGAATTGCTAACTGTAGCATGGGGATGTGCTGTGGCATACTGACAACAGTATTCCTCCATTTCTTTTAAGTTTTTAGGCTTACGCTCATGAAGGAATGCAAGAAAAGAATCATTAACAGATGACAAAACCTTATCTCGCAATAATAAGTCCATTAGACCTTCATATGTTTTCTCAATCTGAGACAACTCAACCCATCGTGTAAATGTACGACGTATCTTTGTAACAAAATCAGAGAAATCTACTCCATTTTCTGGCAACATTGTCCTAAAACGAAGACGATAGTCTTCTTGTTTTAGTTGATATTTTTTTTAGCAATGCTGCCCTGACAACATCATAATTAGTCCTCTCATGTTCGTCTATTGTCATAAGAGTAGTCACTGTGTCACCTGTAAAAAATGGCATCAGTTGTTCAACATATTTTTCCTTTTTTATGTTATGCGTATCGCACAAAAATTGGAATCTATCTAGATAATCTGCTACGTCATCCTTTAAAGGATTGAAATGAGGCAATTTAATCCTACTAACAAACTCCTTTGTCGTACTCGAAGTTGTTTGCTGAGCACCCGTACTCGCCAATTTCAATTTCTCTAACTCCAAAGTTGCGAGTCTTTCCTCGTGTTCCATTTTCCTAATTTCAGCCTCGGCTTGAGCTTTCCTCTCCTCTGCAGCAGCCTCTTTGTCTAATCTCTTTTGTTCCGCTTCTTTGTCTAATCTCTTTTGTTCAGCTTCTTTGTCTAATCTCTTTTGTTCAGCTTCTTTGTCTAACCTCTTTTGTTCAGCTTCTTTGTCTAATCTCTTTTGTTCAGCTTCTTTGTCTAATCTCTTTTGTTCAGCTTCTTTGTCTAATCTCTTTTGTTCAGCTTCTTTGTCTAATCTCTTTTGTTCAGCTTCTTTGTCTAATCTCTTTTGTTCAGCTTCAAATCTCCTTTCCTCCACCTGCATCTGCAATTTCTTTTGTTCAGCAGCAATATTAGCTTCTCTTTCTAATCTTTTCTCTTCAGCCTGAGCTTTTTTTTCTTCTGCAGCTAATGCTTTGTCATACTGAGCAACAGCCCATTGTTCTAACTGTTGACCAGTCTTATCAAGGGCTCTCCCTTGTGTAATAAAGTAGTCCAATGTAGACATCTTGTCTACTGAGATCAGAAACCTGAAAAAAAATTAAATAAATTACCTTATCCCACTTCAATGGGAGACAAGTCTGAAATGCTAGACTTGTATACTCACTTCACTTTATTTTACTGTCTTAGTCTTAGACAAAGACTTTGTATGATCCTCTTGTTTATAATGTACCCAAAAAATCACTTGAGTACCTGTGGAAAAAAAAATTCCCTTATATCCCACTCACTATGGGCACAAGTCTTTTTTATAAAGAACTTGAATATGTATTTCACCTTGTCTCAATCTTTGTAGATAACAAGTCTTTTATCAAAGAACTTGTATAAATATCTTATATAATAATATTTTATTAAGAAACTCTATATGAAGAGTCTACCTTATCAATAATATCAAAACATGACCAAGTATGTGTATGTAGACTGTGTATGACAGTAATGTAGTACAACCCAAAAAAAATACAAAGACAAAAATACAAAACAATACAAATGGCAACACTGTTTTAACCAAAAATGTGTAGAGAAATACACAAGAAAGGAGAGACCTACAGAATACAAACAAAACAAATCGACAATCAAAACTGAAAAACAGACAAAATATTACAAAAACAACGTTAAGTACAATTACATCACAGCTAACATCAATAGCGACTAATTGTCACTAGCAAATTTCCAAATTAAGAAAATTTGCACCTACAGAACGCTTACAGTAAGCCTCGATCAAGTGGCATATTTACCGTAAGACCCACCAACCGAAAAACCCGCAGAAAAATACACCAAAAACAGTAGAAGTAACATAAACATATAGCAATCAATTTCAATGTGTTGCAGAACAAGTTCAGTCACAGCTGAAACTAAAATAAATTCCTTGCTCCTTGCGAACACAGAAACGAAATGTCAAACGCGCACTGAACGTCAAATCCACTGTAACATAAAGTGGTATTCACGAACCAAAGTTACTATGACCTTCTCAAATTACGCCTTGCACATTGAGTGTTTACTATTTCCACGTACTGTTTACAGACAGTTGACCTCCAACAATGTAGCTTGAATGCTCTGACCTAGAAAAGTCTGTTGTTGAATGAAACGTGTAACAACCAGCAGTACTGTTTACAATAGGAACCCGCCTTCTATGCAGTTATGGTCCACGTAGCAAATGCCTAGTAGTTCACTTCAGTACTTGTCTTGTTATGCTTTATGTAGCATTATAATATAAATGCTCGTACTGTTTATTTGGGTCAACCGTTGATGACCTATTTCTGTCCTGTTGTAGCCAAAACTTGCAAGTGTAGAATTAGCGCTGTGTGTTACGGCTGTCCCGTGTGTAGCTTAGACCCACAGATCAGAAGTGTAATGTGTACTTGTCCTTCTTGTAACTTTCTCGACAAAACTGGAGACATCATACATGTAACAGCCAACCAGGAATGTAAATTTCTGCATCCATAAATGTCAACAATAATGTCAAATGCTCGCTCTGTTCTTTTTAAACCCCACAGATCTGGTCCATCAGAAATGTAAGTTTCTAGGCCACATTGGCGACAAGAAATGTATCATAAGAGCCCACGTAACTGGTCCACCAGAAATGTAACTGTCTTTTTTTTCTTGTTGAGGTGATCACTGGCCCAAGACAGTATACATGTTGTTAGATGTGTAGTGCGAGCGTATGATGAATTGAGTGTGGGTGCGAATGAAGGCGCGAATGTGTTTAGGCTCGTATAGATGTAGATCCTGCAACCCATACTCTCACATGCAGTAATCAAGGATGCTTTGACACTGCAGGCATGTTTCAAGACATTTATTGACGGGAACACACATAATATCAACAGGAACAGTCAGTGTAACAAGGTCATGCTGACCTGACATCGATAGGTATACATTTGGCATTCAAAAAGGTAAACATCAGAATAGACGTGCATGGTCAATAGCAAAGTTCTTCAATAATGACAGTTCGTAGCGTCGCCCTTGGCGTCTCTGACTAAACGCGTCAGATGCCTTAGTTACTATGACACATAGGTGCAACTTGGCACTCCCCGCCAATTGCACATATCAGGCTGTAGTATAATAGCCGAAAGCACAGGCCTCGTTCTGACGTCGGCCGTGTACTTCTGTTAAATAGGTTATCATCAACCCTGCAGTAATACTTATTGTAGATAGAAGTTCCGCCAATCTGCGGCTCCCACAATATATCTTCGTCACTGGATTTCTGGACAATATAAGACTAACAGTCTTGGATGGCTACCTCGAGCACAAATATATAAGTTCTGAAATGGCGGATCAGTGAGCTGCTGTTCACCCTAGGTAATCCTTTACATGTTCTGCCACCGAAAAGCGTAATAATGCATAAAGGTAGGTATTACCTGGCAAATGAATCCTCAGAACATCACAAGGAATTCTGTCGTCATCCCGACGCACAGAGATTCACTGGGGAAAACTGCCATAGCAGTTACTTCGAAGATTCTCCCCGAAAAACAATGGACTCTTGGTCCCTTCAGAAAAACAGGACCTCCCGGCTTCCCGGAAGTATATCTCACTCCCGCTTAAAAAAACCTTCCCATAGGCCTACGCCGAACTGTCAACCTCTGACCCTAAAGGTCAAACACAATGAATTAATAAACAAGGGAAGACAACCCCTAATCAACCTGACATCGCAGGTAAAGACACAATTATACTTATGATACAAACATAAGCAAATAACTTGACAGATGACTCCGTCGAAAATGACAGCAACATGTACCCTACAAGACATGTCGTAAAAAGCGGCTAAGGAGGGTTGGGCATGGGGCTGGTTACCCAATCCCGTTTTAAAAAATCTTTTAACCACTAAAACTTCAACAAACACTATGGATAAAGCAAATATGGAATATTAATCATCTCAGCCGCCCAAGTCAGAAGAAGGTCCTCTGGAAAAGAGGCACACGAAGCAACTCAGGGAAAGTCGAAAGGAGTCTGGGTTGTCGAAAATGATGAGGAAAACATGGAAAGAACTTGAGCGGATGACACGTGATAGGAGGACTTGTCATGTGTTTGTTGAAGGTCTTTACTCCCTGGGGAGCTAAAGGGTATTGAATTGATTGAATTCAAAGAGGTCTTTCTATGTCTTCTTCTTTCCTTCATGTCCGTCTCAAGTTCTTTTCTCCATTATGTTTTGGTTGTCCTCTATTTCTCTTACCGTGGATATTCCAGAGAAAGGACTGGCTAGTAAAGTTTCCTACAAGTTTTCTCAATCTGTGTCATATCCATCTCAAGCATCGTCTTAAACCTTGTTCCTCTGGCACCTGTCTGGTTCTTGTCATCAGTTCTACTTGAGTGATCATGCCTTACCTCTTCAATGCGTCTGTTTTACGCAAGCACTCATTTATGAAAGTCTGTAGCTTTTTTTTATTGTTTGTTGTTGTTATTGGTTTTGTTGTTGTTCTCCGTGTTTCGAAGTCATACAATAAGACTGACTAGGCATTTAAATTGAAAATTCTGATTTTAGTACTGAGCTTGACTTCTTTTGATCTCCATATATATCCCAAAGCAATAAAAGCTCATCTAACCTTTTGAATTCTTATTTTGATATTATTGTCCGTCCCTCCAACTGTGTCTATATTGCTGCCGACAGGGCTGTGGAATCGGAGTCATGGCGTTGGGCATTTTTTAGTGGAGTCGACAAAAAATGTCCCGACTCCGAATTTGACGAGACTTAAGTCAAGGCAGATCCATTTTTTATCCTTGCAAAGAACAAATGCCGCTTAACAAATTTGAAAACATTTTAAAGCAATAGAATTCCTAAAACCACATTCATGTTAAAGTACCGTACGTCAATTTTTACATAATGTAAGAAAATTTCAGTTGCTTCTGACCATAAATAAAGTTTTCATCACAAATAGAAATGTGTTGGCACGATAGAAAAAGCACATAAGAAATGAAAATAGACTATATACACTGTCAATTGTCCCATCATTGGAAATGAAACTATTATGCCTCATGGTGTTTGGCACAGCAATTTTTTAGTGTGCTAGTGTGAATGCTTTGTTATTTTGTATTACTGTATGAATGAATAAATAGTTTAAAATGTAGTGTACGAAAGCCACGTATTCATTTATTCACTCACGTACCATACTTATACATATAACTCCATATTAGTGCATAATTTTATGCCATATCACGAATTTAAAAAAAAAAATTGTAGTCGGAGACGGACTTCTAAAATTTCCGAAGTCGGAGTCGGAAAATGTTTCGGCCGACTCCACAATCCTGGCTGCCGAAATCCATGTATGATTCTAAATCTTGTAGTAGTATTTCTTCTAGTACAATCTTAATCACATTCTATGTAGGTCTAATTTGGTATAGAATAAAATAATATTTTGATCTTAATTTACTTTAGACATAATTTACATAAAATTTACCTTTTACTTGTTCCGAAGTTTTGTTCATTCTTTGTTTCGTTTTGTTGATTATTTACTTTCTTGATTCAGTATTTCTTTCAGGTTTTACGATTTTTTTTATTATTATTGTTCTTTTTTCGCTCATCACTGTGGGTGTTTACTTTTTCCATCTGCTTGTATCGCTCATTTGGTGTATGTTTCTCATCATCGTATGTTTTTGTAGTACCTAAATGTAATTCTTGTCTTTGTCACCTGTATATAACTGTGGCTGACGAAGGGTAAAACCCAAAACGTCCCTTGTTTCATGTGAACCGTTATTTGTAGAACTGATTCAACACCGTTTTATTGGTTTATATACTTATATTCCTTACCAGTTTTACAGCAGCCCCTTAATTTATTTACTTTAATTTTACAATAGATTGCCCCTTCTGACTCCGTGTTTTTTTCAGTTTCCTAGTCTTGGTGTTCCTTATTAAAATTTGAAAGAGATTTCCTGTGCTCTGTAAGTATTATCTGGTTCTCCAATAAAAGGTCCGATTAACAAATAGGAATTAAGAATCTAGTCTTCCCTCTGGCGAGGTCTGAGGTTGTCTTGGCGAGCTTGAAATTCACAGTGAGATAAAACTGCAAAAATGGTCAGGCTGTATTCCACAATGTTGTTATGAATCTAATCAGAAAGATCCAATCATTTCAAACAGGTCGGGTGTGGTCGGGTGTGGCACTTTCAAAATATTTCCTACATGGAAAAATTTTGCAAAAGGTCACGTCTCCAATAGGTGGTAATAAGATGTCTTGCATACACTCTCACCAACACATTTGTAGACTCGTATTGTCTAAAATGTAATAAATCCATGATTACTTTTAACCAAGTGACCGGAAGAGATTATATCACACTTGTCTGCCCACATGTGTCACACAGACAGTAATCCGATAGCGCTGACCGATGTACGTGTTATATGCCGCTCCTATAACCACAAATCTGGGTAGCGTTTCTTGCAAATGTGATATTTATCACCTTCAGTGTGATTTGATAAAATCAATTATCTGCTACTTAGCAGAAAAAATAACGAGGAAAGAAAGAAAGAAAGCGAGAAAGAAAAGTGCGATAATTGACAGCACATAATAAAAACCAGTACCACAAATGTACCGATACTGCCGGAGAGAACCAAAGATCGATAGAGGTCGTCCATTTCGTCATAAAGGCTCCGGGTTCAAAACACTCTGGCGTCACGTTTAAGTCTACCCAGCAGTAAATGGGTATCTGACTACGCTCTTGAGTTAGGGAATGTAAAGGCGGCGAGGAAGGGAACTGGGATCCCCACCTTACAAAGCTTGACCTAACAAAGTCTCTAACACTTCACTCCCCTACGGTAGTACCTGCAATGGAACTACCTTTTACCAGTCTCTAACACGTCCGATTGACAGAGTGGTAAGAGCGCTTGCATCTTGCGGCACCGTTACCAGGATCGAAACTTGAGAGCGTCACCTACAACCCATCCAGCTCTAGCACTTCAATACCGTACGGCAGTATCTGCTATAAGACTACCTGGACCTTTTTTACCTGGCTCTAGCGAGTGTAATAAAAGCTCGTACCACGTTTGAATGATTTTTTATATCGTTTACCATATCAAATTTCACTTCTTTCTTTGCTTATCACATTGAAAAGATATGTGTAAAGCGAAACCGCGGTTGGTAATTCATAACACGCGAGCAGCGGGACTCGGCGAATGCTCTTAATGATGAAATAGCACACTGGTCTGAATTCAATATTATGTCACAAACCTACAGCCTGGTTCGGAGTTAAACATCGGTCGTAAATTTCTGTTGATACCGGACGTTAGATATAACGTAGTATTTGCTTTTCTCAGGAGAAATAATGTGAAGCACATTTTAAAAGTGAAAAACAAGTTAGTGGTTTAGCTGCAATGGCACGGTAGGTAGTCTGATAGCAGAAACTGCCTTCAGGGGAAACAAGGTAATATGTCCTGCTACTACAAAAATAATAGCCCCTTTAGTCATAACTGACTATGGGAATGCGCCCCTGAGGTGACAGACCTCAGCTGCTTACTTTCCTGATTGCTGAAAAAGTAGGAAAATCATAACCTACGTTACGGCTACAGTCGGTGTTCAACTGTGGAACGCAACCAGCTACGTTGATAATGATCAGTTAACGTTGATAATGGTCAGGGCTGTGAGAGTAAATCTTAAGTGAAATTCGCGATCAGGAAACAGACTCTAAGGAGTTTATGTTGCTCTTCTGGATTAAAAGTGAAGTAGAAGGTTTGAACTTTTTATTTTTTACTTATTTGTTTTTTCTTTTGTTGAAATCACGCTCGTTTCTATCTTTATCGTCTACTTGCGCAGTTGTACTGTGCTGCTTCATAATAATTTCGTAAGGATTGTCAACTCAGTTTATCTATCTATCTATCTATCTATCTATCTATCTATCTATCTATCTATCTATCTATCTATCTATCTATCTATCTATCTATCTATCTATCTATCTGTCTGTCTGTCTGTCTGTCTGTCTGTCTATCTATCTATCTATCTATCTATCTACCTGTCTGTCTGTCTGTTTATCTATCTATCTATCTATCTATCTATCTATCTATCTATCTATCTATCTATCTATCTATCTATCTGCATTGTATGTATGTCCTGTCTGCCATGTCTGTCTGTTTTCCTTGTCTGTCAGTCTCTGTCTATCTGTTTGTTTTGTCTGTCATGTCTGTCTTCCTGTCAGTATTCCTTATCTTTCAATTTGTATGTCTGTCTGTCCTGTCTTTCTTCCTTGCCTGTATGTCCTGTCTGCTTGTTCTGTCTGTCTATCCTTCAGTCAGTCGTGTCTGTTTGTCCTGTCTGTCATGTCTGTCTGTCTGTCCTGTCTGTCTTTCTTATCAGTCAGTTTGTTTGTCTGTCCTGTCTGTCTTCCTTATCTGTCAATCTGTCTATCTGTCATGTCTGTCTTCCTTGTCTGTATGTCATGTCTGTCTGTTTGTTCTGTCTGACTGTTCTGTCTGTCTGTCCTGTCAGTCTGTCTTGTCTGTTTGTTTGTCTGTCTATTATGTGTGTCTGTCTGTCCGTCCCGACTGTCTAACTGTTTATCGCGTCTGTTTGTCCCTTCTGTCCGTTTGTCTATCTGTCTGTCTGTCTGCCTGTCTATCTGTCTGTCTCTCCATTGTGTATATGTTTTCTGTCTTTATTGTTGTATAATCTTCGACTGACATATGAGACCACGTCTCTCCCAAACTTCCTGTAATAAACCTTGATGTCCCTTATTAGTTCCCTTGTTCACTACACCCTTATTAATGTTGTCAGGTGGTCCAGCATATTTGTTCCTTTGTCATCCTCTGTTTCTCTAAATATTCTGCCTGCTGTTACACTGTTTTTATTTTCACCCCTGAGGCTCACCAAATCTATCAGAATAACATTTTTTTTTTCCTCGCTGCTGACATTCTAGGCATGTAGGCAGAGTCGGCCCTTAAAGATTTTACAAGGTGGTGCGAGGTCACGTGTAGCGGGCCCTACCGCCACCTCCCACTTTTACTGAACTGTATGTACTCTTAGAGATTCAGTTTCGTGATATTGAATTGGATCACACCGTATTTTTTTTTTTTTTTTGCAAGTGATGTTAACTCAAACGATTTACAAAAACAGGTTACATTTATGTTATTAAAATCTTATTGAATGTAAGCATTTCTTTTCTTTATTTGTGTTGAATTACAGATGGCCGTTCAGTGTGCGGTTTTGTTTTAAATTACATTATTTATTTATTTATTTTGACAAAGGAATGATATTGACATATAGGAAAACAGTTAGTTTGATATAACCAAATACAGGCATACCTCGCTTTATTGCGCTTCGCAGATATTGCTCTCTTGTTTTTTTCAAATTATTCACGTTTATTTATTAGACTAGCAATAACCCGTCAACATTGACAGGTTATTAATTATAGTGTGTTGTTTCTGTTACACGTATTTATGACGGTATTGCCTCCCCTGCTTTGCAGTAAAGATCCAACAGTGGTCAAAACTCAAGAGTATCTATTATAGGCTTCAATGGAGTCTATCTTTATACAAGATTACTCTTGGCAGGAATGTAGATAGAAGAGTAGTAGAGCTTCTATCACATGGGAGTCTTCACAAGATATTTAGATAAGCGAAAACAATGCTGGGTGTTGCTGAGCACGTTAATTCTGTAATGTGCCGACGCTTTTGTGAAGAATTTAAGCACTTATTACTTTCAGCTCGTTTAAGCCCCTACCCCTGATTTACTCAGAGGAATTATATTATTCAAGTATAGCTCTGTTTAGAGTGTGTGTAGTAATTTGACTGAGACAAACATGTAGTAACTTTAAAATGATTAAATCGAAGTTAAATTTGTAACATTACAAATAACAAAATTTTATAATCACTTTAGGTTTTAACAGCTAGAAATAATTTGAACAGTTATGGATCAAGAAAAGTTATCCTCACAGTCTTTATGGAATGTGAGATATTACAAGAAGTTCAAGTGGCAGCATATATTTTAACTTAGCTGCCAATGACGGTTCTGCTCCTTCTTATGGGTTGGTTCTTTTCACTCTGCTCACGCTCGTCTCTGATCAAGGTTGTCGGGGGTAGCTCGTTTCCCAGAAACGTCAAGGAGAGTCTACCACGTGAATCCGTCGTCTTAAAGCTTAGGCCACGGTTCCCTTCTTGTTCCAGAGATAGTACGATCTGCTGGTATCATCAGTAACTATGGTAGAGAATAGAATGAAACGCTCTTCTGAGTATGGCGTTTTCCATCCCATAGTTATGGGTTCCTATATTCCCATACCACCATCCCAATTACTCAGGCTTTACCCTCGATGAGAACTAAATTTAATCGCTCGAGATAAAACTTTCTTTACATTTAAATAGAATAGCTTTCATGGTTACTTTATATTTAAATGAAAAGATTAATAATACAGATAGAGTCTGTTTACATTTACATCTCCACTGATTGGAAAGTGTTCACCATATAAATTGAATATGTTTTCATTTATGTTTTACACTGATTGAAAAGTTTGAATCTTCCTTTACTTTAAAATGAATATTTTCATTTAGACATTTACACTGGTTTAAGCTTGAAAACTTACATTAATTCTAAAGTAGCTATGTTTATAGGGACATTGTAAAAGTCTGTTTACTGTCTGTTTAAGGCTGGAGATGTAGAGATGTAACGTTCTATTCGCTCCAGATGTATAACTGCCCGTTTGTGTTCGTGTGTTGTAAAGATGACATAGTGGGCGTGTCACAATGATGCGGTGTAATCTAGGTCACCGGCATGAGGTGCCGCCAGGGTATAGTAGAGACACTCATAGTGTCAGCATACGTGTAGATACAGACGTGTAGTACTTGTATAAGACTGTGGTTGATCGTGTAGGTGAGTGAATAGTAGTGCTGACAACACGAAGGCCGTATAGGCTCTTGGACGACTTCACATAGACTCACACAACCACAAGTAGAAGTCAGTGAAGTAGGGAATGCTGCTGACGTTTACAATATTTATTCATAACGTACGATAATATGATGATAGACGAAACAGTCAATAGTACAAGATCATGGACATTATATGTGTTGTTATAAAGGTTAACATCAGGCATCACAGATCCCGAACAGCTTAGACATGTAACAATGTCTTGACCATCAATTACTGTTCATGCAATAGCTCTAATCCCTGACTGAGTCCCATCAGGTAAGCCCTAGCAAATATATTGCCTAGTACGAGCGATATCAGTTATTTAACAAAGTCAATGCTATTGTCCTACAACTAGCAAAAGACTTCATTCTGGCCTCACATGCCAGGTACTTCATTCTGGTGAAGAAGATTGGCCGTAAACACGGACCAATTTAATGACGACGAAATCAGGCCGCGGGTCGCGGGCCTCGATAATCAGGTGACTCTCAGTTTACATAAACTTCTGAGAATAAATATATTTCTGCCAAACAATATTCCGCCTGCATTGCGGATCCATTAAGTTGATTCTTAAGCTTATATGTATAACAGGTCAACTTAGACCTAGTCTTTCAAATATGTAGCCATACTGGGGTACAGTATATTAACTCCTCGTGAGCTTCGCTCACTATGTCGCCATCAGCGATAAATGTACCTTTAAGATCAAATCGAGACGAAAAAGATCGAATAATGTTTCAGTTACCTTCTCATAGAATCCTTACACTCTAAGGTAACACAACATAAAGAATCACTCAGGGAAGGAAGAATGACAAAACAGTCATTCCCAGAATTTCCAAATCCCTATCGAAACTTGGCAGAGAGAAATCTACGGATCGGTACATCCGTTCTAAGCCTCAGGTACACTCTCCTTGAATCATCAGTCTCCCGGTCTTTGCGCCAAGACCTGCGCATGCCCAAAGAGCATAGACCAGATCGAGGCTAAACCAGACCAGGCGTTTCCGCCCAAACGGGTGGTAAAGATATTCCGTATATGGTCCTATAAATAGACTTAAGAATGTCAACTATAAGACATTGCCTGAGACAGGACAACATAAGACAGGGGAAGATAATCACCAGTCAAACCTGTCACAGAAAGATAATAAACATTTATCTCTCTTTGATCACATTAAACCAAACATAAATTAGGTTGGTGTTTTTCTCACCGTCAAAAATGACAGCAACATATTACCACACCTCCCGGGAAAAGAGGCACATTTTTTTTTTTGAAATACATCTATGAGCCAGGTGCATTAAGCTCATAACGCATGAGTAATGCGCCGATGAAAGGATCACCATAAATGTAACAACATAATGACAGATCCAATCGACGCACAGTAGAGCGTCTGGTGAGAACAAAAAAAATCTCATTAGATAAGAGAAACTATTTTCTCAAAGTAAATATATCCGGGGAGGTGTCACCAACCAACTCAAAGGTGCAGGTAATGTTACAATAATTATATTAAGAAAAAATTCATATCAATATGTGTATAAATGGTGAATGACAATTTTTATTAAGAAATTACACCAACATCGAAATCTCACGACGTATAATGCCTATATAACCATAAATTCAAATGGTCAATCATTACCAACATTTCTAAAGTCTCTTTACAAACATATGATTATACATGTGTATAGTATAACTAATAGGTGATGACGTCAGAAGAACAAGACGATGCTCTATTCCGGAGATGTCTTGTAAGCAAGATCCTCAAGGAACATCAGGACGTCGATAGTAGTCATCGTAGTTCTACAGCGTTCCAAGATATCACACCGGTTTGCTGAGAACAATACAAATAGCACAATTCTTAGAATGTTATAATGTACCATAGTCACTTAATATATATCTAAACTATAAATGTGGCCGAATTAATTTTTTTGACCTTTATTTCATGTTAAACAAAACCTTCCTCTGTTTTACCAAAGATGGTGACAGAGAAAGCAAGTAATCAAAACATAACCATGATGTAGCGTAGTCCTGAACCAATATCTAAGGGCAATTAACGAGAGCCTACACTGCCTACCTATATCGAAATATGTCAACAAATGTTTTCGACCAATCGCTGCACGAGCTGAAAACCCGTAGCCGGAGCTTTAGGTTGCAGGATTGCTAGATGGAATCTGTGTAAACGTGAATGTGTACTTGTGACTTCAGGCCAAAAGATGTGGTATGTCCTTCGGAACAGTGAGCACAATAAAATACCAGGAATCTTAAACTTTCATTAGATACATGGATTTAAGTTGTAGAAGCATGGACACAGGAGTTATGAGGATTACATGCAGTAATAACTTGGAGCGAAGGCTGGTTTCCCCGGGTTCAACTGTGTTTGCAAACACTACAAGGGAGGCAGAAAAAGGTTAGCTTGTTTAAATGGTAGCGCCAAATTGGCCGGTTTAAACAAGACCTGGATATAAGGAATCGGTTGGGAAACACCGGAAGGATAAATTATCGGAGTTTTGTCAGATCGACAGATCGGGCAGAAAGTGGTTGTTTTACTGACATTTTGGTAAACATAAACTGACCCAGCCAGCCAATCGAATCGCTTGTCTTCCGTTTGTCCGCTACCTGTAATAAAAAGGGAAACAAATCTGGAATATTTCTCTTGAACCGCCAGAACCAAATTCGTCAGAGGACAGAATCAGATTCTACCCCAGCTCCTTCGCCATTTGCCAGTGAAGCAGACTGCATGGGTTTATGAAAAGCCTGTTGAATCTGAGATTGTGGGTAAGAGAATTAAGTCATAATATGTATAATATTAATTACTAGTGTTTAAGGGAAGTGATTGTGTGTGTAAAATCTCATTGTGTGATTCATAGAAGGAAAGCTGCTTTGTGCTGTATAAATTATGTTCGACATTTAAACTAAGGCCGGACGGAATGAAGGTTGTTAGTTTTAGAAGCTTTTAAAGCCTTTTCTGATTGCTGGACTATACAATACTATCAGGAACCAGTAAAACAGGAAAGATTGTAAATTAATGTATTCAACACTCACCATAAGGCCTATGCAGTTTTACTGATGTCAATTATAGACATATTAGGAAAGTGTGTGTGTTGTAATGCTGTGTTATATTATTGCATAAAACTTATTTAGACACTTGTCACGTAGGGTTTATATTCATTTAATTTCCTACAACTTCTTCCTATTCTTTCACCCAAAAATTCTCTCTTTTATTATCTCTGTATTTTTTTCCTGTATATTTTTTTCATCCATTCGTTTTGCGAATATTATTCTCATATAATTCGCAAACTTTACCTGTTTTCCTTTCTCTTAAACTGAGAATCGCGCTAGGACGATATTACGTAGATGTCAGGGCTGCAGGGCGTCATAAGGCGTGATAAGTCGGTTCGCTGAACACAGGACGTAGCAAATCGTCTACATTCTCACCGAGCGCGCGAGCTTCTTCTCGGCATTAGTCCCGGTGAGGTGTGATACTTTACATCTGCACCGGGCAGTATCCAGACATTTGGCTGGAAAATCCCAAACTGACACGGCGCTCACTTGGGCAATGGAGTCAGGCTGTCTGGGATTTGAAACTGACACGCGTACATCGTGGTCAGTAGGTGACAGTTACGACACGCGTTAAGCGGACGTAAATGTTGGGAGTAGGGGAGATAATTTCGCTTGGCGAAATAAGTTTGGGCCCTTTGTCTGATTTTAAGATATTGGCCAAGATGAAACTTTAATTTCATTCTCGCTCATAGACTCCACAGTAGATAGGTCGCTCGAAAAACAGAATAGCTGTTAGCGAAGATCTCAGTTTGTTTCGGCAATTTGTCGAACTTCTAGACTTCCAGAAATATTTTCAGCATTTTTATTCTTAAGTTGTGCGACTACCTGTAATTCTGTGGTTGAGGTAATTAATATGATAGATATATAGATTTTGTGAGTGTTAAAGTGTTAAATCGCTAAATTCATTTTAATCTATTTCTTTAGCGCAGAAGAGAAATAAAGTGGTAGGCTATTATATTTTCTAGGGAAGCATTCAGTGGAAAGCAGACTAATTAAAATTTCTAGCTTATAACGGCAATTGTAGCTATTTATGAATTTAATTTAACTGCTAATACTCAGTCGAGTGTATTTTTCTAAACTAACGTATAAACTCTAGAATCCAGCCTCATGAATGATGACGGGATACGCACGTGTTCCTAATTTATGAGGAGTGCTGATTTTTAAATATAACTTACGTCACGGGAAGTTTAAATGATAAGCAAAGCTCTCTGCTTGCAAGTTTAAATGTAAGTTTTAACCAGTACAGATTCTGTTTATTATATTATATGTGTTATTTTTCCTCCACACAGTGAAAGTTTTGGGGTGACCCTAACTTTACCAGCACCTAGTAGTAGTTTCCATACTTGTGAAGAAATAGACAGTCCTTATTTTGAACCACGTGGGTTTTCTCAAGTAACACTGATCTGACGGTGCAAGTTAGACAGAAATACTAATATCCCTATAACGGGTTTTCAAAGACTGTAATGATAATACTGGACCTTGGAGCCAGCACTTAATTTCTTCTAGAAACTCTATATAATTTGCTGCCTGGTGGCGTGAATATTTACAATCATTTCCCGACTAGATTATATCTTGTGGACAAATCTGTGGTGTGACTAAAGTGAATCCTATACTGAGGGAAGGCACCGACCTGACATTCATCATTTTTTTTAGAAACCTACGCTATTGACACTGTGCTCTGTTAACTCCCGCGCCTGGAATAATTGTTAGGTGACTTAATCAGACATTCGAACAAATTTGCATACCCAAGTAGTCGTTCCCGGAGACTCCAAGTTAAACAGGTCTTTTGGAACTGGGGACTTCTTGGCAGTAGACTGTATTTTTGAGTCTGTGTGAAAATCTAAAATCAATGTGTTCCAAGAGGCAGCAAGCAAAGTCGTGAGTACTAGTGTGAGAAGCCATGGCGGAATGAATGAGTGTACGCTGGTTTGAGTGATATTTTTCACTATTATATCTTTGACACCCTGTTGCTGTCCTAATTTTTTTTTCCAATCTGCATAATTTGTTGCTAAGGCTAGAGTTCTTGTGTTTTTGTCTTAGGTTAAATCAGATTTTTTTTTTCAAACTCTGTGCATATAATTACGAGATAAAACAAAGACAACTCTTAGACTCAAACCCTATGTATCTGTGACTCGGGCGCCAAAAATCTGTTCTCTTAACGGGGCCGGGCTAAACCTAGAGTTAACACTATAACGGGGCTATCATCCTTGCAACATTCCTTGATTTTTTTATGACTATGTGTATATGTATTTTCCTTGATGTACTTTCTTTGATGTTGTGAGCCGATTTTTTCCTGATATTAAAATCGCTCTTGAACTAAACAATCGTGTTTGGTCAGCTCGTTCTAGAGAATATATATATCATTGTTATAGTTTTCCCACGTCTGTGTGTTTACCTGTCGTCACGTGTATGTGCGTGCCTGTGAGTGATAGAAATATACGTAATATGTATATTGGTGTAGTCTGTCTGACGCTGTAACAACTGTTGTAGAAGATAGGTGAGAGAGAGAGAAGAATTCTTTTCGCTTTCAGAGACAGCCACTATATCAAATCTATCATCTCACGTGTGTGGAAATTCTATTACCTTCACTAACTCTCACTGAGTCTATCACCTATTCAAACCTATTCAGAAGGGACCAAACCTAGTCTTAATTATCCTATCGGAAATCTACGACAAATGGGTTCTCGTCCGACGGATTTTTGAACTTAGAATAGGAAGACGAGTACGACAAATGAGGGCTCGTTTCCGGTCTTTGAACTTAGAATAGGAAGACGAGTACGACAAACGTGGACTCGTCTATCTGGAGTTTGAAATTTAAGATTCTGTATTCTGATATAGAGTAAGAGTGTGATGTCTTGTGAGTTGTTATATCTTTAAATAATTACCCCCTAGACTAGCGATCTGTTTACGGGCGTGCTGACCACACAAACTAATAAGTTTTTTTCCACAGCATCTTTGAATAATATACATTTTGGTTACAGGTTGATTTTGTCGGGATATATGTTAACTGCTGATTGTAATACTAAATGCTGGTAAAGTGGTGAGTGTATAACATTCACTGGGTACTGAGGCAGAACGGCGTTTGAACTAAGTTAAGGAGTGTGTTTCGGACTTTTTTGTCCAGATTAATTCCCTCCCTTACCCGATCTGACTTCAGGGGCGAACTTATAGTGGATTTTTAAAAAATTAAGGGATTATTTTTCTCTTTAATTTTTGCAATATTCTTTTGCTTTTCCACTGTAGCAACTTATTTTTTCAGTTGTAATCTTAACTACCATTTATTTGGCGTAGTCGTGTTTTGCATTGAGTGCTTTATTGCCGATAATAGCAGCGATAGTTAGATTTTATTTTGGAGGAGGTATCCCAGGGTTAAGGATATCATCTTTTGATTTTTGGAATTTTTTTTTTCTCGTAAGTGGTAGGAACCAGGTTATTCTTTTTCCTATTTTCTATCTCCACTAGTCTCAGTCACTGACATAATATGGCCGAGAGGGCAAAGCTTAGACAACTTCTCAGGGACGAAGCGAGAGAGGAGGGACTGGAAGGAGAGGAAGCGAAAGCTTTTGTCAGGGACGAACTTGAGAGATATGATGCGGAGAGGAAAGCAGAAGAAGCTAGGAGGAAAGAAGCAGAAGACCGGCTATTACAGCAGAAGAAGATTGAGGAGGAAATGGAAATTCGCAGGATGCAGCATGACGAAAGAGAGAGCAAGAGAAGGAGAGACAGCACGAGAAGGAGAGGGAGGAGAGACAGCAGGAGAAGGAGAGGGAACAGAGACAGCACGAGTTGGCGCTTAAAACTCTAGAGTTCCAAAGCCGTGGTGCTGCCTCTACCTCCAGCAATGGAGAGTCTTCTCCTCATTCTTCCTTAACTGACCCTGCTAACACTCAATCTCTTCAACTAAATGCTATGTCTTTCACTCTTGAATCTTTTCCTTGTCCAAATGAGAAGATTGACACTTGGTTAGAAAATTTTGAGAAAATTGCAACTCTGTACGGTTTAGAGAGGTCGCGTTGGAATATGAAACTTTCCCAGGCCCTAAAAGGTTCTGCTTATGATGTTTATTCTAAGCTGGAAAGTAGCCAACAAGACGACTACGATGTGTTGAAGAAAGCGTTACTGGAGCGCTTTGAAATGAACGCTCGCAAGTTTTTGCAACTGTTTCGCAACAGCCGGAAAGAGAATTCTGAAACTTTTCACCAGTTCTCATCTCGTCTTAAGGGATATCTAACAAAGTGCCTTGAGCTTTCGCAGCTCCCCTCTACCTATGAAGGTCTTGAGGAACTTGTTCTAACTGAACAAATAAAGAACACTTTGTCTGCTGATACCCGGAGATTTCTCGCTGAGCAGGGGGCAGAAAAACTTGAAGACATTTTGGAAAAGTCTGAGCGTTATCACAATGCGCTGGCTGAACTACCGGCCACAAAGCGGAAACCGACAGAGGAGCATTTTCGAAAACATAACCTAGAGCAATCTTCTCAGGCTTCTAACCAAAACAACCACAGAGAAACTGGACCTCAAAACCCCCCTCCTGAAAAATCCAAGTTCTACAAGAACAAGTACCCCAACCACCCCAAACAGTCTGATCAACCCGACCGCCCTACATGGCAGCGTAGCCAGAAAGGACAAGGTGGCAAAGGGAGAACCCCCGAGCACGGGACATATGATCAGACCGAGCACACCGAGCCGAAACGCATCGGATGCTTATTGACAGTCTCGCAAGGCGGAATTATTGACAGTGATTCCCAACCTGTTGGGGATAGACCCTCAACGCGAGGTACTGTTACTTTGAACGGTTCTCAAACTTCTTGCTTATTTGACACGGGGCTTTCTTATGATTGCATTGTTGCCAGGAACCTGGTCAAACCCGGTCAAGAGACAGGAGAGACCGTCAAACTTTGTGGAGTTCGTAAGAGTGATGCACCTACAGCGCTTCCCATCGCATTGGTGGAGATACACTCTGACTTTGTCAGAGGTGTGATCAAAGCGGCTGTTATGGATGATCCCATCTACCCAGTCATACTTGGCGGGAGATACGTGTGTATTGGGAAACCGGAAGAGCCGATTGTGGCAGCAGTAACTACAAGAGGGCAAACCAAGAAGGAACGGGAGCCTGCGCCAAATTTGTTACCTATGGAACTTAAAGAAGCGCAATACAAGGACCCTACTTTGGCACCCTGCTTTAGGAAACTGCCCATGGCTAAGGAACCCAAACAGCACGGGGACATTTTTTCTAAGGATGGCGTACTTTATCGGAGAACGGGCAAGCCTGACCAAGGTTACAACCAGCTCCTAGTACCGAAACAGTACAGAAGCCAAAATCCTAGAAATGGGGCACTCTCTTCCCTTTAGCGGACATATGGGACAGAACGCCACAAACCAACGTATAACCACTCATTATTGGTGGCCTGGAGTGAATACTGATATTATCAGATATGTCAAATCCTGTGCCCAGTGCCAACGTGTACCACCCAAGCAACGGACCCCCCCAGTCCACATGGGTGAAATGCCAATAATGGGAACACCATTCGAACGGGTTGTGATCGACATTTTAGGGCCTTTCGAAAGGACTAAAAGAAGGAACAGGTTCATCCTGACCTTAGTCGATACATGCACTTTATGGGCAGAAGCTATCCCGCTAACATGCGCAGATGCCAAGCATGTCGCAGAAGCCCTCGTGCAGATTTTCACTCGGTTGGGATTCCCTCAGCAAGTGTTGACGGATAATGGATCTCCATACCGAAACCTGTTGATGGATGAGATCGTTAAGATCTTGAGGACCCAACACATCCACACTAAGCCATATACTCCGGCGGGAAATGGGCTCGTGGAACGTGCTAATGGAAACCTCACCATGATGCTAAGTAAGCTGGCACAAGTGAAACCTGAAGATTGGGATCTCTGTATTCCTGCAGCATTATTTGGCTACAGAGAATCTCCTCATACTTCCACAGGATTTCCGCCAGCTACACTCCTATTCGGCAGACCCATTAAGGGCCCGCTTGAAGCCTTACTTCAGTCTCTGACAGACGAGAAGGCGGATGAGACAGTCGTCTCAGCAAGTAAATATGTGTCGGTTTTAAAGGAAAGGTTGAAACTAGGGTGGGACCTAGCAACGACTAACTTTAAGCGAGCTCGCACAAAGCACGCTAACCGATACAGGAAAGTCGCGGAAGAGAGAGAACTGGAAGCAGGAGAGAAAGTTTTGGTGTTACTCCCTACTGAGAACAACCAACTGAAGATCGGATGGCAAGGGCCGTTTACCGTCCTGAAAAAGATTTCTAAGGCTAACTACCAGATCTCTATTGAAGGAAAGGAGAAGGTTTTCCATTTAAATCTCTTAAAGAGATACTTGGAAAAACCAGTGCCAACCTCCGACCATCTCCTGACGATCGCCAAAACTGACGAAGATGATGATAGTGGCAGGGATATTCCACCGCTATCACAGGAAATCTTTCAAAAATGTCAGAAGCAGCGACGCTCTTTCAAGCGCGCATATGAGACATTCCAGGGGAAGGAAACTTTGAGGAGTGGACTTGAGTAGGAATTGGACAGAGATGGAGGGGGGAGATGAGGGGAAGAAGACAGACACCCCGAAGCTACGGTTATAGGAAATTAAACTCCATAACGTAGACATGGAGTGCTTCCATATCTTAAAGGGGGGAGGCTCTGTCACGTAGGGTTTATATTCATTTAATTTCCTACAACTTCTTCCTATTCTTTCACCCAAAAATTCTCTCTTTTATTATCTCTGTATTTTTTCCTGTATATTTTTTTCATCCATTCGTTTTGCGAATATTATTCTCATATAATTCGCAAACTTTACCTGTTTTCCTTTCTCTTAAACTGAGAATCGCGCTAGGACGATATTACGTAGATGTCAGGGCTGCAGGGCGTCATAAGGCGTGATAAGTCGGTTCGCTGAACACAGGACGTAGCAAATCGTCTACATTCTCACCGAGCGCGCGAGCTTCTTCTCGGCATTAGTCCCGGTGAGGTGTGATACTTTACATCTGCACCGGGCAGTATCCAGACATTTGGCTGGAAAATCCCAAACTGACACGGCGCTCACTTGGGCAATGGAGTCAGGCTGTCTGGGATTTGAAACTGACACGCGTACATCGTGGTCAGTAGGTGACAGTTACGACACGCGTTAAGCGGACGTAAATGTTGGGAGTAGGGGAGATAATTTCGCTTGGCGAAATAAGTTTGGGCCCTTTGTCTGATTTTAAGATATTGGCCAAGATGAAACTTTAATTTCATTCTCGCTCATAGACTCCACAGTAGATAGGTCGCTCGAAAAACAGAATAGCTGTTAGCGAAGATCTCAGTTTGTTTCGGCAATTTGTCGAACTTCTAGACTTCCAGAAATATTTTCAGCATTTTATTCTTAAGTTGTGCGACTACCTGTAATTCTGTGGTTGAGGTAATTAATATGATAGATATATAGATTTTGTGAGTGTTAAAGTGTTAAATCGCTAAATTCATTTTAATCTATTTCTTTAGCGCAGAAGAGAAATAAAGTGGTAGGCTATTATATTTTCTAGGGAAGCATTCAGTGGAAAGCAGACTAATTAAAATTTCTAGCTTATAACGGCAATTGTAGCTATTTATGAATTTAATTTAACTGCTAATACTCAGTCGAGTGTATTTTTCTAAACTAACGTATAAACTCTAGAATCCAGCCTCATGAATGATGACGGGATACGCACGTGTTCCTAATTTATGAGGAGTGCTGATTTTTAAATATAACTTACGTCACGGGAAGTTTAAATGATAAGCAAAGCTCTCTGCTTGCAAGTTTAAATGTAAGTTTTAACCAGTACAGATTCTGTTTATTATATTATATGTGTTATTTTTCCTCCACACAGTGAAAGTTTTGGGGTGACCCTAACTTTACCAGCACCTAGTAGTAGTTTCCATACTTGTGAAAAAATAGACAGTCCTTATTTTGAACCACGTGGGTTTTCTCAAGTAACACTGATCTGACGGTGCAAGTTAGACAGAAATACTAATATCCCTATAACGGGTTTTCAAAGACTGTAATGATAAATACTGGACCTTGGAGCCAGCACTTAATTTCTTCTAGAAACTCTATATAATTTGCTGCCTGGTGGCGTGAATATTTACAATCATTTCCCGACTAGATTATATCTTGTGGACAAATCTGTGGTGTGACTAAAGTGAATCCTATACTGAGGGAAGGCACCGACCTGACATTCATCATTTTTTTTAGAAACCTACGCTATTGACACTGTGCTCTGTTAACTCCCGCGCCTGGAATAATTGTTAGGTGACTTAATCAGACATTCGAACAAATTTGCATACCCAAGTAGTCGTTCCCGGAGACTCCAAGTTAAACAGGTCTTTTGGAACTGGGGACTTCTTGGCAGTAGACTGTATTTTTGAGTCTGTGTGAAAATCTAAAATCAATGTGTTCCAAGAGGCAGCAAGCAAAGTCGTGAGTACTAGTGTGAGAAGCCATGGCGGAATGAATGAGTGTACGCTGGTTTGAGTGATATTTTTCACTATTATATCTTTGACACCCTGTTGCTGTCCTATTTGTTTTTTCAATCTGCATAATTTGTTGCTAAGGCTAGAGTTCTTGTGTTTTTGTCTTAGGTTAAATCAGATTTTTTTTTCAAACTCTGTGCATATAATTACGAGATAAAACAAAGACAACTCTTAGACTCAAACCCTATGTATCTGTGACTCGGGCGCCAAAAATCTGTTCTCTTAACGGGGCCGGGCTAAACCTAGAGTTAACACTATAACGGGGCTATCATCCTTGCAACATTCCTTGATTTTTTTATGACTATGTGTATATGTATTTTCCTTGATGTACTTTCTTTGATGTTGTGAGCCGATTTTTCCTGATATTAAAATCGCTCTTGAACTAAACAATCGTGTTTGGTCAGCTCGTTCTAGAGAATATATATATCATTGTTATAGTTTTCCCACGTCTGTGTGTTTACCTGTCGTCACGTGTATGTGCGTGCCTGTGAGTGATAGAAATATACGTAATATGTATATTGGTGTAGTCTGTCTGACGCTGTAACAACTGTTGTAGAAGATAGGTGAGAGAGAGAGAAGAATTCTTTTCGCTTTCAGAGACAGCCACTATATCAAATCTATCATCTCACGTGTGTGGAAATTCTATTACCTGTCACTAACTCTCACTGAGTCTATCACCTATTTCAAACCTATTCAGAAGGGACCAAACCTAGTCTTAATTATCCTATCGGAAATCTACGACAACACTCAACACTCACCATAAGGCCTATGCAGTTTTGGTGATGTCGGTCATGGACATATTAGGAAAGTGTGTGTTGTAATGTTGTTATATTATTGCATAAACCTATTTGTCACTGACTGAGTCTACCTTTCCTGTGTGTTGTAATGTTGTGTTATATTATTGCATAAACCTATTTGTCACTGACTGAGGCTACCTTTCCTGTGTTATCATCACTTATTCTGAACTGCCTCACTAATCTACAATCTGGGTAGGAGGATTTTAGAGCCAGATGCTATGTAAGACCTATTACATTTCAGGTCAGAGGTATCCTGTCAATCATCTTGTTAGCAGAGAAGAACATTAGTGTTGTACCTAGCGGTGTAAGATTTGAACAAGCACCCTGTACCTACATCAGTTGGAAGAGTTGGGACCCTCAGTGTTGGGCTTCTCCATCTTATATTCTGGCTTCAAGGAAAAGGCGGAAGTGAAGAAGTTAAGTCCTATTAGACAAGACTGACTCGCAGAGCATTGGCGTACCACACCCGGTTATAGTAGTAGTGATGAAAACAGTGATGATTAAATTAGTCTGGAAGCAACATAGACTTTAGTCAGTGTGACATTTTTAAAAGCTACATAACCTAGAAATATTGTGAAGTCAAGTGATATCAGAACAGTGAAGTCATTATGACAGTTGTCAATATCCCTTCCCCTAATACTGAAGATAAACTCAAGTACCAAACTATCATTAACATTGGTTTTAGAGGATTAGCATTTGCGTGTGGTAACTGTGATGCGAAATCAGTCATTAATTAATTAATTAAGAAACTAATTTGATTAAGTGACTAATTATATTGGTAAAAAAAAAAATTTTTGTATTGGTTGCAACTAAATTACAACATTGCCATGGCAGATTTAGTAAAGTTCAGGTCAGCAACACTGCAAGTGGGGAAAGAGCTTGGGATGACTGGTGATCTTCTGATCCAGTATGTTACGACTGAATGCGATAAATTCACAGAAAGGGAAGATAAGCAGTTAGCACGGCAAGCGGAAGCTGAGAAAGAGAATAAGAAATTGCAATTGGAGGCTGAGGAAAGAAGGGTTCAAGCAGAGAGAGAGGCTGAGGGAAGAAGGATTCAAGCAGAGAGAGACCATGAGCTAAGATTAAAAGAGCTTGAACTTCAGGCAACTGCCAACCACAATGGTAGTAGTTCACCTCATTTGGACAACAGCTCCAGCAAGAGCACCTCAAATGGAGCCATGAATTTTCATCTAGATCCATTTGTGGACAAAGTTGACGCAATCGAGGCTTATCTAGACAGATATGAGAGATTAGCGACTACTTATGGTCTAGAAAAGGAAAAGTGGAGTCTGAAGTTATCGCAAGGTTTGCGGGGAATTGCGTACGATGTCTTTTTGAAATTGCCAAAAAAGGATCAGGAAGATTACGAAGCCCTGAAGCAGGCATTGCTTGTTCGATATGAACAAAATGCTGAAGCATATAGACGGCGCTTCAGAATGGCAAAGCTTCAACCAGGAGAGACGTATCAGCAGTTCTCAGAAAGATTAGAAACTTACCTACTGAGGTGGTGTAAGTTAGGAAACTTCACCACAGATTTCGAGGAGCTGAAGGAAATGATGTTGATTGAACAACTATTGGATTCCATAAACCCGGAAACTAAGAAGTTCCTAATTGAGAACAAAAGAGACAGGTTGTCTGACATAATCACATATGCAGAGAGCCACCACCTGGCTCAATCCCTGACTCAAGGGAGTAAAAGGAAACAGGAGGGAGTTAAGCAACCCCAAACTCATAATAAGTTTGATCAAAAGGACCATGCAACCAAATACAGGCCAAGATATGATAATAAGGATAGGAACCCACAATTTCAGGATAGGAAACCTTACAAAAAGGAAGAAAAGTGGTGTAAAATATGTAAAATGAACAACCACCATACAACGGAATGTGGTAGGAAAGTCCCTCCATATCACGCTGCATGCATGATAACAGTGGGAAAGGGAAGGAAGGAACCGACATCGAGTCCGGTAGATCTCCATCATCCCTCCATCTGTGAAGAAGTAATATGAAACGGCACTAAGGTAAAGTGTCTGTATGATTCCGGATTGGAATATGACTCAGTTGTGAGTGCGTCTCTAGTGCACCCTGAGCAGTATACCACAGACAAAGTGGAGATACAAGGGGCATTAAAGGATACAGCCACCATAACACTTCCCATAGCCAGAATCAATGTGAAAACTCGCTATGTGGAAGGAGTGATCAGTGCAGCAGTGTGTGATAATCCTAATTACCCGCTGGTGTTAGGAGGGAGATATGTTTTCCTAGGGAAACCAATAAAATCTGTGATAATGGCAACACTCCAGGTCAGGTCAACCCCTGGGAAGGAGGAGGGAACACCACTCAATATTCATCCGAGAGAGATGAGAAAGGCCCAAGCTAAAGATAGCACATTAAAACCTTGCTTTGGCAAGTTGCCAAAAAGCCATAACCCCCAAAGAATGGACAGTTTTATTTGAATGATGGATTGCTTTACAGGAAAGCTGGGACAGGAACCAATGGGCATAGCCAGTTAGTACTGCCATCTATTTACAGGGACAAGGCTATGGAACTAGCACATGTTGGATCAGACGGTGGACATAAGAAAATCGGTACCACCTGTCAAATGACATCAGTGCATCACTATTGGCCAGGTGTTGCTGAAGACATATTTCAGTATGTGACTGCCTGTGCACAATGTAGCAAGGTGACATCCCCAAGTTGGGAACATCATCAGGACCTAGGAAAGCATTGGGGCGGACGTAGGCCTGAAAATAAAAAGGTAGACATAGTGGATAGGATGGCACCATCTCACAAAGGGTCTACCAGACAACCAGTTACCATGGCAACTCTCCGTATTGTACAGGGAGGGGATACAAAACGTCCCATACCGACAAGATTTAGTTCGGAACACCAGGTACTGGATCAAAATAGGAGTGTGGTTAGTCGACCACCCTTGATAAGGGACCAGCAGGGAAACCCCAGGAAAATAGGTAGTGGGAGAGTGTGCAGTGCGAACCATTTGACTGATGCACAGCCAACTTCACTATACGGCTATTAAATTAGCATTATGAGGGCACGGCAACATTGGTAGTTGGCCAGCCCATCACAGTCCATTGGAAGTACTGATACGGACATGGATTGATATATATATATATATATATATATATATATATATATATATATATATATATATATATATATATATATATATATATATATATATATGGCATCTTTAAAGGGAGAATTGATTTCTTGGTGCAGGAAAATTTCATTTCCCCATAGGAATCATATTATATGCTCCGAGTGTTTTCTCCAGGGTAATGAGATTATTGGATCCCTTACAAAACCCATCTATCACTAATTTCCTGGATGATACCCTCATAGCTACAGAATCATTCGAGGAACATCTATATCACTGGATCTCAGAATGTAGGGGCAGATTTTCTGAGTAGGCACCCATCTGATCAGAACCAGGATGGAAAGAGGGGAGAATAGATTCCTGCTGGATGATTGCCTCGTTATTGGTCTCAGATTGAAGCTCGACAGAAATCTCTCGCTTAAAAATTGGGGGGCTATCTGTAGCGTAGTCCTGAACCAATATCTAAGGGCAATTAACGAGAGCCTACACTGCCTACCTATATCAAAATATGTCAACAAATGTTTTCGACCAATCGCTGCACGAGCTGAAAACCCGTAGCCGGAGCTTTAGGTTGCAGGATTGCTAGATGGAATCTGTGTAAACGTGAATGTGTACTTGTGACTTCAGGCCAAAAGATAAGGTATGTCCTTCGGAACAGTGAGCACAGTAAAATACCAGGAATCTTAAACTTTCATTAGATACATGGATTTAAGTTGTAGAAGGATGGACACAGGAGTTATGAGGATTACATGCAGTAATAACTTGGAGCGAAGGCTGGTTTCCCCGGGTTCAACTGTGTTTGCAAACACTACAAGGGAGGCAGAAAAAGGTTAGCTTGTTTAAATGGTAGCGCCCAATGGGCCGGTTTAAACAAGACCTGGATGGAAGGAATCGGTTGGGAAACACCGGAAGGATAAATTATCGGAGTTTTGTCAGATCGACAGATCGGGCAGAAAGTGGTTGTTTTACTGACATTTTGGTAAACATAAACTGACCCAGCCAGCCAATCGAATCGCTTGTCTTCCGTTTGTCCGCTACCTGTAATAAAAAGGGAAACATCTGGAATATTTCTCTTGAACCGCCAGAACCAAATTCGTCAGAGGACAGAATCAGATTCTACCCCAGCTCCTTCGCCATTTGCCAGTGAAGCAGACTGCATGGGTTTATGAAAAGCCTGTTGAATCTGAGATTGTGGGTAAGAGAATTAAGTCATAATATGTATAATATTAATTACTAGTGTTTAAGGGAAGTGATTGTGTGTGTAAAATCTCATTGTGTGATTCATATAAGGAAAGCTGCTTTGTGCTGTATAAATTATGTTCGACATTTAAACTAAGGCCGGACGGAATGAAGGTTGTTAGTTTTAGAAGCTTTTAAAGCCTTTTCTGATTGCTGGACTAGACAATACTATCAGGAACCAGTAAAACAGGAAAGATTGTAAATTAATGTATTCAACACTCACCATAAGGCCTATGCAGTTTTACTGATGTCAATTATAGACATATTAGGAAAGTGTGTGTGTTGTAATGCTGTGTTATATTATTGCATAAAACTTATTTAGACACTCAACACTCACCATAAGGCCTATGCAGTTTTGGTGATGTCGGTCATGGACATATTAGGAAAGTGTGTGTTGTAATGTTGTTATATTATTGCATAAACCTATTTGTCACTGACTGAGTCTACCTTTCCTGTGTTATCATCACTTATTCTGAACTGCCTCACTAATCTACAATCTGGGTAGGAGGATTTTAGAGCCAGATGCTATGTAAGACCTATTACATTTCAGGTCAGAGGTATCCTGTCACTCATCTTGTTAGCAGAGAAGAACATTGGTGTTGTACCTAGCGGTGTAAGATTTGAACAAGCACCCTGTACCTACATCAGTTGGAAGAGTGGGGACCCTCAGTGTTGGGCTTCTCCATCTTATATTCTGGCTTCAAGGAAAAGGCGGAAGTGAAGAAGTTAAGTCCTATTAGACAAGACTGACTCGCAGAGCATTGGCGTACCACACCCGGTTATAGTAGTAGTGATGAAATCAGTGATGATTAAATTAGTCTGGAAGCAACATAGACTTTAGTCAGTGTGACATTTTTAAAAGCTACATAACCTAGAAATATTGTGAAGTCAAGTGATATCAGAACAGTGAAGTCATTATGACAGTTGTCAATATCCCTTCCCCTAATACTGAAGATAAACTCAAGTACCAAACTATCATTAACATTGGTTCCAGAGGATTAGTTGCACTAAGACTTTTCATAACAAGGGAGCATTAACAACTAGGAAAAGACTTTAATTTTAGTGATTGACTTTTATTTGGTGTAGATACATGCAACATTATCAGTGTGAGTTTATTTTTAGGGTTTGTGTTTACACAAACAAAACTAAACAGATGACTGTACATAAATAAAATTAAGAAATTGTAGTGCACTGTTTTTTATTACTTTATGTCAGCCTTGAATTAGTTTGAATTTAATTAAATCCCTAGATACTATAACAGCCCATAGGTATAATTCTGAGAGGGGCACCATAGAATTCTGGTACTGAATATTACTATCTCGGCCAGAAATTCTTTACAGCCTGACTTTATACCTATGAACTCTATACACCATTGCTCTTTTCTGAGAATGGGGTATTTCTTTTAAGACCAGACTCTTCTCTGGCAACTATCCTAGTATCACCTGATACACCTGGTTGTCTTATTCTTCATAAATTAAGAAACCTCTCGCGACACATGAGTTTAAACAAAGTGACAACAAGTGTTATAGAAGCATGATATTGTAAGAATAGATCATAACTTTATGTATTTAACAGTAGATCTAGACAAAAGAGCTAAGTAGCTTCATGTGGGCAACGCGGCAATATGTCTGCCATCACATTATCCGAACCACGGATAGCTCGTACCGTGAAATGAAAAGGTTGAAGAGCAATAGCATATCGAGTGGATCTCGAACTCTTCAAATCCTTACTCTGCATAGCTGTGAGAGCTTTTTGGTCGGTTTCTACTACAAAATGCGCGCCGAGAAGGAATCTTTGGAGTTTAAGAATTGCCCAGACCATAGCTAGCAATTCTCGGTCTAGAACAGAATAATTCCTTTCTGCCGCATTAAGTTTTCTCGAGACATATATTACAGGATGCAGAGTCTCAGAATACTCTTGTATCAGTGTCGCCCCGATCCCTATTGATGAGGCGTCACTATGAAGGACAAACGTCTTATCGGCTGTAGGTAGTCTTAAAATAGGAGAAGACGAAAATAATGACTTAATCTGATCTAATGAAGATTGGCATTCTTGGGACCAATGCACCATATTAGGAGACCCTTTCTTCAATAGAGTTGAGAGAGGTGCCGTAATAGAGAAAAGATTCGGAATGAATCTTCCGTAGAACTGTATTAGGCCCAAGAGACTACGGATCTGTTTCTTAGTCTTAGGAATAGTGATGTTCAGTATCTTAGAAGTGTTGTGGTCTTCTGTCTTCAAGAGACCATGACCAACACGATGACCAAGAAAAGAAATCTCACTAAACCCAACATAGCCTTTAGAGGGTTTAGCTGTCAAATTATGCTCACGTAGAGTAGACAACAGTTCATATAATCCCCGATAGTGATCTTCCCAAGAATCGCTGAAAAGACAGATATCGTCCAAGTATGCAATCACATCAGAACGATATGCCAGAATTCGACGCATCATGCGTACGAATGTAGCTGGGGCATTCATAAGGCCAAAAGGCATAAAGTTCCATTGAAACAAACCCTTAGGTGTGGAGAAAGCAGTGAAAGGTTTGGCTCGTTCAGTTAGAGGAACTTGCCAGTAAACTTTAGACAAGTCAAGCTTTGTAAAGAAACGAGAGTTGGAAAGTCTAGTAAGTAACTCATCCAACAGAGGCATAGGTTCAGTATCGAACTTCGTTACTTGATTTAGTTTACGGTAATCGACGCAAATGCGTATGTTATTGTCTTTCTTTCGGACAATAACCATAGATGACGAGTATGCCGAATTGGATGGTTCAATTATTCCTAACTTTATCATTTCATCCAACTCTTTCTCGACCTGAGTTTGGAAGTGGATAGGAATAGGATAAGGTCTGACCCTGATAGGAGTATGGTCAGTCAATACAATGTCATGTTCAATGACTTTAGTGTGTCCAGGAATGTCCGTGAGAACATCCTGAAATGTTTGTAACATGGAAGAGATTTGTGACTGTTCCTCAGTTGACAATTTAGGTGAAATTGCAACATTTTTCCATGATTCCGTAGAATGAAGTGGAATCATTGGAAGAGGAAGATTAACGTCAGAGAAAGTTGATTCCTCATCCTGTATGACAGACAGAGATGAGTAATGACCACGAGCGACTGTAGCGTCGTCCGTCGCTTGAAAGATAGGTTGTAAGTACTCTGCATGTTCATACAATTCCGTAAGCATATTTATGTGAAAAGTTTTATGCTTTCCGTCAATATCGACGACATAGTCGACATCAGAAATTTTAGATACAATCACAAAAGGACCTTTCCAACCAATAAGAAGTCTATTTTCCCTGGAAGGAAGTAATACAAATGCTTTGTCTCCAGGACAAAGTTGACGTAGGCATCTATTTTTATTTGCGAACCGCCTTGCCTTTACTTTAGCAAATTCAGATGCGGAAGTTGCTAATTTGCAAGCTTCAATGATTTTCTGCCTGAGAGCAATGACATATTC
The DNA here is from genome assembly GCA_024509875.1 of Oreohelix idahoensis. Classification (NCBI taxonomy): domain Eukaryota; kingdom Metazoa; phylum Mollusca; class Gastropoda; order Stylommatophora; family Oreohelicidae; genus Oreohelix; species Oreohelix idahoensis. The sequence goes on from JAMPIV010000697.1 coordinate 312,130, forward strand.
ATAATAAGATTGAGTATCATCACTGATATCATCGGCAGCTATTAAATCGTGAAGCAAGGACATTGGGCCGCGCGGACGCGCGCCAAAGACGAGCTCGAAATGAGAAAACCCGGTATGTTCATTAGGAACCTCTCTATAAGCAAAGAGAGCAGCGGGTAAGACTCTGTCCCAATCCTGAGGATGATCCTCAGTTATTTTCCCAAGTAAATTTTTGAGAGTTCTAGTGAGACGTTCGACTAGTCCATTAGACATAGGATGATAAATACTACTCAGTGACCTCTTAATATTAAGAGTAGACATCACTTGCGACATTGTCTCAGATATCAGTTGGGTGCCATGGTCTGACAAGATTTCCCTAGGGAATCCCAACCGCGAAAATATCAGCCAAAGAGCGTCTGCAATATCGGCAGTCGAAATGCTCTTTAGAGGTATGGCCTCTGGCCATCGAGTACACATGTCAACACATGTAAGAATAAATTGATGTCCTCTGGCTGATTTTATTTTGAAAGGACCAATCATATCTATCGTCATTTTCTGAAATGGACGGATAGGAATGTCCGCAGCCTGGATAGGTGCTGCATGGCGAGGACCTTTCGATTTTACTTCTTGACATACTTTACACGAGCGACAATAAAGACGTATGTCTCTGTTTACGAATGGCCAAAAGAAAGCCGCAAGAACTCTCGACTTCGTACGTGAAAATCCCATATGACCAGCGCATTGGGAGTCGTGAGCATGTTGCAGTATTCTAACTCTCATGTCTTTCGGAACAAGAATTTGTGAATGTATAGACATGTCTGAGTGTTGTACCATACGCACTAGTACGCCATTCTTCATAGTGATCCAAGATTTGTGATCTGTGTTCTTATTTGGGTCACCATTTTTAACCAGAACGAAGAATTTTTTTAACGAAGTGTCTTCTTGTTGACTTTTGATAAAAGAGTCACGTGAAATCACATCATGATCATCTTGATCACGTACCTCATCACCTTCGGTCGATGAAGTCTGAGGCATATTCTGTGCCTGTGCTCTCGTGATAACTGCATTAGCAGCTTCCAAGTTATGTTCTTCCCAAGCAATAATCTGCTGCGGGGTACACTCTTTAACCCCGTGTATACGTCCGACGATAAGATCCGCAATAGGATTCGGAAGCAGACACGCTTGGACCTCTCCCGTAAAGAAGAGAGTAGCTATACGGATGATAGCAGTAGAATATTTTTCCACTGTGCCACCAAATGTTACACGTTTGATCACTCTTCCAGTGGCACAGGAAGGATCTACAAGAGATTGTCTAACCCCAATAGTGGTACATCCAGAATCAAAGAGGACTGAGACTGGATCATTATTCACTAGACCCCTATGTAGAATAAGAGATCCTCTCCCGTCATGCGCCGCTGCGGCAGGAAGAGCGGGCAGAGGATGACCGCAACTCAAGGTGGATATAGTAGTAGGTTCAAATAAAGTGATGCACTGTGGGCAATGAGATGCTCTCCCTAAATCAAAGGCAGAATAAGTAACAGCACTAGTGTTTGGTTTACTACTGTTTTGTTCATTACTAACTCCTTGTGACTCTTGTTCAGCACAGTTAGCATGATGACATGATCTATTATTATTGTGCTGCCATCTACCTCGATTATTTCCTTTGGAATTATTGCAATTACCCCTATTGCTATTATTATTTTGGTTTGAACAGCAGTTTTCACAATTGTGATTGTGATTTACACCTTGATGAGAATATATATCAGACTGATATTGCTGTCTTCCTGAAGAATTATGGCGAGGATAGTTTTTATTGTGGCTACCTCTTCGAAAGTTACCAAATTTGTTGGAACCATAATTATGAGGGCTATCAGATCACCTCCAATTCCTAGAAGACGAGCCTCTATGGGATGAATCACCTTGATCCTGTCCGAAGTTACGCTTACTTTTCTTATCAAAGTTGCGCTGAGTACCTTTAACTTTACCTCCGAAATTAGAATTGTATGGAGTCGCAGAAGCCACGGGTAACCCTTCTTTAATCTTAGTATTGCTAATCGTTTGTTTTGGATGAGCAGTGACATATTGGCAACAATATTGTTCCATTTCTTTTATGTCCTTAGGGTTACGTTCGTGTATAAAGGCAAGAAAGGACTCATTAACAGATGACATTACTTTGTCTCTAAGTAACAAGTCCGTAAGTGCTTCATAAGTATGTTCAGTCTTAGACAACTCAATCCATCTAGTGAAAGTAAGACGTATCTTTGTAATAAAGTCTGAGAACTCTACACCAGCTTCTGGTAACATAGTCTTAAAACGAAGACGGTAATCATCTTATTTAAGCTGATATCTTTTCAATAAGGCTGCTCTGACAACTTCATAGTTAGTCCTATCATGTTCTTCTATTGCCATTATAATATTTAATGGTTCACCTGTAAGTAAATTCAACAGTTGTCCAACATATTGTGCCTTATCTACTTTATGTGTTACGCAATTAAGTTCTAGTCTATCCAGATAGAACGTTATGTCATCTTTTGTAGGATTAAAAGGAGGAAGTTTGACCTTATAGTCATGACCTTTTGTGCTCGAAGAAGTTGCTTGAGAACTACCCATATTCATCACTTTTAATTTCTCTATCTCCAAAGCCATGAGTCTTTCTTCATGTTCATGTTCCATTTTCTGTTTTTCTTTCCTCTCTTCAGCTTCTCTTATTAACTTCTTCTCCTCAGCTTCTCTCTCTCTTGCTGAATCTTTCTCTCTTCAGCTTCTCTTTCTTGCTGAATCTTTCTCTCTTCAGCTTCTCTTTGTGACTTTTTCTCCTCAAATTCTCTGTCTAGCTGCGCTTGAATCCTTTTATCTTCAGCTTCTCTGTCTAGCTGGTTCTGAATTCTTTTATCCTCAGCTTCTCTTTGTGACTTTTTCTCCTCAAATTCGCTGTCTAGCTGCGCTTGAATCTTTTTCTCTTCAGCTTTTTGTGCTTTGGCATATTGAGCAAGCGCAAACTCCTCCAATTTCTCATCAGTTTTGCCAAGGGCTATCCCTTGCGCGATAAAGTAATCTAATGTTGACATCCTGTCTACAAATGTGTTGTCAATATCTCTGAAATAGCAACACAAGTTATCCCAACCTCATTGGGAGATAAGTCTTTTACAAAGACTAAGTACAATTACCTTGTTTATAAAGTCACCAGTAATCAGCTCAGTATATAATTTGCATCATATAATAACAGTACATGATCAGGTATACATGAAGACTGTATATATCAATAACATCACGATAACTAAACAAAGACAAGCATCTAAACAAACGAAAACATTCGCAGAGGTCAAAAGAAAATAAAGTTTAACTAAATCAAATGTTGCAAAAAATTACAATGATAACTGCGAAAAATTCACAATAATACAATGACAACACGGTGTATAAACAAAAGGGTGTATAGAAATTAACAATAGAAAAGAGAAGGCAGACAAATACAAACAAAACGAATCAAAAACTAAAGTACGGAGAAAAATAACGAAAACAACACTAACACATCTCGTCACAGCTAAAAAAAAAAATAGCAACAAAAGTCGCTTGCAATTTCCACTGTGGGAAATATGCACAATCCCTATAGAACGCTTACAGTAACCCTCGGTTGAGTGGGATATTTACTGTAAGACCCTCCAACCTTTGGACCCTCAGAAAAAAAATACACACTAACTCAACAAGTAAACAAAGAACAAGTAAACAATAGAATGCATATAATGAATGTGTAAAGAGGAAGGCTCCGTTGCACACAAAATAAAGGCTCAGTTTAACACGTAAAACAGGCCACTTATCTCAAACGCAATCCTCTACAACCGCAAAGATGCAGTTTAATGCAGTACACTTGTAAACACACTGGTAGACGTTCCACCATTGAAGGTCACCCTAACTTGACAACAGATGTAGTAGTCTCGAAAGTGAAGCTATCAAACCATACTCGACTTCAGTTGAGAATGTTTGTAGAATGTCGTAGTAAACAACAGGTTGAACTGTTCTATGTTTACAATCTGAGCTTGCACGTAAACTTGTGACGTGAACTTTGACACATATGTCCGTCGACGACTGTCACAGTATTAAACAAATTCGTCAGCAACTGTGGTCTATGTAGCACTCTTGCAGCAGCTGTGGTCCATGTAGCAATTCTGCAGCCGCTGTGGTCCATGTAGCGATTCTGTATCATACATAAATGTTTACGTCGGTCAGCAGACGTTGACCTATTTCCTACTGTCCTGTGTAGCTGACAACTAACTGTCAATCTTGTCTTCCGGATGTATAAATCCAGATGTGGGCATGAAAGTACGTGTCGTTGATAAAACAAAACCCACGAATCTGGTCCACCAGATGTAAAAGTCTGTTTACTGTCTGTTTAAGGCTGGAGATGTAGAGATGTAACGTTCTATTCGCTCCAGATGTATAACTGCCCGTTTGTGTTCGTGTGTTGTAAAGATGGCAGAGTGGGCGTGTCACAATGATGCGGTGTAATCTAGGTCACCGGCATGAGGTGCCGCCAGGGTATAGTAGAGACACTCATAGTGTCAGCATACGTGTAGATACAGACGTGTAGTACTTTTATAAGACTGTGGTTGATCGTGTAGGTGAGTGAATAGTAGTGCTGACAACACGAAGGCCGTATAGGCTCTTGGACGACTTCACATAGACTCACACAACCACAAGTAGAAGTCAGTGAAGTAGGGAATGCTGCTGACGTTTACAATATTTATTCATGACGTACGATAATATGATGATAGACGAAACAGTCAATAGTACAAGATCATGGACATTATATGTGTAGTTATGAAGGTTAACATCAGGCATCACAGATCCCGAACAGCTTAGACATGTAACAATGTCTTGACCATTAATTACTGTTCATGCAATAGCTCTAATCCCTGACTGAGCCCCGTCAGGTAAGCCCTAGCAAATATATTGCCTAGTACCGGCGATATCAGTTATTTAACAAAGTCAATGCTATTGTCCTACAACTAGCAAAAGACTTCATTCTGGCCTCACATGCCAGGTACTTCATTCTGGTGAAGAAGATTGGCCGTAAACACGGACCAATATAATGACGACGAAATCAGGCCGCGGGTCGCGGGCCTCGATAATCAGGTGACTCTCAGTTTACATAAACTTCTGAGAATAAATATATTTCTGCCAAACAATATTCCGCCTGCATTTCGGATCCATTAAGTTGATTCTTAAGCTTATATGTATAACAGGTCAACTTAGACCTAGTCTTTCAAATATGTAGCCATACTGGGGTACAGTATATTAACTCCTCGTGAGCTTCGCTCACTATGTCGCCATCAGCGATAAATGTACCTTTAAGATCAAATCGAGACGAAAAAAATCGAATAATGTTTCAGTTACCTTCTCATAGAATCCTTACACTCTAAGGTAACACAACATAAAGAATCACTCAGGGAAGGAAGAATGACAAAACAGTCATTCCCAGAATTTCCAAATCCCTATCGAAACTTGGCAGAGAGAAATCTACGGATCGGTACATCCGTTCTAAGGCCTCAGGTAAACTCTCCTTGATTCATCAGTCTCCCGGTTTTTGCGCCAAGACCTGCGCATGCCCAAAGAGCATAGACCAGATCGAGGCTAAACCAGACCAGGCGTTTCCGCCCAAACGGGTGGTAAAGATACTCCGTATATGGTCCTATAAATAGACTTAAGACATGTCAACTATAAGACATTGCCTGAGACAGGACAACGTAAGACAGGGGAAGATAATCACCAGTCAAACCTGTCACAGAATGATAATAAACATTTATCTCTCTTTGATCCCATTAAACCAAACATTAATTAGGTTGGTGTTTTTCTCACCGTCAAAAATGACAGCAACAGACATTTACGCTGCTTTGAAAATGTAAGTATTATACTTAGAATGTACATCATTTCTTTCATCCTTCCCTCCCTGCTCCATAGGGAACCTGGAACTACTTTATGCTTTTAGTTCTCTTTACGAAACTATCAATAAAGCAATCACCAGCCCGTGCAGTGGTTGTTCACGAATCATCATTCTATATGCTGAGGTTGCCAGCCTCAAATGACTTTGATATCCAATAGCGTGTGTGTCTTCAGTTTCCTAGTCCCGGTGTTCCTTATTAAAATGTAGAGATTTCCAGTGCTTTGTAAGTCTTATTTGGTTCTCTAATAAAAGGTCCGGTTAAAAAAAGGAATTATGAATCTAGTTTTCACTCTGGCGAGGTCTGATGTTCTCTTGGCGAGCTTGAAATTCACAGTGAAATAAAACTTTGAAACGGTCAGACTATATTCCCATCTTCCCACGCGTTGTTGTTATGAATCTAGTCAGAAAGATTCAATCATTTCAAATCATGCAGATAGGGTGTGATATCAAAATATTACTACGTTAGGCAGAGGTCAACTCTCCTATATATGGTAATATGGTGTCCGATGCCCTTGTGTACAAACTGACAGACAGATCGGGGAACTCACATGACAACATGCGTAAGCTGTAATTACTTTATTAGAAAGTAATGTTGTCATAACAAGTCGGCCCGGAAGCGATTATGTCACACTTGTCTGCCCACGTGTGTCACACAGACAGTAATGTCGTTATCTGTCGTATGAGTACGCAAAACTCCGTGCCTGCCCATCTGGGTTACCAAACAAGTCGTCTTATCAGCGGTTCAATCTAAACACGCCGGCGACTATCTTATCTAGTTGCTTCTCGCAGGCTGGGATAAACAATTTCTGCAAGGAGTGTCAAAAATGTTTGAACATACAAACTTCTTGCTCTTTTGCCGATAATGAGAAGAAATTGGTACTTTTAAAAGTACACAAATAAAAATCAGTACAAAAATATGTCTCTGATCCTGTCGGAGTGAACCAAAGATCATGAAGAGGTCGTCCATTTTGTCACAGTATTACAGACTGTACTATCATAGTAATGATCATTTCATTGCAGGCGACCGTCATTAGATATTTGTAGTGAAAATTTTATGGATGTATTAAACATGAAGACATGGTGTAACCCTACCTAAATTACATGTGGAGCAGTGATAATGATCTAATAGACTGCAAACTGACTAAGTAGCTAACATTTCTTCTATGACAACATGTCTCGTAATTGTTCGTGCATCTTTTAAAACCTTGCTCTGGTCGACTTACTGCCTCTGAGAAGCCATGGTCGACTTAGTGCCTCTGAGAACAACGTTTGAAGTTTGACGAAACTGCAGTTCATGTACTGTTTATCAATCGTGTTGTTGGCTTCTTTCTATAATCAAACTGTTCATGCACACCTTCATTTGCACACTTTCTCTATTTTCGGGAGAGTACATATAAGGGGAAACAATACAATTATTGTCTAACTTTCAATTGCACCCCCTTAGCTGTGCTTCAAAGTTAAAAGAAAAAGTGCGCAAATGACGGTTGTGGAAAAATGTGACTGACCGACCGACCGACGGAAGTACTTACGGCGGGTATTATGGTATTGAATCCTGCCTTCTTGTTACAATAGATTTTGGCAAAAAAGATTATGATTCGCCGAAGGATCAGATAATGAAGATTAGCATTTTTTAAAGCAATAAAGTATTTTTAATTTTACAGTACATTGTTTGTTTTAGGCCTAGCGCTATTGTGCACTTAATAGACATGATTTTAGGTTTTTATTTGCACTGGGAAGCCAAAATATGGGTGTGACCCGCTTTATTGCGATATTTGCTTTATTGCGGTGGTCTGGAACTGAACCCGCAATATCTCCGAGGCCTGTAGTGCGTTACTTTTAAATGTTCTGTCTTTTTTAAAAACATTTTGGTGTTTTTGTTTTAATTAAAAAATAAATAAGTAAATAATTTCTGCGCCTCCGTCTGGTCTGCGCCCGGTGCAACCACACCGCTGGCACCACCCAAGAGCCGCCCCTGCTTGCAGGCTTCCTTATGGCTTGCATTATTAAGCTGTTTAGTGTTGTGCGTGTGGGAATCTGAACATTCTCTTACTGCGTGCGGGTGACCTCGTGTGACATTCTGACTTCTTTGTGGGTTCTCCACGGTTCACTTACTTGTGATATGCTTGAATGGAGAGGTCTACCTTCATTTGGTAGAATGTGTTGCATGGAGCATTTAATTTTTTGTTTTTTAAAGCTGTTTTTTTTTTACACGCTTTTATTTAACTTCACTTGTATGTTACTTTCATGTCACTTTCAAACCTTGCAATCGATTTTTCAATCACTTCCAGGTGAGCAATAGCACAATCGATTTTTCAATCACTTACAGGGGAGCAATAGCTCTGAAACTTGGCATAGTTGTGTATTCCCGATGACAATACAATAATCAGTCAATTATTTAATAATTTAATATTGTAATTGTGACATTATGAGTAATTAACGTTTTTCGTAAAGAAATGTAAACAAATCAGGGGCCATAATCAATTTAATTAAAAATTCACGAGTACGTGGTGTGCTTTATTTTTTTCTATGCGTAAAACAGGGCAGTACTCAAACAAGTGTCTAGCTAAATCAAGGGAAACAATCCAAATTATAAAATTATGAATCAAGGGAAAGTCTTCGATCTCTAGATGGCCTTCAGACTGAAGAAATTGATTGCACCAAATTAACATGCACAAAGCCATTGTATAAGAGCTGTGTACGTTCTGTGCTTCTCTATGGTGGGGAATGCTGGAGAGTAACTGCTATGAGTTAAGTTCATAGCATGTATGTCGATATCAATACAGTTCGACATGTAGTTTATTTGTTTACGTCCGGTGACCCATGGTTACAGGAAATGACGTCATTATTTTTGGTGGCCAAATTGCAGACGCCAAAGTTGCCGTCTGCTGAGTTCAGCGTTCCTTGGATAGAGGATTCGCTGTGTGTATTTTCAAGGTGTTGGACGTATGTGTTCTCGGCTCCTGAGTGTTATAAGATTTCTTGGTCATATTCCTATGTATTCCATCTCTGGATCATCCATACACCTCCGTGCGATGATGTTAGTTATTATGTAAGAGGAATGATGTTTGACCTGATGAACGTGAGTTGAATTATAATAAAATTGTATGGAAATGTCTTCGACATTGTTCCAGTTACAAGACTGTACTGCGTCGCTAGAGACTGTCTAGTTGATGCCATAACCTAATGAGCATATCATCAATGATTTATTTGGAGCTACGAGATGTATAATAAATGTGTAATTGAATCGTCCAACCTGGCCTTTGGAATATCATTTATGTTGAAGTTTACGGCTTTGGGCGGGGACTGAAAAGGACATACCCCTATCGGCACTTGATCTGAAGTAGTGTCCGACTCATTATATAATAATCTAATAATATATCTAAAGAACTACTAGCCCAAAGAAAACGCCCGTAACAGTAACAGAGAAGGAAATGTCGAAACTGTCCTATTTCCGCACAATCTGCCTAAGGAAAATTCTCCGAATCTTTTGGCCGAATACCATCAGCAACCAAGAACTTCTTATTCGGAGTAACCAGGAGGACACGCACACCATCATAGCTGGCAGACGCTGGAGTTGGGTTGGCGAATTCTGCTATATGGTGGACGCTTTCTTGCTTCTTTCCGATTGGACTCATACACTAAATGTGCGGATTCATATTTCAGACGGCTTTCTTCGAGCGAATCCTTCTTGAAACAGAATTATAATTTATTCAGTAATATGAGTTTGAAATTATGCAAACGGTTATTCACGCTGAGACTCGCGCGTTGTGCAGAATCATCAAGTTCTTTCTTTATCTCATCAGAGGTCCGCGGGAACCAAACGGCGGAATGCTGCATTTAAACTAATGATCACATTTTTCAAAGGGCTCTAGTAAATTACTAAATTACTACGAAGTCAACTGATTAAAAACATATTTAAGACCTAACAGTATTCAGATTATACGAGTATATTTAGAACAAACAATATCAAACAAGAACAAATATATTTGTTCTACATGTAACCTGCGAAACTACATAGCCGTAACAGTGCAACATTAACTGTGTTAAATTTCGGGTTTTTCTAAATTCATGGGGACCTTTGAATCAGCCCCTGACACAACTAATTATGATTATAAATGTATTTTTTTTTTCAGAATCGGAGTAACAGAGGATAACCATGATGGGGTCAAAACAAATACCGAGGTTTCATACTGTGACAATATTTTTAGTTTTTTTAGCTGCCTCTACAGTGATAATATTCTACATACCCATGTTGACGTATGTCCAGAAAAGTTTTCACTTTATTGCCAGTCTAGATTTGGATTCATCCTTGGCTTCGCTGTCGTGGTCGATTCTTGCCAACGTATCTGCGTATTATTCAAATTTGAGTGAAAACGTCAGAAATACTCAGACTATTTTTTCAAAGGATGGCCTATACTTTGTACAGAAACCAAAAGCTATAATTGATAATAATGAAACGATAAAGGAAAGGTTAATGGAGATTTCAGACATCGTGAAAGTGGCAGATCTAAACTGTACAGCCCTATTTAAGGGCGTGGGAATAGACAAAGCTGGGATGCAAACCAAGGCAAAGCATATACATTCGCCTATAAGTGATGAACAATATTTAAATTTAACTTATGACTGTGAAAACTTTCAGACATCCCGTGGGTACATTATGTCATCTTTGACGCCAGAGGAGGAAGACTTTCCTATAGCCTTCTCGATAATGACCTATAAAGATGCAGAGATGGTCGAAAGACTTTTAAGAGCAATTTACCGTCCACAGAACTACTACTGTATACATGTGGACAAGAAGTCTTCAGATGTCTTCTATAATGCTACAGTAGCCATAGCAGATTGTTTTCCTAACGTCTTTGTTGTAAGCAAGCGAATTCCTATCTGGTGGGGGACGTTTAGTGTGCTAGAATCAGAATTAATATGCTTGGAAGAACTTTGGAAGTATCCAAGGTGGAAATATTTCATAAACTTGACGGGACAAGAATTTCCTCTTAAGACCAACTATGAACTTGTGAAAATCTTTGCTGCCTACCGTGGAGCCAACGACGTCCAAACATTATTTAAATGGTGAGTTTATTTTCTTGTGTTAAACCTGTGATGGTACCCTTAGCAACACATTTAATGCTGCTCGTGTTACTATAATTACTATAGCTACTGCAACTATGACAACAATAATGTTCTTTTGAGTTTGTATTATTATTTTATTATACATAAACTTGTTTCCGATAGTCTATATTTAGCGCTGACGTCACCCACCCTAACCGACTACAAACACTATGACTCATTCGTCGATTACATTTGATGTTGCAATACTATATTTGCATTGTCAAGTACTGACAACAGGAAAAAAATATTGAATGAAAAAAAATGTAATGAAAAGTTTGGAAAACTGCAAGAGATATTTAAAGAAGTATTTGACAGCTGATCTATTTACCTACAGGTTGGAACCTTTGAGCAGGCCTGGGAGAAAATTTTTGGGGTCATCTTTGCTGATTGGAAGAAAAGGTTTCACTAAAGTTTGAAACTTGCAGGACAAAACAAAAGGAGATAACCGTTTGATACCTGGAACAAATACTTAGTTACATTTATTTAATGTAGTAAAATTTCCGTGTTCGCCTCATGTTTGCTACGATTGGGAGACAATATAAAACCTATCACCAGATGCCGCACGGGTAAAAAAAAAGTGAAACCTTAAATCCCGAGGGTTCGAACACACGAACGAGGGAATGTTTCTTTTATAAATTTCTACTATTGATCTCTTGTGTTTTGAGCTTGTCTGCAATGACGTGAACAGAAATAAGTAGCAGGGTTAGTCTTACACAGGTAAATCCCGTTGTAGATAGGCTTTTTCGTCTACCAATACTCAGAACTCTACATGTTAGCCTTTTATTACGGTTTTCTAGATAGCTATATTTAGCCCTGACGCCACCCTCTAGTGATCTGGTTTCATAACTAGTGAGGGTAAGCTCGCGTTTGCCTGTCAGAAATGCCGCTCACTTGCAAAAATATCGACGTCTCGAGAGTCGATATAGGAGCTTTCTTGTCTGAGTACGAGCGTTAAAAAAGCACGTGTGTTTTGAGTTTTATTAAAATGGCTGAAAATGGCCTCGATATTGTCCCGATTGCAACCCGCAACACTAAGGCGTATCTAGTTGCCGCCATAATCTAGTCTGCATATACCATATATTTCTACGGAGCCTTTTTGTGTTCAATAAAACTGTCTATTTGGTGTTGTCCAGCCTGGCCTTTGACAGTATTTTTATGTGAAGAATCCGGGTGTGTGCGGGTCACTTACATGTCCTAGCTGGACATTGGGGTGAGTAGATTTATTACTCGATGCTAGACCTAGTCAAGTCTCTAACACTTCACTCCCACCTCTCGATGGCAGCCCTAGTATAGTTTCTAACACTTCACTTCCACCTCTAGGTGCTAGTAAAGTCTCTAACACGTCACGCCCCTTCTTGAGGCTGTTTCTAGTGTAGTCTCTAACACTTCACTTCCACCTCTTCATGTTAGACCTAGTAAAGTCTCTAACACTTCACTCCGTCCTCTCGATGCTAGACCTAGTATAGTTTCTAACACTTCACTTCCACTTCTAGGTGCTGGCCCTAGTATAGTGACGTCTCTAACACTTCACTCCCACCTCTCGCTGCTGGACCTGTTCATGTCTCTAACACGTCACTCCCACCTCTCGATGCTAGACCTAGTATAGTTTCTAACACTTCCCTTCCACCTCTAGGTGCTGGCCCTAGTATAGTGACGTCTCTAACACTTCACTCCCACCTCTCGCTGCTGGACCTGGTCATGTCTCTAACACTTCACTCCAACCTCTAGATGTTATAACTGTTTGTAAAATATATATTGTAATATGTACGTATAACTGTTGTATAAATAAACAACACATAATACAATACAATACAACACACCACAACACAACCCACACACTACCTACACACACCAGCCATTATCGAGCTAATATATTGCTATACCATAGACCATCACCTGGACATGTTTCAGACATGTCTGGGCGCGGCGCACAAAATTTTTTTCACATCGACAACGCGTCAACGATCGATTAGTTTTTCAACTAATCAACTCTCTGTTAGCGCACAACAAGTCTGTACATGTGTCAGACATGTCTGGACGCGTTTCACACCCAGATTAACATTAGTTTTCCTTCATATAAATAGACACTCGGAAGACCAACGCCCAGACACCCACGTTCATACTTTACTGAAGAGGCGGTGTGATAACGACAGACACTAGCGCTCATGCCTCGTTGAAGATGGCTTCCATTGTTCCCACCAATTGGGTGTACATGACAAGAAGTGATGAAATGGTTAAATCGTTGGAGAGCGGGCTGAAGGCCGCAACTGTAAGTTTTTACCGAGACCAGCCTTTGTTACACTAGCGAAAATACTTTGGTGAATCATATCTAAAGTTTCCTACCAAAACCGGCGGGCACATTTCTATCACCTCACGGGCACATTTCTATCACCTCACGGGTACATTTCTATCACCTCACGAGCACATTTCTATCACCTCACGGGCACATTTCTATCACCTCACAGGCACATTTCTATGACCTCACGGGTACTTTCTATCACCTCACGGGCACATTTCTATCATCTCACAGGCACATTTCTATCACGTCACGGGCACATTTATATCAACTCACTGGCACATTTCTATGACCTCACGGGTACTTTCTATCACCTCACGGGCACATTTCTATCATCTCACAGGCACATTTCTATCACCTCACGGGCACATTTATATCAACTCACGGGCACATTTCTATCACCTCACGTTATACACACACACACGCGCACACACGCGCCCACACACGCAACCACAGACGGGCGTACATACACGCACAAACACGTACGCACACACAACCACAGACGCGATCACACAACCACACACAACCCAAAACCCATCAGTTACACCACATCACACAACAATTACAATACCTACATACACAAATACCAGACAAGACCAAAAGCAATACACCCCGCGCACGGGCACACACAACCACTCGCGCCAACACACACACACATACAACCACACACACACGCACACACACGCGCGCACGCACACACAGACGCACAACCACGCACGCGAGCACGCACACACACATACACACGCACACACGTGCATGCATACACACACACGAACACACACACACATGCACAGACGCGCGCGAACACACACACGCACGCACACACAACCACATACACGCACACATACACACAACCACAAAACCAAAAGCAACACCATCAGCGCACGCACACACACAACCACACGTGCACACACACACAGACGCGTTCACACACAACCACGCAAACACGCGCACGCACGCACGCACGCACACACACACGAACACACGCAAACACGCGCGCGCACACACACACGCGAACACACGCACACACACACGAAGACACACACGAAGACACACGTACACACACACACGCGCGCACACACACACACACACTATCACAGACGCGCGCACACACAACCACACACACACACGCCAGCTACACCCTCCAACAAACACTTCACTCCCACCTCTAGATGTTGGACCTGGTATAGTGTCGTCTCTAACACTTCCCTCCCACCTCTCGGTACTGGTCCTAGTACAGGTTCTAACACTTAACCCCCACCTCTCGTTGCTGGACCTGGTATAGGTAAGTCTCTAACACTTCACTCCCACCTCTAGATGCTAGCCCTAGTATAGGTAAGTCTCTAACACTTCACTCCTGAGTCATACACACATCCACCTGCTACACCCCTCCCACCTCCAGATACTGGGCCTAGTAAAGTCTCTAATACTTCACTCCCACCTCTCGCGGCTGTTTCTAGTGTAGTCATGTCTCTAACACTTCACTCCCACCTCTAGCTGTTAGACCTAGTCAAGTCTCTAACACTTCACTCCCACCTCTCCATGCTGGTCCTAGTAAAGGCTCAATATTGCACTCCCACCTCTCAATGCTGGACCTGGTGTACTCAAGTCTCTAACACGTCACTCCCACCTCTAGCTGCTGGTCCTAGTAAAGTCTCTAACACTTCACTCACACCACTCAACGCTGGTCCTAGTCATGTCTCTAACACTTCACTCCCTTGAAAATATTGAAACAAACACACCAACACACTACCAGCACAATACAAACCGAAAGCAATACCACTCACACCACACCGACATTGTCTTACTCCAGCACTACACCCCAACACTCCAACATGCGTCGTCACCCCCGACAGCGCAAAAAGACTCCACTCGCTTCAAAAACCCCCTTAGTAACCTACTAACCCACCCGTATCGATTTTAAAAAAATATATTTTCCGTCATTATCGATTTTTATATTTCATATATATATATATTGTATGTATATATGTCTAAATAACACACAATACAACATACAAAACAAAAGCAATACCACCCACACCAGACCGACAT